>OY776673.1:18928350-19537700 GCA_963675555.1 Leptura quadrifasciata
ATGGTCACCTCAGTGGTCAAAGGTACCTAAACTTTTTGAGAAATGAATTTAATGAATTCTTAGATGACCTACCTTTAGAGAATCGACACAACTTTCAATATTTTCAACAAGATGGAGCTCCTCCCCACAATTCCCAGATTTGCCTAGATTATTTAGACGAAATTTTGCCTCAACATTGGATAGGTACCAATGGATTTATTCGATGGCCCCCTCATTCTCCAGATATAACCCCAATGAATTTTTTTCTATGGAGGTATATTAAAGATAAGGTGTTTTCGACGACACCGCAAAATGTAGAGGACCTAAAAGCTCGAATTCAACAGGCATGTATTACAGTTACCCCCGAAATGCTGAGTAATGTTTTAAATGCAGTGCCTCGCCGCACGGTGGACACTTTGAACACTTGATATGATATCTTAAAAATTATTTTGAGTATTAGATAAATATTAATGTTCTGTGTGCTATATTCTTTTTATTATTAATTTGTTTTTGTTACCTGAATTTACTTTATTCTTCTTAATTGTGTTAATGTTTTATTATAGCAAAGATTTGAACAACATTGAATTATTTTATCGTTTTATTTAATCATACTTCTCCTCGGCAAGTATAATGCTTATTAAAGAAAATTATTGGTTTAAAAAAAATGTTTTTATAATTACTAACCTAGTACCAATGAATAAATATGGCATGTGATATATCGCTGAAAAGGGAGGAAAATACTCTATTTAATGGCGCCACTTCTAGCCGGTTTCAAAATAATTTTTTTAACAGCCTGAAGAGTATATCTCAAAATACAGCGGTTTTGAAAAAAATTAGATAAAACCTCGTAGAAACACTCTGTTTTGCAAAAAATATTTTCTCGTATCTCTTCAAATAACGGATATATTTGGCCTAGACCTTTTCCGCATTTTCGATATTTTCCGCCATAACTCTTAAAGTAGGACATGGATTTCAAATTTTTTTAAACCATTTTGTAGGTTATATAAATCGGCACAATTTTAGTATCAAATATTTTTTTTGTACGACCGATATTAAGTGAGATATTCTGAGGGGAAAATTCCTTTTTTCAATAAATACCGATTCAAATTCTTGTCATTTTGGTCATTCGAATAAAATTTTAGATTCTCGCAAAGTGATATATGTTGCAGTTGACAAAATACAGGTTTTTTTATAAAATGCTGCAGGTTATTTATTATTCAGTAATAACGACAGAGACGCAAAGGTATAAAACAAGATTTGCATCTATCACATATCCCTAAAAAGTAAAAATATACAAACTAAAATGGCAGTATCTGGAATATGCCCAAAACGAGGCCTGATTTCGATAGCTATATATAGTTCTAGAAAAGCATTCATTGTAAATAGAAACAAGAAATATTGGCGTAAAGTAGATATCAATGATTACTGCTAGTATTATTATAGTACCATGAGCTACCGATATGACCCCCCGCCCCCCCTCTTCCCGTGGAAATTGTTTACTCACAATATTCTTGTTTTTACTGCCATCTAGTTTAAGGTTTTAGATGTTTATCTCTTGTCAACTACAGCATATCCGGGAAAAACCTGGAAAACCACAGACATACGGAGAAAATAATTTTTTTTTAATTCATTCCCATTACATTTAAATTTTTAGTTAAATAATATATATTTATAACCAATATTTTGTGCAGGAATTCTTTCCCTATTATCCTCTTGCTTTTCCAAGAAATTAGCTGGAAAATGAAATTGTTAGTTACATATTCTTTCATTTTTTTTTATGTAAATATCAGCCTTAACACAAAATTCTTATTATACGAGTTTTTTTTAACATTTATTTAACGTCGGTCTATTTCCGCTACTGAGGCCTATCACCGACGCCTGTAGACGAGCTACCCCCAATCAGGAATTTTGCCGAATCTCTTCCCTTAAGAAGAGTAGGGGTCTTTTACTTGCCTAACATTTAATATACAAGGGACCGACGGCTTTACATCCTCTCCGAAGGATGGTATATACCTACACAACCCTCGCCTAAGGTTGCATAGCTTCCGCGCATACACTGATATACAAGCCGCTGGAAGATATGTGAGGCGAGGACACGATCTTCTTTGAAACGGTCGCCCATTCAAGTATTAACCGCGCCTAATGTTGCTTTACATCGCATATCGAAGTATGTACATAGTAAAGACGCATCTACGCTCGCCCCTTATTATACGAGTATAAATGAAAACATTCAACTTTTAATCGCAAAATCAAATAACAGCATTTAAATTTATAACAGCATTTGTAATCAGCAGTCTTCTTCTTCATCCTCATTTAGTATATCGGCTAAGTTGTCTAGTTCTGGCTCATCTTTATCTTCAAACTCATCTGGGCGATAGCTTTTTATAACGTCGGTTAGTTGATGTAGCAACGGATTCCCTTTAATGCAATCAAACTTCAGTTGTCCATTATCTAACTTCCAGCCATATCCCACTGGAGTTGGTGTTATGGGTCAGGCGCGGATCCAGGGAGGGGCCATGGGGGCCATGTCCCCCTAAATCGCAAAAAAATTAAATCAATATCAAAAAGACCGGTTTTTCCGACGACCGGCGTCGTATATATGATTTTAAACGACTAATCGTGTGTCCCAAAAAATTGTTTATTTACGTCGCGATACACAAAAACCTCGTAAGCTCACATACGATAAACAGAGAACACAATGATAATATCTTATACTCTTTCAGACCTTAAAGATAAAAGGGAAGCTGCTTCGGAATGTGTCAATGCTGTATTGATGGAAACTCAAAATATGTTGAAATAACTTAATGTTGAATAACTCTACCTAGACTTACCAACAAAATGAAAAATCGACCCAACCCTAACTTATCCTCAAATTCTCCTGAAGACTATTACAGAATTTCCCTATTTATCCCACTGCTGAATTATGTTATAAATGATCTAGAAAGCAGATTTCCAGTGGAAACATGTGCCAACAAATGCAGTAAAAGCAACTGAAACAGAAATTGACAGCTGGGAAGATGCTGACAGATATGTACACAGTCATTTTTGGAAAACAAGATCCAAAAATAGTTTCGGACAAATTTAAAGGAGAATTTGATATTTGAAAGTTGAAATGGAGTGCTTCCTCAAACTCCGTAAATAAAGACATACCTGTTGACGGTTTGGAAACTTTACAACTGTAAACTATATAAACCATATTTCGCGTAATTTGTAAATGTTTAAAAATTATTTGTATCTACGCTACCTATAAGCGTTGCTAGTTTAGAAAAGAGTTTTTCGACTTTGAGACGATTTAAAACGTGGATTAGATCTAGAATGTCTAAAGATCGTTTAAATGGATTGGCTTTGATGCACATTCACCGAGCTGTATTTGATGACATTGAAATTACCAATATAATTAAACGATTTACAAACAAAAAGATGTGGCGAATAGTTTGTTCTTTAAATTACTTAGGCATTTACCTATTGAAATTAATTTGTTATAACACCTATAATTATAATCTATATTTTTGTTTCTTTAGTATTAGTTTATGTTTTGTATAGGTATGGTACTATAAAAATTGCTTTAATAAGGCTTTTGTCCAATTTTTAGCGTATTCTATTTGTATGTTTCTCTCAATATTTTGTATGCCCCCCCCCCCCCCCCCTTTAACTTGGGTCTGGTTCCACGCCTGTTATGGGTTCAACGGCGCATTGTTCCATATGTAGCACTGGTAGTTTACACGGCTGATGTGGTTTTCAAGTGAAGCTTTCCAAGGAGGTAGTAGACGACACCTTCTGTATTTTGCGGTGCAAATGTCATTATGGGAGAGTATTTTTTAGTGAACAAATCGTACCGTAGTTTATATCTGTGTATCCCTTATTACTGTACAAGCAACAGATGAATTCCTCTAGACTTGCCAATAACATGTTGTAATTGTAAGTGACGATTCTAATGATTTAAGAATATAGGCACGAATTTTGAATACTATTTCAATTTAGATTTCACTGACATCTTTTCACGACGAACAAGAGAACTGGTAGTGTCGCATCCGGATAATGCATGCATATTCAACGTATCATGGCTCATTGCCACACCTAAATCCCGAGAAATGAGAAATTATGGTGACATTAATGACCCTTCGTTTGTTTCCAGTTCCTACAGGAAGGGATACATCAAACAATAACATGTTTTTAATTTCGTTACCATACCTTAACAACGTAAATCCTATCTTTGTATGCGGAAACAATATGTTGAATACTGTAGTCATAAGTCCTTCGAGATTTTGGGGACTTCTGGTGTGCCACAGGGCTCTGTCCTGGAGCCTTTATTGTCTATTATCTTTGTTAATGATATTGTAGACTCGATAGACTACTGGCGTACAGAGTCCTTGGTGGACTATCAGAGAACACAAAATAGCTTAAATAAGCTTCATGAATGCTGTAACAGTACATTGTCAGTGTCATTCTTTAATTGGCGAAAGCTATTGGATGGTGTATCCTAAATAAATAAATGAAAACATCTGTGTCTGGTGATCTAATTCTGATAGGCAAATTTTCTTGACAGAATTGCGAAGCATGGAAGCAATGTAATATAATACTAGTATCCGCTTCCTCTTGTGAAGAGCATAGCTCTTCTTGTATAGTATACTTCATAGTTGAACCGTCTTCGCTGGTAAAGAATGTGCACTGATCATTATGTGATAAGTAAAGATTTGTACCATGAAAGTAGTGAGCATATTTGTCTTGGTTTCATTCATTATGTAGAAGGTTGATAAGTTTTTTGCCATTTCTGAGTAATTTTTTCCAATCCCGAGGAATCTTGGTATTAGGCCCTTTTATAAAGAATGTATCTCCACAACTCCTTCTTAATCTCTCAATGTTTTTAATAGACACATCTAAGTAAATATCCGTCACGAAATCTAGCTTTTTGCATTTTGGAAAGCTGCTTAAGACAATCTCGGTGAGCTTACCGAAGGTTCCTGGAACGTTAGTGAGAGCAGCCTGTCATCAATTATAAATATGCATTCTTCATCCTCAGGAGGTTCATCTATCGCACCAAAACATGAAGTACTTTGGCGTTGTCTGTTTTCGTAGGACACCCAGCAGCAGATGCTAATGCCCATGGTACTGGACTTAATGGGTAGGACAACAGCATCTTAGGCTAATTTCACGTTCCTGGGGCAAGATCAAAGCTCGACCAAAAATGTTTCTTTTTGTTCTTTATCTCAACTAATCTGTTCTGTGAGGACGTAACAATTATCTTCTCTTGGATACTCTTAAAAGTTTCAAGCTTTTGTCTCTTTGGTGTGTCATGAAATTTTGTATTCTTTAAAATAAATCTGTGTTGTGGAAAGTGTTGTAGGCAGCTTTTCACAGACTGTCTACATTGAGTAAATAAAAGTTAATTAAAAATATTAGAAGAAAGAAATACGGATTTTTTTATAAAAAGTAATTTTCTCTGTATTTCCGTGGTATTCCATGTTTTTCCGGGATATACTTTCATTGACAAGGGGCAAACAACTAAAACCTTAAACTACATGGCAATACCGACAAAAAAAAAAATGTGAGTCAGAAATTCCCACGGGGGATGAGGGGTAACCTTCGCTCTATTCTGGTCTAGTCGATAGCCGAATGGGTTAAAGCGCGAGGTGGCAATCGCGATTAATCACACGGACATGGCACCACCGGGTTTGAATCCTGGCTCTGGCACTGTCGGAGGAAATGGTTGTATGTTCGCGTTTTTTCAATGTGTAACCCCCTTCCGCACAGGCCCTGGCTTCTGGAATTGGGGGTTGTCTAATTTCTGTTGTGTTTATTTATTATTTATTACTAGTACTATCCTTTTACTTATCTATTTTTGTATTAGGTGGGGCGATTGAGCATATATGTGAAGAAACTTCCGAGGAGGTATTACCCGATAGAACTACCCTGGTGCGAGCCGCTCGTTGTCTTCTTGGTGCTATTACAAGAGTTTTACTTTTGGCTGATATCGTAGTAGTTAAGCAACTCCTCCTTGCCAAAGACAAGGTGAGCATTTGTGACTAACAAAATTTAATTTTGATCATGTTTATTTTTAGCAACGTTTAATGAGCGCAAATATTTTCCAGGTATCCCATAGTTTAGATCGTTTAGAATCCGTAAACAACTTCACCGAATTCGTAAAAGCCTTTAGCCAGTTTGGCGCCGAAATGGTTGAATTGGCACATCTTACAGGTGATAGACAAAATGATTTGAAAGATGAAAGGAGGCGAGCGCAAATGGCTGCCGCCAGACAAGTTTTGGAGAGATCTACGATGATGTTGCTCACTTCAAGCAAAGTAAGTAATCACTTGTTGCATTTTTACGTTGTTATTATTGTAATACATCGAAACTTTCATCATTATTTGAAGTGTCCGTTACCTACAGCACTTTCATTAAATTGCCAAATAACACTCTGGTAGTCAGAGCTCGCGCCAAAAAAGTGCAAGAGTTTTGGAAATACTGATATTTTCAGATTGAATTGTACTTTGGCCATAGAAAGCCACTGTAGAGTCAGCACGTCAGCTATTGGGATATCTGGTGCTGGAGCGCTAGGAAAGTTGTAAAAGTTATTAGTATCCCCAAAACTTTTCCAAATCATTTGCATTGAATTTATTTTTGCAACACGCAACACTGATAGCGGACACCACCCGTTCCATTATTATATTCTCTGACTATTTGTTTTGAGTTTATTATTGGATCAGTTATTTACAGAAGAATTTTGAGCTTTTCCAAAACATTTTGGGGATACTAACAAATTTTACAATTTTCCTAGCGCCCTAGCGCCAGATATCTCCGTAGCTGGTGTGTTGATTCTACAGTGGCTTTCTATGGCCAAAGTGCAATTCAATCTGAAAATATGAGCCTTTCCAAAACTCTTGCACTTTTTTACGCGAGCTCTTGAACTATGGCTATTGCAGTTTCTTGAGAAAGCAGGAATTTTGAGAAATCAATAAAATTATATGCCGTTAACATAATCGATTGTTAATTATAAACTATGTTTTTATAATTCTATTCATTTAGGATTAATAGTTAGTATCAGATAGATCAAAAGTGAAAAGTGTACATTCTCTCTATTCTTTTCAGACATGTTTACGGCATCCAGATTGCACGTCGGCGAGGGAAAATCGTGATACGGTCTTCTGTCAGATGAGGAGAGCCATGGACCTTATTCATTTTGTTGTTAAAGATGGTGTCTTAAATAGTACCGATTCAAGTGTTCAATCCGTTCATAGGGAAGAGCTATGCGAAAGCGATAGGGGTACTGCTTATGCTTGCATGAGGCATTTGCAGCACCTTCTTGAACATAGCAAAATTTCTATGGGTACGTTTTTATGCATACTTAATTGTTCATTTGTTATCATGTAAGTGTAAAAAATGTCCACGTTTCGGTATGGAGACAGGGTTGTCATTTTGGTATTGAAAATACTTATACGATGCTTTATATACAGATTGAGAACGCTAAAAAGAGCAACATGCGACAGATTTGTGTGCCTGGCCTGGCGCCAGCGCGAAAATAGCCTCTTTTCACACTGAGCGACTTGGCAGCGCGTTTAGTAGTGCGGCCGGCGGAGTGAAAGGATATGCGACTAAGTCGCGCGGTTCTAATCTAAAGAGACGAGATGGGTGAGTCGTCGCGGGTACCTGCGGCTGCAGGCCCGATCGTGCTGCTGAATCGTCTAATGTGCAAAGGTATAGGGACATCACCATAGAGTTAGAATGGACTGAAGAGGTCATGAAATACAAATTTTGTATGCAAAAACAGACATTGGTAGACGTGGCTAAGTGTACCATCAAAATGGTTGTCTTTGGACTATTTTAAATTATAAGGACGTAAATAAACTGTTTTAGTTCATTGAAGGAGACGGACGAACTACCAAATGTTTGCACTTCAGACTAGACAATGTCCTCTCCTCTTTTTCGGGGGTGCTGAATCCCAATTTTTCCACCTCGGCAACCCCCTCAAATTGGCCAAAAACCACCCCCAAAGTCCCCCTTTCCGTGAACCCGTTTATTTTCAACCGTTCTTCGACTAATTATTGTTCCCTCAAGTAGAACGGAAGGTCCCTCGAAGGATTTGACCTCAGCCACCCCAACCCCAGGTTTCCAACCCTTGTAGGGGGTGAAACATTGATATTTGTTTTTGTGAGAAAAAAAATTAATATTTTGTTGGAGGTGTTTCTTTGAGGAAGGTGGTAGGTGACCAGGATTGTGTAACCACCCCCGGGGGTTGTTCTCACCCTTCAAGGGGGTGGAATTTTTTTCATCTATAATTTAAAAGTAGTATAAAAAACATGCTTATCAAAGTGTTTTCATAAATCTATTTTCCACCCCTTTGAATAATGAAAAAAAATCAAATATCAATTTTCCACCCCTTTGAAGGGTGAAAACAACCTCCGGGTGTGGTTACACAACCTCACCCCACCCTCCTCAAAGAAAATATTAATTTTCTTTCTCACAAAAGCAAATATCAATTTTCCACTCTTTTGAAAGGTGAAAACAACCCTGGTCACCTACCACCTTCCTACACCTCCTATAAAATATCAATTTTTTTCTCACAAAAACAAATCCAATTTTCCACCCCCTACAAGGGTTGGAAGCCTGGGGTACGGGTGAATGAGGTGAAATCTCTCGAAGGATCTTCAATTCTACTCGAGGAAACAACAATTAGTCGAAAAACTCGGGAAAATAAACGGGTTCATGGAAAAAAGGACTTTGGGGGTGGTTTTTGGCCAATTTGAGGAGGTTGCCGAGGTGTAAAAATTGGTTTGGCCCGGGGAATCGATCCAACGCCTTCGAAAACGTGGGGGGACATTGTCTAGTCCGAGGCGCAAACATTCGGTAATTTCGTCATAAATCGCGGCTCTAAAAAATGGACTATTTTAATAAATGCAGGTTTTTCAATAAAATAAATTAGTGTACCTAATATGTGAATATTTAAATAAAACAAAACATATGTATAGTCCAAGTAAGGACTTTCCGAGACATAAAAAACGCAACAAAAACTTTACGACCTCAATAAAATACCATTACTCGTTGTGCTGTCTCGACCGCAATTGACTCGCTTACCTTTATAGGTTTTTAATGTGCGTCGGGTCGTTTGATACAGCATGCCGCCATGGCCCGCGGCGATCATAATTATGTCGTAAAGTTTTTGTTGCGTTTTTTATGTAACGGGAACTTATCACTTGAACTATAAGTAAGGATATATTTATTGTCCTTTAAATAACATGATTTTATTGTTCATATGCCGAATGCTTTGTGACTTATTTATTTTAACATGTGAAACGTTAATGCAAATAGGTACATTCTTAATAATGCCTAAATATCGAAACAAAATTCATAGGTTAGATCCTGAGAGCTCTGAATTTTGTAGGATAAATTGGGGGTAGATTATTTTGCAAAACTTTGCTTAGAAAATGTTAGAGACTTAATAATTCACCTTAGAAGCACTTGACCTTATTTTTGTGTAAATTATTACACATGCTTTTCAATCGCCTTGTACATTCAGTAATGATTTTAAGTATTATCTGGAATAAGTCAATATACAGGGCATGCAAGAAACTATACACATTTTGAAGCTCCTGTATATTTTTCTGTATTCGTTCTGGACTTATTTTTCTTATTTAAAAAATATGCGATATAATTCACGTCTGTATACTTTATTTGTTAATTTTATTACTTTGTACATTATAGATCCTTCCAGTCAAGAGACACTTCCGACTGCTTTAGAGGCTGTCCTAGAAAGAACTCAGGATTTCACTGATAGTGCCTATACTAGTCATGAACATAGAGAAGCCATTCTAGAGTGTAGTGAAAGATTAAAAGCTGAATTGGATCATCTTTTAGGGCTTTATGCAAATATTGTAAGTTCCTTATTTTGAATAATGTTTTATGTGATGATGTAAGCTTAATCTGTAGTAGTCAGTGGCGCAGTATTTTTTTTTTTTTTTGAGACCCTATTTTCAAAAATTGTAATATAAATATAAATAACTGGGTAAAGTTTCTTTTAAACAAGTTACTCTGTCAATTTCTATTATAGATTTTAAGATTCAATTCAGTTGTACAAATAATTATTCTTTAGTATTTATTTAGTATCGTCATAGTTAGTATCAAAATAAAAAATCAGAACTCAGACAGGGGATGGTAGCTCGGTGTGCTAAAGTGCCTGGCTAGCAAACTGAGTTGTCTAGCAAAGTGGGTTCGATTCCCGCAAGGCAAAACAATTTACCCAAAGAGTGATTCAGAGTCCACATTAAACAGTAAGGCTTCGTCTCTCTTTACCTACGACAAGATCTTTGACATCTTCCAGGGGGTTACTTCGGTAACTTGAGAGGCGGTTAAGAAAACATTTGAGTTTGGAAAAATTACTTCTATGTGGCACGAAATGTATTCATTTTCAAAAGACAAAGTCCACCTTCTTTCTTTGTTGCAAAAATGTTGATTATTTCTTCTATAGGTACCAATCAATAATCACTTCTGCGCAAATTGACATAGCAAAGCAGTCTGTCAGGAATTAAAAATTGTTTTAATACAAAAATTATTTGGAATGGAAAATGTTTTTTTTTTACATTTCTTGCCAAAGAAGCTCCGCCTGCTCTAGGGAGGGCTCAAAAACGAGCTTTTATCTAATCAAAATTTGTTTAAATTAAAAATTGTTTAAAGTGGAAAATTACGACAGAAAAACTGTCTGCAAATTTCTCGTCAAAGGACCAGGGATGGTTTCAGGGAAGGCCCAAAAAAAATATCTTTAAATTAAAAAAATATCTTAGTACGAATTATTCAGGATGGAAAATTGTATCAAAAAGCTTTCTTCAAATTCTCGTGATAAAGATGGCTCCTGATGGGCCTCAAAAACAAGTTTTCGTCGAATTAAAATAAAATTTGGTTAGAGCAAAAATTGCATCGAAAAGGATTTTTGCAAGTTTCTCGTCACAACACCAAAGGTGACTTTTGGGAAGGGCTTGAAAACAATTTTTTTTATCAAATTCAGAACCGCTTCAACTAAAAGTTGTTCAGGATGAAAAATTATATCAGATCTGCAAATTTTTCGTCATAACACCAGGAGGGCCTAAAAACAAAAATACGTAATTTTAAAAATCTGTCAAATAATATTTGAATATGAGGGGGAATCGTAAAACGCACAATAAACAATTAGGCGGAGTCATACTGGTCATTATGCTCATACATGGTAATAGTAATCCATTTAAAGTCGGGATTTATGACGAAATTACCAAATGTTTGCGCTGCGGACTAGACAATGCCCCCCTCCCCCGTTTTAGAGGATGCTGAATCGATCCATAGGATCAAACCCGATTTTTTCACCCTGGCATCCCCCTCAAATTAGTCAAAACCCCCCCAAAGTCCTCTTTTCCGTGAACCCACCTATTTCCCCAGTCTTTCGGCTAATTGTTCCCTCGAGTAGAATGGAAGGTCCTTTGAGGGATTTGACCTCAGCCACCCCTATCCCAGGCTTCCAACCCTTGTGGAGGGTGGAAAATTGATATTTGTTTTTGTGAGAAAGAAATTGAGATTTTATAGGAGGCGTTTCTGTGAGGAAGGTGGTAGGTAACCAGAGTTGTGTAACCACCCCCGAGGGTTGTTTTCACCCTTCAAGGGGGTGGAAAATTGATTTTTCTGGGGAAACAATTAATATTTCGTAGTGTCTACGAAAACGAGGGTGGATGTCTATGATTTTTGGTTGTTGTAAACAATGGGCCCCACGTTGGGCGCCATGTCTACGAAAACGATGGGTGAGTTTGTGAAAAATAAAAATGTTTTCATTCGGAGACTGCAAATTTTTGAAGTTGATGGGCGCCAGCAGCCTCGATGGTGGTGTTCTCGTAGCTCTGGTGGTTGAACGAGCTCTTAGGGCCGATTTTTGGAATTTGTAGACTGGTTAACGATTTTTTAAAGTATCGGTGGGTACAGCTACTACCCCCTTTACTGCCTCGCCGGCTGACATACGCAAGCACCGCTTTTGGTGCCAGGTACCCCAACTTTTGAGTATGTAGACAGGCGCTGTTGCCTGGTAAGAGTCGTTGATGAGAAATAAAAGCCAGAGATACCAATATATGTAACTCTAAGCAGAACTCTTGCGCTGGTCGATGTACAATTTGTTTTAATGAATTTAATCCCTAACAATACTGAGCTAACACTGGTTATTTCGAAGCGAGTTAAAAGTCGCGGCACGATTGTAGGTTACTGTTGTTGTAGGCTGGCCTTTCTCCTCCACGCTGTAGGGTGTAGCTGCACTGGCAACTACGACGCCGTACTGGTTTTGGTTCGTCAGGTATGCTGAAGTTCTGGAAGCTTGAAGATGTAGTAGACTGGACTGCTTGATGAAGGCTCGGAGTGAACTGAAGTGTAGATGTTGACTGCTCGGAGTGAACTGGTAGTTGTAGCGCGTGCTAAGGCTCGGAGTGAACTGCAGCTGTCGAAATCCCGCCGCGATACTGTAACTTTCGGGGCGGACGGAGCTCTGAGCGTTAGGTCGGCTGGCGTTTGGAACGCTGTGTGCCGAATGAGCGGCCGGGGCCGCCTGCTGCGTCGTGTCGGACCCGCCCAGTCATGCCGAGGCGGACGGGAATCTAAACGTCGATATACCCTAAGCGCGTTTATTGCGTTGTATTTAATTAGAGCTGAGATATGAATGGATAATGATGCTAAGCTACAAATTGTGACTTTTTGATTGAATTTAACTGTTTTAAAAGGCCTTTTTTGGCCTCGGCAACACCCCCCTTATTTTGAAAAGAGCGGCGTTAGAGTTCTGCTTGATTGCTGTTACTTCCTTTATTGACAATTCTAAATTTGAGTGTTATTGAACAATTCCAATTCTTACTTGCTATTAACAAATGAAAATAAAATGAATCCCGAAAATAAAAATGTATACAATGCTAAAAAATGGATAAGGTTAAACTTAACGAGTGTTTGTCGTGGGCACTGCACTAGCGTCCTCACTGATGTTCGTCGGCACTTTACACACTTCGTTGGAGTGCCCTGGGCTGGTTGAGTCAAGGATGACTATCCTTGCTCGTCGTCGTCGGGATACTGGTCGCGCAGCTTGCTGGCCTGTTGGGAGCTGGGCAGCTTGCTGGCCTGAAGTTTGTTGGGCAGCTTTGCTGACCTGTAGATGGTAGGGCAGCTCGCTGGCCTGTAGAGGTGTCTGAAACATTTAAAACAGAGAGTTGTTGCCGGCTGGCAACGTTAGATGTTGACGGTTGCGGGATTGGCATCACGTCATCGGGTTGGATGGGATTGGGATTTGGAACGCCTTCCTGTGCCTGAGGGCCTGGTTGGTCGTCGCCATCCTCTGGGTCTGAATCGGTAGCATCCACGTCTGTGGCATCGTCATTGTCGGACTCTGGCTCACTCGAGAACTCCATCTCTTCGTTGCCCCTGGGGGCTGGCCTCAGGTGGTCCACGTGTACGATCGAGATGCGGCCGTCTTGGTCCACTTCGTACACCTCGTTGCTAATTTTTCGTGCGATTCGATGAGGGCCGGTCCACACTGGTCCGAACGCCTTTTTCATTTTTCCTCTGATTCGGGTCATCACTAGATCATTGTTCTGAAACATAATTTGGGGTTCGACCCCTGGGTTAGAGTATTTTTGTTGAAAGTTTAATTGCCGTGCGTATATCTGTCTGTTTCGCGCGCGTCGTGGTACGACAGGTTCTTCACGCAACTTACTATACTGTGGGGTGTCCCACTCTCCCTGCCTTGGCAACTCGTAGCCGAGCACTGCTTTTGATGGCATCATTCCCGTGGCTGCATTATGCCGCGTCCGCAACACTTGCACTGCCTTCTGTAGGTGACTGTCCCACGTCGACTGTTGCTTCCCCTGAAGCATGACTCGCAGTACCTTCTGTTATGTGCTGCCCTCTAACAGAGAGGAGAGTTGTAATTACTCCCTGGCCAGAAGTGTGGCGCCATCTGTGGGCCAACTGGCGAACCACCATTTAGTAGTGCCTAAGAAAATTATAGAGAATTCCAGTATATTTCTGGAAAGTTCTACAATGATATTCTGGACATTCCAAGTGGGTATATAAAGAGGTGAAGCCAGCAGATGGGGGAAGAGTACAGTACAGTTTAGTGAAGGATAAACAGTTCAGTTTAGTATCCAGTACAGTTCTGGGTAATCTGTGGTTCTGGTTACAGAGACAGTTTGTAGAAGAACAGTTCAGTTGAGTGAAGTATGCAGTTTAGTGAAGTAAACAGACAAGAGAGTTTTTAGGTTAGACAAGAGTTGACAAGTTTAAGAAGAAAAGTAAAGTGCTTAGTGTTTTAAAAGTAGTGAAATTATATTAGATTAAGTTATTATTAGTTGTGTGATTTTTAAGTATTTGCTAGTGTAATTTTAGTGATTAAATAAATCAGTGGTTAGTGAAAATTCTTGTTGCAAGTTATTTGGAATCCACAAAATGTTTACTGAAAATTGTAAGCACGTTACAATTGGTGTCAGAAGCGGGATTGCAACAGAATTTCTGAAGAATTCGACGAAGTTCCATAGTGTTCTATTTGGAAACCACTGGAGATAGTGAAGTGAGTCGAACTGGAAAGTGATATAGACATTAGACGAGACCTATTTGTGCTACTGTGAAGAAATTTCTGGAACATTCTGCTTAGAAATTAGTGTAGTTTTATTTAAGTGCTTTCAACTGAGAAGTGATATAGACTTTAAATAAAATTTGACTTGTACCTGGCAAAGACTATATAGACTTTAAATAAGACTTGTTAGTGTTGTTTGTTAGTTTTTGAATGGAAACAAGAAGCATGGCTGCTGAAAAACAAATACAAGACATGTTCGCCGCATTTAGAAAAATGATGCTAGAAGAGAAAGAAGAACAAGAAAAACGACGTCAAGAAGAAAAAGAAGAGCAAGAGAAACGACGCCAAGAAGAGAAAGACGTCAAGAAGAAAAAGATAGGCGACGTCAGGAAGAAAAAGAAAAACGACGTCAAGAAGAAAGGGAAGAACAAGAAAGAAAACGACAAGAAGAAAAGGAAGAATTGAGAAAAATTTTACAGGTGCAACAAGATGCTATCCTGTCAGCAACTAATGAGGTCAAGGGAAAAGTAGATAAAGTTGAACAAAAAGTTGGTAACGTCGAAGGAGAAATTAGTGATATTAAGGGAAAAGTTACCGACGTCGAAGGAAAAGTGACTACAGTCGAAGAAAAAGTTACTGGCGTCGAAGGGAAAGTTACCGATATAGAAGGAAAATTTCAGGTAGTTAAGGGAGAGGTAGAACAACTTAAGCGACAGTTAAGAGCACAAGGAGGCCAGTTAGTATTATCATCAGGTCCTCGATTACAACCGCCTTCCTTTGATGGTCAAACTTCTTGGTCAACTTACAAGAGACAATTTGAGGCAGCGGCATGCGCAAACAATTGGAGTAATGAAGACAAAGCTATGGCATTGGTGCTAGCATTAAGGGGCCAAGCCTCAGAGTTGCTTCAGAGTATCCCAGTGACGCAGCAACGGGATTTTAAAGTTTTGGAAGCTGCACTAGATCTAAGATATGGCGACCAACACCTCGCCCAAGTATACAGGACTCAGCTCAAATCACGCACACAAAAGGCTGGGGAAAGTTTACAAGATTTTGAAGCAGCTGTTGAGCGACTGACATACCTGGCTTACCCGGATGCACCCAAAGAATTCCAGGAACAATTAATAGTTGGTACTTTCATCGATGGCATAAGAGATGAGGAGATCAGGCGAGTCCTTAGATTAACTCGAGCTAAGACTGGTAGCGAAGCCTTGATCCATGCCCTCGAAGTTGAGGCTGCTTATGAAGAGACTCTACATCCGAGAGTACGAGCCATGAAAGTAGAAGAAGAGAACCATTTAGAAAAGTCAAATATGGAATCTTTGATGGCTGACCTGCACAAAATGATAAGCCAGTTGATGAACAAACCAGATGCTCCAAGGAAGCAGGAAAGAGAACAGAGCGATGGACAGCCAAGGAAGGTGATTCGGTGTTATCAGTGCAGCAAACCAGGACATATGATGCGGCAGTGTCGAGAACGGAATCCTGGGGAAGTAAACACTGCAAAGAAAGAGGAAGTTCGCTCTGATAAGATGAGATTGATTGTTATGTTAACAGACATACAGAAAATGGTCGCACAATTACTAAACGAATTAAGTTCGCGACCGGAGCTGAAACAGGAACCGCAACCGCCGAAACAGGAGCCGAAGCAGCAGCGAAGTGCTGGAGGTCCGACAAAAGTAATCCGCTGTTATAATTGCGGCAAATTGGGGCATGTCAAGAGGTACTGTCGCCAGAGGAGCCCTAAGGAAGTGAATGCCGAGAATGTAAAAACGCAGCAGGATATAGCAGAAGTGAAGGCAGTTAAGATAGAGGTTCCGAAGGACTGGTCAAAGAAAGTTCTAAGAGAGGAACAACTGAACGACGATGAAATTGGACCAATGTTGAAGGCGAAAGAAAAAGGAATCCGCCCTGAATGGAAGGACGTTTCCAGTAAAAGTGTTGGACTGAAGGCTTTATGGGCGCAACGGGATTCCCTTAGGGTTATAGATGGACTATTACGGAGAGCATGGGAGAGCCCGGATGGGAAAGAAGTTACCATGCGGTTGCTGATACCCAGGTGCCGAGTACCAAAAGTACTTCGGGAAGTGCACGAGGGAATATCCAGAGAGCACTTTAGCAGAAATAAGACTTTGGCTAGAGTACGGGAGCGATTTTACTGGGTAAATAGCTGTCAGGATGTAGAGGCTTGGTGTCGCAGTTGCAAGGTTTGTGCGAATGTGGCTGCCAAGAGGTCACCTACAGGGAGTGGTGATCGAATGAAGGCTAGATATGACCGCAATGCCAGTTCAGCAGGATTCAAGGTGGGGGACTCGGTTTGGCTGTATAACCCACAGCGGAGTGAAGAAGGATTCTCGAAGCCTCGCTCACCTTGGGAAGGACCGTATTCTGTCATCACTCGGATCAACGACGTTGTTTATAGGATTCAACGTAGAAAGAAGTCCAAGATGAAGATCGTGCACCTGGACAGGTTGGCAAAGTATACTGGGGTATCTGAAATGCCTGACCGGGACGTTCAGGCTTAAGGAGGGGGCAGTGTTATGTGCTGCCCTCTAACAGAGAGGAGAGTTGTAATTACTCCCTGGCCAGAAGTGTGGCGCCATCTGTGGGCCAACTGGCGAACCACCATTTAGTAGTGCCTAAGAAAATTATAGAGAATTCCAGTATATTTCTGGAAAGTTCTACAATGATATTCTGGACATTCCAAGTGGGTATATAAAGAGGTGAAGCCAGCAGATGGGGGAAGAGTACAGTACAGTTTAGTGAAGGATAAACAGTTCAGTTTAGTATCCAGTACAGTTCTGGGTAATCTGTGGTTCTGGTTACAGAGACAGTTTGTAGAAGAACAGTTCAGTTGAGTGAAGTATGCAGTTTAGTGAAGTAAACAGACAAGAGAGTTTTTAGGTTAGACAAGAGTTGACAAGTTTAAGAAGAAAAGTAAAGTGCTTAGTGTTTTAAAAGTAGTGAAATTATATTAGATTAAGTTATTATTAGTTGTGTGATTTTTAAGTATTTGCTAGTGTAATTTTAGTGATTAAATAAATCAGTGGTTAGTGAAAATTCTTGTTGCAAGTTATTTGGAATCCACAAAGTGTTTACTGAAAATTGTAAGCACGTTACACTTCTTTAATTCCTGTACTCGTCGCTCGGTAGAGTTCGCTTGTTGGTGGTATATTGGCGAAAATAATTGGCTTACTCGTTGTCGTTCGCACCATCGGGTTAGTGTCGCCCCGTGAAAGATAGTACCGTTATCTGATATTAGAGTTTTGGGTAACCCATATCTTGTAATGATTTCCTCGTCTAGGAACGTCGTCACTGTTTTGCCGGTTACCTCAGGATACGCCTTGGCCTCGACCCATTTCGTGAAGACATCGGTGGCAATGATAGCGTATTTATTTTTATTCCTGGTTTCCGGGAACGGACCTAAAACATCGATACTAAGCATTTGGAATGGACATGTAGAGCTGTGAGCCTGATGTGGAGCGTTTGTTTGTTTCTGTCGAGTTTTCACTGCTGAACAGATGATACAATTTTTTAGGTATTGCGCTACGTGCTTGTGAATGTTTTTGCAGTAGTATCTGTGTGTGATGACGCGTAATGTTTCGTCTCGGCCGGGATGTGCGGCCTCTGTTGTGTCATGGAACTGGTGTATTGAGACTACTTCTGGGTATAATGAGTAATTCTCTCCCCTGGTATTTACGCCAGAGAAGGTTGTCTGATACGGTATGATTTTGATGAAAGGTGGTTTCTTTATTATTTTGAGGTCTATTGTGATTGATGGCTTGCCATAGTACGATATCCTGCTGGATACGTCTTGAACGTTGCTGAGCGCGTACTACCTCCTCGTAGAGCTGAAGGTGGTCCATCGCATTCATTGGCGCGGGTGACGTCGCTTCGTCGGCCTGATGAAGGAATGGTGGAGGCAGCAGCTTTTGTTCATCTACGGGCTTGTGTATTTGATGGGGAGCCGGATTTCGACTCAGGAAATCAGATAATTGGTTGTCCTTTCCTGGACAATGGATCACATCGAATTGGTACTCCTGCAGCAGTAACGACCACCGCATAAGCTTAGTCTTGCTGTCGCGATTTTTATTAAGCCACGTTAGTGCTTTGCTATCGGTGAGTAGTGTAAATGGTTTGTCTTCTAGGTATATTTTATATTTTTTGATCGCCCATAAAGTGGCTAGAACTTCCAGCTCATTGACATGATACTTTTGTTCTGCCTTGGTTAATGTCGCACTGGCGTAAGACACAACGAGTTTGTTGTCGTGGTCGTCTTTTTGAAATAGGGTGGCGCCGAGCCCACGAAGTGAGGCGTCGGTCTGCAAGTAAAAGTGTTTAGTGAAATCTGGGCGGTGTAGTACTAGAGGTTCCTTGAGGATGGTTGTTTTTAGATTTTCGAAAGCTTCCTGGCATTCAGGAGTCCATTTGAATTTAGTGTTTTTAGATAATAAAGTTGTTAATGGCCTAGTCAATTGTGCTGCATCCGGTATATATTCGCGGACCCAGTTGCAGGTTCCGAGAAAACTCTGCAGTTGTTTTTTGGTTTGTGGTGGTGAAAAGTCCAAAATGGTATCGATATGTTTTTGTTGGGGTTCGGTTGTGGCCCCTCTGATATGGTGTCCAAGGTAATCTAATTGCTGCGTGGCGATTGTGCATTTTTCAGGTGAAATATGTAGGTTGTGTGTCCTTATGCGTTCGAACACTAACTTTAAGTGTTGGACATGTTCTTTGATTGACTCGCTGTAAATTATAATATCGTCTAAATAGACGTTTACGAATTTATGTAGAAAACCCGTTAATACCTCTCGCACCATGAATTTTTGGAATGTTGCAGGGGCTGTCTTTAGCCCGAAAGGCATAATGGTAAACTGGTATGACGCTCCGTCGGGTGTGGTAAATGCTGTAAATTGTTTGGAGTGTTGTTCCATTGGAATCTGCCAATAGCCGGATTTTAAATCTAAAAGTGTAAAGTATTTAGCCTTCCCAAAGTCTTTGATTGTTTCGTAAATCTTAGATAAAACAGAGGATTCGTTCTCTGTAATTTCATTGAGCTTCCTGAAGTCAATGCAAAAGCGCGGCTTTTTATTTGGCCGCTGCACGAGCACAGGTGGTGAACTGTACTGTGAGCGACTTGGCTCTATTACGCCGGCCTCTAACATTTCCTCGATTTGCTCATTCAAGATCTTTTTCTTGTCTGGCGACAAAGGGTAAGGTTTTTGATGTATAATTTTGTTGGATGTTAAATGAATATTATGCTGAACACTATCGGTTGTGGCTTTAGCTGGTACTTCGTCGAACAAATCGGTGAATTCGTAAAATAATGGTGTTAACTCTTGCTTATGTTCTTCAGGTATTATCAGGGTGTTTGGTAAGGTGTTGTTAGCAATTTGTTGTTTGGTAGCAGGATCGCAATAAATTGTGTGTCGTTGATTTAGGCCTGCATAGATACATTTACGTCCGTAATCCAAAGTTACCTCTTCCGAGTTTAAAAAAGGTGCCCCTAAAATGACGTCTTCATTTAGGTCATTGAACACTTGAAATATGCCTGACGTGTGTAGGTCTTGTAAGCTGTAGTTTAGTTCTAGGGTGCCTTGCGATGCGAATGCGTTGCTACCGCAAGCAAGTGAAAATAATTGTGTGGTTTTGCTCTTTTGCAATTTATCCACTAGCTCTGCTTTAATAGCATTACTAGCGGCTCCGGAATCTATTAATGCCAAACGTTCTTGGTCATTTATTGTTATCTTTACCCTGAATAAATATTTTAGATGGGCTGTCTGATATAGTGGTAAAATTTCTTGAGGTGCTGTTTGCACGCCTATAGTTTTATAAATTGGTTTGCCAAAATTTGCTGTAAAAAGTTTAGATATATCGTATGTCTCGACGGGCTGTTCATAAGTGCTGATATTTTTGAGTGTATTTATTTGACTGACTTGTGGTGGATTGTTTTTTCTTATTTGTGGGGTGGCTGGAATTGTTTTTTCCTCCAGTTTTCTTGTGTGCTTTTTACATTTGTGGCTGTGGGAGCGGCTGTTGCTCGCCAGTTTCGGTCATCGTCTGCATTGTTTCTTGCCGTTGGGGGCCCGTATTTTGGGGACGGCGCTGGTTCTCCCCGGCCCTGGTGTAGTTTTTTGTGTTTTGTTGCTGTTGAGAATTATTATTTGGACGGGCAGGATTTTGTGGTCTCTGTGTCGTCGTTGTTTGCTGTTGGGTAGGTTGCCTGTTGGGGCAATCCCTATTGAAATGCCATCCTCCATAATGTCGGCATGGCGATGGAGGCTGACTTGAACTTGGTTTAAATGTTGGGGTAGACGTTTGTCCTTGTGTTTGGTATGTTGTATTTTTATTTTGATTTGCTTGATTGTTTTTATTGGCGGGTATTGTAGATTGATTCATCTCGGTTTTCGGTCTGTATGGCTTCCACGCTCCTCGAGCGTCTTCTTTTACATCTGCTTCTACCTATGTCGCAAGTCGAATTAAATCGTCGGTGGATCGAATAGATGCGCCTCTCAGGCGGCTTCTAAGTTCTGGTCGCAGCTGATCCAGGATTGTCGCTGCTTTGTGTTGCTCCCCTTTTTCGGGTTCCAACCGTGTAAATAGGCAGTGTTTCTTAGTGATGAAAAGTTCGGTGTCTTCTGTGGCACCTTGCTTTTCGCCGTATAATTTTGCCATATTCTGAGTGATATTTAATGTAGAATCGTATTTGTCATATAACCGATCTATGAACGTGTTATAATTGTCTATTAGATTTTTGTAAGGTTCATACCACCTCGCAGCTTCGCCTCGCAACTGCTGGACAGTGATATTTAATTTATCCACTTCGTCGGTGGTGTTGGTTCTTCTAAAATGCTGATCCATTCGGCGTATGAATGCAGTGGGATCCTCATGGTTTTGTCCTCCGAACGTGTGTGTTGGACGAATTCTGGATGCTCTGTCTTGCGAATTCTGCAGGGTGATTTGTTGTAACGCCTGCATGAAGGTTGTAGCCATACTGGAGAAGGCATTCTCCAGTTGTTGAACTGGCGCTTGTGCTGGTTGTGGTGCGGAGACATATGTTGTGCTTGAGTGGGCAGCGGCTGCTTGCTGCACCGGCTCCGGGGTGTACGCTGATTGTGTGAGCATACATGATGGTCTGTTTTCTGGGAAAATTGGGGCTTCCTGCGAGCCATTTCTTGATGCTACCAGGGGTGCATGTTGTTGGTTGACTTCGAAAGAGAACTGTTGTGCGTTCTGCTCCATATTCGCTGATGTTGCTGTTTCGTTGCTCGTTCTATAGGGGTTCGTGTCACCTTCTGGTTGACTGTATATTGTTCCAAGACGGGTGCGACGTGCCGTATTTATTATTGGAGTATTATCGTTCATGATAATTGTTTATAAAAGTTTGTAATTGTTTATAAGAGTTTGTAAAAAGTTAATAAGTTTATAAGAATTCACTTATAGCAGCATAAAAATGTTTATAAATGTTTATCACAGTAAATGTTTATAGCAGTTAATGTTTATAAAGGCAGTTGCAGGAGAGTATTACAGTTATCGTAAATTGCTTACCTGTCCTGTGGGCGTTGCACTCACTGCACTATAGTTTTTTACGCGTTTGTTTAGTTTTATTAAACGGCACTACACTGGTTTGTATTAAACTTCTTTCTTCTAATTGCTGGAACTGTAAAGCCCCTTAGTTGGGCGACATGTCTACGAAAACGAGGGTGGATGTCTATGATTTTTGGTTGTTGTAAACAATGGGCCCCACGTTGGGCGCCATGTCTACGAAAACGATGGGTGAGTTTGTGAAAAATAAAAATGTTTTCATTCGGAGACTGCAAATTTTTGAAGTTGATGGGCGCCAGCAGCCTCGATGGTGGTGTTCTCATAGCTCTGGTGGTTGAACGAGCCGATTTTTGGAATTTGTAGACTGGTTAACAATTTTTTAAAGTATCGGTGGGTACAGCTACTACCCCCTTTACTGCCTCGCCGACTGACATACGCAAGCACCGCTTTTGGTGCCAGGTACCCCAACTTTTGAGTATGTAGACAGGCGCTGTTGCCTGGTAAGAGTCGTTGATGAGAAATAAAAGTCAGAGATACCAATATATGTAACTCTAAGCAGAACTCTTGCGCTGGTCGATGTACAATTTGTTTTAATGAATTTAATCCCTAACAATACTGAGCTAACACTGGTTATTTCGAAGCGAGTTAAAAGTCGCGGCACGATTGTAGGTTACTGTTGTTGTAGGCTGGCCTTTCTCCTCCACGCTGTAGGGTGTAGCTGCATTGGCAACTACGACGCCGTACTGGTTTTGGTTCGTCAGGTATGCTGAAGTTCTGGAAGCTTGAAGATGTAGTAGACTGGACTGCTTGATGAAGGCTCGGAGTGAACTGAAGTGTAGATGTTGACTGCTCGGAGTGAACTGGTAGTTGTAGCGCGTGCTAAGGCTCGGAGTGAACTGCTGCTGTCGAAACCCCGCCGCGATACTGTAACTTTCGGGGCGGACGGAGCTCTGAGCGTTAGGTCGGCTGGCGTTTGGAACGCTGTGTGCCGAATGAGCGGCCGGGGCCGCCTGCTGCGTCGTGTCGGACCCGCCCAGTCATGCCGAGGCGGACGGGAATCTAAACGTCGATATACCCTAAGCGCGTTTATTGCGTTGTATTTAATTAGAGCTGAGATATGAATGGATAATGATGCTAAGCTACAAATTGTGACTTTTTGATTGAATTTAACTGTTTTAAAAGGCCTTTTTTGGCCTCGACAACAGTAGGAAGCGTTTCTTTGAGGAAGGTGGCAAGTGACCAGGGGTGTGTATCCGGTCCCGAGGGTTGTTTTCACTCTTCAAAGAGGTGAAAAATCGGTTTATGAAAACACTTTAATAAACATATTTTTTATACTATTTTTCAATTATAAATGGAAAAAAAAATTCGCCCCCTTGAAGTTTGAAAACAACCCCCGGGGGTGGTTACACAACCCTGGTCACCTACCACCTTCCTCAAAGAAAACGCCTACTACAAAATATTAATTTTTTTCTCACGAAAACAAATATCACTTTTCCATTCCCTACAAGGGTTGGAAGCCTGGGGTAGGGATGGCTGAGGTCAAATCCCTCGAGGAACCTTCCATACTCGAGGGAACAATTTGGGGTTGGTTTTGGCCAATTTGAGAGGGTTGCCGAGGTGGAAAAATTGGTTCGTCCCCGGGAATCAATTCAGCACCCTCGAAAAAGAGGGGGAGACATTGTCTAGTCTGACGCGCAAACATTCGGTAGTTCGTCAGACTCCTTCAATGGACTATAGTAAATTTTTGCATTTGCACGTTTCGGGGATGGCGAATTTTATTGCACGTCAGCGTCGTGTACTTCTTTGTGTCAGTTGTGCGACATTTAAGAACTCATGGACTACTACTATCTTTCAAAAGTGCGTGATTCCATGCTGAAATAAGCTCAGGCGTGTATTAATAATGGTGATTACTTCAAGCACTTTAATTCAATAAAATTTCAACTTTGTGTGTTCATTTTCAGTTTTATTTATAATTTGATCATTTTCTGCAGAAAAGTGAATCAGTTTTTGAATTATTACATTTAGAAAGTGGTATAGGTCTTCACATTACATAATGACTCACAGATTAAAATATACAGATGTATTTAAAAAAACACTTTGTATGTGATTTTGGGAGAGGGGCAAGCCTCTTGGGTTGTTTTCTTATATACACCACTGGCGGCAATAGATGATGCTTTACAGTTTGGTAGTAAGTAGACTTGAAACGAGTTTTGTGTTTATGTTTTTTTCTTAACATTTATTTAACGTCGGTCTATTTCCGCTACCGAGGCCTATCACCGACGCCTGTAGACGAGCTACCCCCAACCAGGAATTTTTCCGAACCTCTTCCCTTAAGAAGAATAGAGATCTTTTACTTGCATAACATTTAATAGACAAGGGACCAACGGCTTTACATCCCCTCCGAAGGATGGTATATCACCCACACAACCCTCGCCTAAGGTTGCATATCTTCCGCTCATACACTGATATACAAGCCGCTGGAAGATATGTGAGGTGAGGACATGGTCTTCTTTGAAACGGTCGCCCATCCTAGTACTAACCGCGCCTAACGTTGCTTTACATCGCATATCGAAGTATGTACATAGTAAAGACGCATTTATGCTCGCCCCCTGTTTATGTTATTGTTCTCTAAATAAAATGTACAGGATTTTTTTAATTCCTGGTTCTTTACTTGACCTGACCATCCATTTTATGAAAATTCATAATGCATTTGTCAGGCATATTTTTCATCAGAAAATCTACAGGAAAGGTATTGCCTATTTATGAACTAAATTTACTGTTTTTTTTTTTGTTATTTTGTGTCAAGCGCAATGTGGTTACCAAATAATTGTCTGTCTCAGCGTTAACTGGTGAGCCTTATTTCAATTTTTTACTCAATATTTTGCTGGTATACATTCCTCTGATATAGAAAATAGTAACATAAAATGTATAAACGCCTAAGGACTATGAAATCTGATTCCAAAGTGACCAGAAATTTGCCAGCAGTCTGACATTTTTGAGGGTGTTTCTTTTGTTTTTATATGCAGAGCTGAATCACGCGTATAAGACAATGTAAGACATTTTTTTATAGTAAACAATTTAGATTAAAAGTTGTAGCTATATTCTATTTTTGCAAGGTTTAAATATATAAAGAAATAATAATAAAAATTTTCAGTTACAGTTTTCGTAATAACGAAAAATAGTATATTCGTTTTTGATATGTCATCATGAGTCTTTAATGTTTATGTAGAAATAAGAAGTTGTAAGAGTATTAGGTTATATTTACACTTACATTGTATTGATTATCTGACTAAATGTTCTCATTATCTCCGCAGATAGGGTTTGAAAATGCATCAAATTGCCCTGAGCTGGATAATTCAGTACAAGCTTGTATAAATTCAGCTAGAGACTTGTCGAGACATTTAGCTAATGCTGCCATTCATCAAGCCCAGGATCTGAGTACAGCAACTAAACAAGGACTGGAATTAGTGGCTGGAATCAGACAGCAGGCGATTATGTCAGAAATCGATAGACTTCATCACACCTCCAATGCCTTTCAAGATTCTATAGATCATATTTTGGAGGTAAAAGCTTCAACAGACATACGTGCATGCTAGATATTGGATTTATGAAACTGGGTTTCCAGCTAACGAAAAAGTAGTTTCCAGAAATATGAATATGCTAGACGTTACTCTTCGCCAACCACGTATGCACCATCTGGAGATAATAATAAACTTTCAGTAATCTCCAGATGATGCCATCATGATTGGCGAAATGTGGATGGAGCATATTATTTCAGTAATTTCGAGTTTGCAGAAACTACTTTAGCTCACACCAAGGATCTTAACCCAGCTTTTAGGACTGGGCGTCCTAAGTTAATATGTAGTAATATATTTATTTCATTTGAATTAATTCTCATGTTTAAAATCAGTTTCTGTGACTCAGCGTGAATATTTCCTATCAAATTATGTGCTTTATTTATTATAGAATATAGACTTAGAAAATTTGATTGTATACCATCCATCAATTTCTCAGTAAATTTTCATAATGTGCGAGTTTTAATTAAATTTTGCGTTTCAGGTTTGTAAACTGCTTAGACATGTGGCTGTGTCCGAAACATTACAAGTATCCGCCAAATTCACTGAAATTAATTTAAGAGTTTACGGCCCCCAAGTTATAACAGCAGCAAAATCATTAGCCTCTTATCCAGGTAGTAAAATTGCTCAAGAAAATTTAGAAGTGTTTGCCGAAATGTATCAGTGGCTCGTATCAGATGTAACTACCATCGTTAAAGATGTGCTCGACGCAAGCCAATCAAAACCTGAAAAACAAGTTTATATGTCCCTCCCTCGACCTGGTGTAAGTGTTCCAGTAGATTGAAATAAATCACCTCATAAAAATTCAGTATTTTTCTTTTTTCTATAACATCATAAACATTTATGTTACCAGGCCAATTATATATAGCTTATATTTTTAGAAACACGGAACTACCTCAAAACCCTTAAAAGCAGTGAGGCTCGATACTGAAGAACAGGAGAAGATTGCGAAATCGGGCCTTGAAATGAAATTGATTACTAGTGAAATGGATGCGGAAACAGAGAAGTGGCAAGAAAGTAATAGCAATGCTCAGTTAGAGGTAAGTCTCTTTCAATAGCATTTTTCTCTATAACTTATCTGTGAGATTTCTGAAAGTATTGCAACCTGCTCATTGTGCTCTCTCTGCCTTACTTTACTCTACCCTTACCAGCACTCCTGTGCCGCTAATCAAGTGATACAGGGCCATGACTGGACATGTGTTGATGGTTTTTAGTTCTGTTTGTGTTTGCCCGTAGATATCGTCTTCTGCAAGCCTAGTGCGTTGCACTTAAATATAACATGAGCTGTTTGCTGTTTCTGATTTCTTTTTGCATAAATTGTAGTCTAGGTCGCCTTCATATCTTCTTATTGTGTTCAGGTATTTCACAATAGAAAAGGCCTGTTCTTACAGGACAGTTTTTTTTGAGATGTCATTTGATTAGTGTTGTTCCATCATTTCCTGGAGGATTTTTCTGTTTGTTCTTTACCCAGTCATTTTTAGTTCAGTTTGTAGGGCACTAGTCCATGCTGGTTTACCAGGGTAGAATGCGATGTATTTATTCCCCTTAAAGAAAAATTAAAAAAGAAACAAAAGATAACATTAATAAAACATGACAATTTGTACGTAACATTCATAGAATTAAATTAATGATGCCGCGTAGTTGAAAATATGTATACAGCAAGCCTAATCTTTTGCCGAGCATAAGGATTTCTGTTATAGTGGATTGCGTTTAAATGGCAATTCAATGAGAAAGACGAAGAACATGTCACGCGCCTATGAGTGAAGCAAGGGACTGCTATCGTTGCGACAACTGACATCTCAGTAATATTTTGTCTGGGGGTGGACGAGCATGTTTTAATTTTATAGGCATTTCCTCTACCATTGCACAAACCATAACATTCCTTTCTTCATTGGGAACCTCGCCTGGTTTTTTATGTTTTCCAGGGGAAACACATCCATGTGATTTAAAATTATTATGATTTCAGCAATTGTTGGCAAAGAGAGTATTGGCCTATCAGTGTAAAATACTCTGAATAAATCCCTAACCTGCCTTTGTTAGTTACTGCTAAAATACCATTTAACAATTTGAACTTTCTCACAAATTTCATAAGAAGTCATTTTGAAAATAATTTGCTTCATGCATAACGGAACAAAATCAAGCCTGATACCCACATAGCGGAAGATGTTTAAAAACCGAGTGGTTGGTGATGGCTATGAGGCCTCCACTGACGAAGCTAGCTAACATTGATTTATATGGCCAGTGGTAGAGGACTTTCTACTTCATCTTCCTCATTGAGCTGCATTTTAAACGCACTCTACTAACAGAAATTCCTATGCTCAGCAACAGATTAGGCATACTGTATGTTAGAATACAAGAGTTGTTTTATTTCATAATCATCCACATTGTTGTATTTTTTGTGCTGTGAGGAGTGAAAACTTCAAGTTCCAGGGTAAGGTATCAGTTCCACGATGGATTGTGGAATGCTGGCCCACTAAAACTCCTCCCTAATACTACCTTACAGGCACCACTCAAGTATTTCTTCAACATGGAAGATATGATTGGGCCTTTACATTGCCATGGTGTTCGGGTTGTATTTTCAGGCTCTTTCCACTTCATTATTTTCTTCATGCATTCAGCTATTATACCTGCCATGCTCTCCACCCTTAACTCTTCTTCTCCCATTTCTGTGAGAATACTCCCCTTTTCCTACTGTGGAGCATATAAACACTCTAGAGACCACCTGGGTCAAGTAATATTCTGTTTCTATTTTGCCACGTTTAGTGGAGTGCCATTAGAACGTAAAACCGATAAACCTCGGAAGCAGGTTCCAATGAATGGATTTTTATAAAATCTCCGGAATTGTTTAGTTGAGACCCAATATAGAAAAGTTTACTACTTAAAAATAGCCACTTTTTTACTTGAGGTGTGATTCCTACCCCTCTAGAGTACGGTGGACAAAAAAATAAAAACTAACCAGTGAATCTGATAGAATGGCAATCTTAGACCATTCAATGTGCTGCTTACGCTCTAATGGGCTGCTCATACGTATACCTTCCAATGTGCTGAAAATATTATAACATTAGACGAAGCACATGATATTGGTTGTTCCTTTCTTCCAAAAATGTCGTACTAAGTTTGTGTCCAATTTAAAATACACAGCACAACATACAATAGACCCTTATACTCATTTTGTTAAAATAGACCATAGAAAATAAATATAAATTAATTTACTATTATATGAAATGCACCAACATGTTACCTATGTAACACATCTTAGACCATTCAATGTGCTGCTTACGCTCTAATGGGCTGCTCATACGTATACCGTCCAATGTGCTGAAAATATTATAACATTAGACGAAGCACATGATATTGGTTGTTCCGTTCTTCCAAAAATGTCGTACTAAGTTTGTGTCCAATTTAAAATACACAGCACAACATACAATGGACCCTTATACTCATTTTGTTAAAATAGACCATAGAAAATAAATATAAATTAATTTACTATTATATGAAATGCACCAACATGTTACCTATGTAACTCAAAAAATATCGTAGAGCGAACGTATCTCCACAGCGAAGAGTTCGCTTGGCATGTCAAAAATCCATGGTTCACTCCGGATGCGCTAGTTTTTTTTAATTATTATTACGTTCGTGTAATTATTATGTCATTTTTAAATGCTGGTAGCTTCAATATACCTTTTTGTTTGCGTTCCCTGTGACGAAAACACCTATTATAGGGGTACTGTGCTATATTTTGTCAATAAAATGTCAAAATTTGTACTGTTAACATTATAAAATATGAATAAAGAAATTATATAATAAATTACATGTTGGGGAATGGAACATTTTATATGTTTCTTTAGCGGTTTAGCAGAAATAGAGGTCATTTTTGGACTATTCTTGCTTCATGATTGGAAAGAAAAAAATTGTATTTTGTGAAAAAATAAGTAGGAAAAAACAGCAATTACTATTAATAGTCCATATAGTCTTATCGATACAAATGCAATGTAAATCACTTGTCTGTCATACGGCATATGTAACGATGTCAATATAAGCATTTGTAAATCTTTCTTTTAAATACTCCCTCTAAATTTAAACACCAATAAACTGCTATATGTGCTGCTCACATGTATCTATTACTATCCTCTAACAGTTTGAGTATAATTGTTGCATCTTTCATTGAACACGGTATAATATGTGCAATTTTTCAGGAAAACAATGATATTGTTAAAAGAGCCAAGAACATGTCTGCTATGGCTTTCTCGATGTACCAGTTTACGAAGGGAGAAGGAGACTTAAAAACAACCCAAGATTTATTTACACAAGCAGAGTATTTTGCTGAAGAAGCTAATAGATTATATAAAGTTATTAGGCAATTTAGTTATCAGGTAGGAAACAACCTTTTTTATCTGTGAAAACCAGCAGTTATAACTTAAGCTACTGCTTTTATACAATTTCTCTGTCTCTCAAAAGCAGTTAAGAAATAATGTTTCTTATAAAAACATAGTCTGCCATATTTAGTATTAATATCAAGTTTTAACACACCTCAAAAAATTTAATAAAATTGAGATATTAATCATAATCGAATTTTGTCCACTTTGCATCATAACTGAGCACACAGCTTCAAGTTTTTTTCAGGTAAAACAACAGCTCTGTCCTAATTACAATAATATGTCTTGTTAATTCTCTCTTCGGTTACTTCCATAATTTTAATGTTTTCAGGTTCCGGGTGGCACGAATAAAAAAGAGCTTCTCGCTAATTTAGATAAGGTGCCGACGTTTGTTCAGCGGCTGCAATTCACTGTTAAAGATCACACTGTTGGTAAAGCAGCCACTTTTACAAAGGTTGACAATGTGATACAAGAAACAAAAAATCTAATGAACGTTATTTCTAAAGTTGTTACGACGTGCTTCGAATGTGCGACAAAAGTAAGTACGACTTCCATCTAATTGATTCATTTACTTCCTATTTTTCATTCCATTAATATTTTTTTTGTTTAATTAATATAGTACGATATAGTATTACCTCAAAGGGTTAGAATTCCATGTGCAACCTTGGACGGTAGGCACTTGCCAATACACCTAAGTCCGCAGGCTCTTCACAGAATGATGAATTACCAAAATGCCACTCTGCCGAGATAGTCGTGGTGATTTATTATTTTTATTTTAAACTAAATAAACCTACTAACTCACTGACAAAACCAGTCTTTTAGATATTAGTATACTTATACACTAGAAGGTTTATAAGTAAAAGGATATTAACATTTTTTATATATTTGGTGTTGGAAAAGGTTTACTATATAAAATCACATTTGTACATCATACGGGTTGGTTGCATAGTATGGTTTTTTAACTTTTTAATGCATGAAAAACTAGTGTTTTTCTTACTCTTTCAATGCACATTGCACATGGAATAATATTTAATATCTATTTTTAAAAAAATGTACTTGTTCGCTTCCCAAAACAAATAAAAAGCAAGTGCGGCAGATTTCTGCGTAATTTCCCACATAATATGTAATTTATTTCTTGTATCATAATAATCAAACTTAAAAAGTTCTGATAAAAGTAGAAAACAAAACTAAATTTTCAAAAGATTCTCTCACAACAGCTGTGATAATTGAAGTTGCAGTAACTCTCATTAAATTAACAGTTTTTTAAATTATATTGAAGTAACGAGGGTATTTGTAGTAGACCTAGAAACCTTAAATTTGGGAATCTACAATTATAGGAAAAAATCCTAACACTCCTACACTTTCTTATCCTACCTCAAAATACTTAGTAGTGAATTACCCTTATGTGAATTTTCTATGAAAAACCAATAATGGCATTTTGGTCAATTGGTTTCAGCACTAGACGGACTGATGATCAAATCTGTCAAAAACTCAGTCTAATTTTAGATGATTACAGTACTTTTTGACTCCTAGTGTTACTTGAAAGGAACAAGGGGGAGAATAGAGTATATGCAGAGTAAAAACCTATATGGTCCTTCCAATAAGCTTAAATCAAAACTTGAAATTTTGGACATGGCTACAGCTTAGGGTACTGTCAAATGAGGTGCATAGACACAGTTTTTTTTTTCAGTTTTTCGTCTACAAATTAGGGGACAAGCATAGGTGTGTCTAGATACATATTGTTACGTATTACACAGTCTTCAGTAAACAGTTCAAATAACTTGCAACAAGAATCTTCACTATCTCCTATTTTATTAATCACTAAAATTACAATAGTTAATCCTTAAAACTCACACAACTAATAATAACTTTAATCTAATATAAATTCACTACTTTTAAATTACAACTGTAGTGTTAAATCACTTGTCAACTCTTATCTAACCTAAAACTCTCTCTGTATACTAGATGTACTGTATACGTCACTGAACTGAACTGTCCTGCCTGCTCAACTTCACTTCTTTATATACACCCATAGAATGTACCAGAATCCTATTCCATAACATTCTAGAACAGGTTGGAATCCTCCAGAGTTTTTTAATATGTTCTAGATGGCTGTTCATCAATTGGCTCACAGATGGCGCCACCCTATTAGCCAGGGAGTAATTACACTCTCCTCTCTGCTAAAGGGCAGTACATAACAATATTTCGATATGTAATGTAAAGCAACGTTAGGTACGGATAGTACTTGATTGGGGGACCATTTCAAGGAAATACAAATGTCCTTGCCCCATCTTCTAATGGCTTCTATGTTAGTGTATGCACAGAAGCTATGCAATCTTAAGGCGAGAATTGCGCAGTAGAGGAGATGTAAAACTGTCTGTCCCTTGTCTATTAAATGTTAGGCAAGTAAAAGGTCAGTAGGTACTAAGAGGAATATCATTTCTGTCAGTTGAATTTAGTTTACTTTGGATAATAAATGATTTCAAAGGAGCAACTAGTAAACTATGACAGACAACTTGAATACCTCTCTTACAGAGGTTTAGATTTCTGTTTGAAAAATTTAGAAATGTCACTGATATTGGAAATGTCGGGACTATCGTCAACTAAGTAAACTATTCATATTATACTGCTAATAAGTTGTTGGATACCAATGCATTTACACTTTTCCTTTGTGTGCTTAAGTTACTAAATAGGTTCTAAAAATATTGAATTCGCAATTTATCCGTTTGGTTGCTTCTCTGTTTGGAGATAAGGGAAAACTATCAAGATACTTTTATCATCTGGTCTTTGATCTCCTGTTTCACTCAAATCCAATTCTTCAGTTTCTTGTTTCTTTGTGGGGTTGTCATTAAGATATATCTTAGGTTTTTCTTAAAAAAAAAAACTTTAAAATTCACCGGTTTTAGTTATAACCACAAGAAAAAAATAATATATAAAATATTTAACCAAACGTCATACTTAGGGGTTTTCCATCAATTATGTAATACACGTTTTTGCAATTTATGTAACACTAATTAATTTCTGCCAAAAATCAGAACTTTTTTAAAATAAATTTTATTAATATTTGCAATGAATTTTCAGCAGACAACTTACCTGAGATGAATAACCGTCTACATGATTTTTTGCTTTTATCAATTTTGAATCAAATAATATTTGTTGGGGAAACAGGAAATCTTGTGTGCAGCCTGTTACGCAGCACATTAAATACCCCCCCCCCCCCACACACACACACACACACACACACACCAGCAGTAATGTAAATACTACTAGCACTCTCCATCCCTACAAATGCATTCATGGCTTCCTTAATCAGTAATTTTATGATTTGTTGATTGAGAAATTGATTTAACTAACACTAAAGAACTCTGTATTAGCATTTTAGACCATTTTAAATATAACGAGATGTTTTGCTTTAAAATTTGATTTGTGTAAAGAGCAAAAAGCCACATGTGATTTTATTAGTTTTGGGAATCGACAGTCTTGTAAAACATAACATTTATACTAATATCTACTTATTTCGCTTATAGTATTTCTTAACAAATCCAGATGACGACTTTCTAAAGGCATGATAATAACTTAGTTTGCTAGGTTAGAGTACTATGAACATTTATTAATAAATCATAAAGGATGGGCTTATATCTTAGGGATATCTTAGTTTTGCAAGCTGCATCATTTCTCATCTTGCATAGAGTGATTTTGAAATTATCTAAAGGGAAGTTTTTCAAAATTTGGGTGAAATTATACTATTATTTTTTTGAACTTCTGAAACAGCTGGCATTGACGATGTCAAAAATTCTCCACTCAATATCCTGGTTATATGATAGGTGCAGTGAATAATTTGCATTCCGTACACATTTTTGCTCATCCGTAGTAAGTAGATGTAAAAAGATTGTGGTAGAGATAGTCCCGAAATATTTCCATGTAAATTGCTATGACAGAATATTTTAGGCGAAGTAGAAATAGTCCTTGAAAATAATGCAGGTTGCGAAACTATGATGTGTATAGCTTTTTTAGAAGCTTGCCCTTTTTTACAGAAGCTCAATAAATGGGATATATAAAAAAATATTTCAAAAAATTTTCAGTAAAACTAAAATAATAAAAATAATAGTTTAATACTTCACTATAATGAATTAAATATAAATTGATAAGTTTTATCAAGTGCATTAAATCTCCCTAAAATTGATTTTTGTGCTGAAATGCTGAAGTTATATGAGATTGGCAAAACTGTAAAAAATTTCATGTTAAGTTGATACAGAACTTTATTGTTTCCCTTAGGAAAAGTTTTTTACATTTTGAGCAGTACACATATATAGAGACACCAACAACTGTTAGTTATAAAATCGTTACTTAGAAATAATAATATTTCTTTTCTTCGAAGGTAAAAGAACGGCATTAGAAGTATTTGAAGAAATAACAATAGTATTTATTTGATTTATATTTGACGTTTGAAGAATACACAACAAGTTTGGAGTAAAGTGATCTTTCTCGCCTCGTCCGTTTTTTGTCAAATACATCCTTGACACAAATAATGTCACATATACTCCTTATAACACAATATACTAAGTATTATTTGTTCCATAATAACGCAAAAATAAACCGGTAGTACCATTTTGGGACTGAATCATGTTAATCCAATGTATTTATAAATGGGACACGGTAGTATACATTGTTTATCAGTTTTGCCAGATCTCATATAATTTGTTAAAAGAATCGTCCTTAGGAAATACATATCAACAAATTTATAGTAGCTTTTACCTTTTACACAATATTCAATTTCAAGTACTAGTACTCCTAGTTTAAAAATGGAGTAGCAATTTTAGCCATCAAATTTGAAATTTCAATTAAAAAATATGGCTATTGGCTAAGTTTGGCTAATGACTTACTTATACAGGGTCCATTTTTTTATATAGAATATTAAAATATAAGTGTACAGAAAAGTTTTGTTATTGTTTATAATCAGAAGCTGATTTGAAGATGGAATTGATATCTTTAGTTTCCACACGTAATTATGGGCCAGCCACAGAAGGAGATGGGGGTGTTGAGGGTTCCCAAGCAATTGTTGCACATAGTTATTTCGCTCAAGTGAAAACGTAGAATCTATAAAAGTTTTTTATTTTTAGTAATTTTGTAAACAAAAACAGGAAAGCTCCCCGCACGTGCAATAAAGATCATTGTATATAACGGATTAATATTTGATCTGATTCCTACCATTGTCGATCCCCTAAATCAACGGTTTTCAACCTGTGGGTTACGACAATTTGATGGGGGTCATGAAACAATTTCAAGTGGGTCCAGGACTATTAAGAAAAATAACCAATACAGTTGAATAATTTATTCTAAAATCTAAAACTCTATATATTACACACATGCAATTTTAATGAAACTAAATTTTAAGTTTTTAATGAGAAGGTTGCACCTGTTTTTCTTTTACTAGTTTATTAAATCATGGCCCAACATTTGAAACGCAGCCAATCAAATCTTTCACCAGATTCAGTATATTTCTATTTTTATTTCTTATGTTAACCATTGATCAGAAAGTTACCTCACACAGGTAGGATGTAGGGAATGGAACTAATTGCCTCAGAGTTTCTCTCGCAAGCTCTGAGTATTGTTATGTGCTGCCCTCTAACGAGGAAAGATGTGATTAAGTTCCTGTTCAAGATGAAAGGAAACCTGTATGGTGGCGCCGTCTATGAGCCAATTGACGAACAATCATCTAGTACATAGTAGAAAACTATGGAGGATTCTAGAAAAGAGTTCTAGAAGGATTCCAAGTGTGTATATAAAGAGGTGAATCCAGCAGATGGGGGAAGAGTACAGTTTAGTGAAGTATAAGGAAGAGTTCAGATCAAAGTGAAGTAAACAGTTGAGAGAATTTTTAGGTTAGACAAGAGTTGACAAGTTTAAGAAGAAAAGTAAAGTACATAGTGTTTAAAAGTAGTGAATTTATATTAGATTAAGTTATTATTAGTTGTGTGATTTTTAAGTATTTACTAGTGTAATTTTAGTGATTAAATAAATCAGTGGTTAGTGAAAATTCTTGTTGCAAGTTATTTGGAATCCACAAAGTGTTTACTGAAAATTGTAAGCACGTAACAGTATTCTGCCTTTTTCTTAATCCAGAAAGCGTCTAACATCTGCGAATTACATTCCATCAGCAGAAAGTTCCATGAGTTTTTCTCTTAAGTTCATGTTCAGATCAGCCAATTCTACTGACCTATCCAGAAAATGATTTTAGTATCCATCTTTGACTGTCACCAGCTTGAAATTTCTCTGGAAAGTAACTCAACATCTCTTTCGAATTTTTCAAACCCACAACCATGTTAGGAATAATGTGAGAACTAACGTCAGTGTTTGATCAATTGTAAACTCTTCATTAATCTTTTGAATAAAAGGGATTGACTCAAACATCATTGTTTGTAGAGATGTGGACCATAAAGAATTTTTTTTTATAATTCCATTGATTTTATCATTGGCTGTTAGGATGTTTTCCTGTCGCCCCTGAAGATTTACATTTAAATTATTAAGATGTATAGAAATATCAGCAAGATATGCTAGTTTTAACAAGCAAACAGGGTCAGAAAGAAAGGCAGCATAATTAGATTTTATGTCTTGCAAGTACATTACAATTCCGTTTTGAATTCCAGAACCTGTATCAATAGCTTTCCTCTGGATAGCCACCTGACCTCTACGTAATAAAGGAGATTTTGGTAAAGGGAACCCATATTTTCACACATTTTTTGGAATAGTCGGCTTTGTAAGGGTTTAAACCGTAACCTGCTTTAGAAGCCCTACAAAAAAAATGTACTGGTCAATTGTTAATATAAAGAAATTAGTATGCTTTAAAGTCATCTAATCACAAAAACTAACCTCATGTTATTCCCTTTTAAATTCAACACAGAAATAATCAATATTGTTTGCGAAGAATTTCATGTAGCTACCTAAATATACTTATAATTCACTGCGAGCAAATTTTCTTTGCTAGTTTTAGCAAAATTAGGTTGCATAATTAATAAAAATAATTTAATTTTACACAAAACTAGCAAGTATGTGATGCTAACATATATGACTACCTCTTCTTCTTCCCTTGACAGGGCAGCGACCTAACAAAAACACAGCAACAACACTTCTAACCAGTCACGTTATACATTAATAAAATTTAAATCCTGTTACGCTATCTTCATATATTTCTCCATCTAAATTAATAGATATTTTCAAGTTTTCCTTCACATGAAATAAATATTATTTTAGAGTATAGTTTTAACAATTGGGAAAGGTTTAGAAGGATCTGTTGATAGATTGACGTGTACAATACCTAAGTACATATATAGATAAGAGACTCATTCGACTTCTGCGACGGGATTCTAAGTTGCCATCGGGTAAACTGTTATAATAGCGTGTATTATTGAAATGATAACTACTTTGGTATCAAGTGAATTCTGTCGAGTAAGCGTTCAGATAATAATACAATAGCATACCTAGAATCACTAGTATTATATCAGTATCGGCTCGATATGATAATAACTTAGAATCCTGCTGCTGGAAATTTAGTTTTATGGAGCTATTTTTCTTCTATGACTGTAGACACTTAGTCGTATGGTTGCAGTTACAATAAACTGAAAATGCACTAATAAAATTGGGCTGAAGATCGATATTTAATTCTTAAACTAAAACATTTATATTTTAAATTTTGAAATGATATGTCTTTAAACAATTACCCTTGTAGAATAATATAAGTAAAACTGATATTTTATTTATTACCATCTTAAAATCATTTGCTGTTTATCAACTACAAAAAAATATCAGATACCAAAAATATATTATTGTTTTACTAAAAATAAAATGACAGTAACAAAAAAAGTACCTGCCACAAATATCTTACTTGTCTGTCTTATACAGTCTAAGTAATGATATTTTCATTAAAAAAATGGACTCTAGTTGATTGCAATTTCTTATTCATACACATTATTCATGGCTCTCCAAGTATATTGTTCAGTAATTTACTATAATAAATTTTTTATTACATCAGCATAATATCGGCCATCCTGCTCTACAAAATCCTAAAAATAATGGACCAGAATACAATCAGGTTATTTTTTGATGGTGCTAGTTTGTACTGTGTTCGTTAATAGCTTGTGAGGTAGTTCAGGAAGTCCTTGTAACGATGTTTGATATTATGAATATAGTACATGCAACTTGAAATATAAGACCGCGTATCAACTCAATTAATTTTTTTTTTATTGTTTACAACAGGATGTCTAGAATAGTGCAGCATTACTTCATAGAATATTATGTCAAAGGCAACTTACACCACGGTATTTTTAGTATCTCGTACTTGTATATGTTATTTTACAGAAAAAATGAGAATATGAAAAAAAACTATTACAGTGCCATTTCAATCACATTTACATCATCTACTTAGACATTTCTACACTCGTGGTCGTTCTCCTCATTGACATTATGAAAAAATGCACCATCACTATTGTCTGAAAGCTATTACTGTAAAAGACCTGTATCAATTGATAATTCACTTGTGCGTGATTGATGAGATGATGCAGACATATTTTAATATTATGATGGATTTTTAACATGTGTACAACCACCTTTAACTAAAATTAACACTCCTTTTTGATGTCCACTGATATATAATTGAGATCGACCTTGATGCATCTACTTGACATTTCTACAGGTGTCTTGTGGTTTAGTCCTCTGACCGGTGATTAATTCATTAGATAAGCCGTTGTAGATACAGCTTCAGCCTAAAAAATCTTTAGGTTTACACCCATAATCATGCAAAGAGCTCTCTCACATATCGATCTCTTCATTCTTTCTGTGAGGCCCGTTCTGCTGAGGATAATATGCTATAGTTGTTTGTTGTTGAATTTTTCTGCTATGCAAGAAACTCTGAAACTGACCATTGACATACTCTATGCCGTTATGGTATGATGGCTATCTGCTTGTCTACAAATGCCTTGAAATCCTTGAATGATGGGAATACCTAACCTATAGACCCTTTTCAACTATTTTGCTGACTGATGACAAACTGGCAGACAATCCTGATACAACTAGAACGTTTTGAACTTCTACAATGTACTGAACCTGCTTTGCCGTAACTTTAAGTGTCACTTTCCCTTTGAACTGGGACTGGGTATGTGCTATTGTTGGACTATCATGACTTCGTCTATAGTCAGCTTGGCATTTTCAACTCGATCAAAGTAAGGTGTCATATGTGTGGAACACTCCTGAGTCGAGATAGCAGTCTTTTCTATCGACTTTGCCTGTTGACAACAGTGTGAATCAGGTTTTTTTACCTGCTTGTTTTTTGGCTTCCAATTCTTTTTTTCAACTTTATCTGAATTTGAGCACTGGTATGATTTGTGCCCACACTTATTGCATCTGAAATCTTTACCGTTTGATATATTCTTTTTCGAGGCAAGAGCTTGTTTGCCCACCTTGTATAGATCGATGTTTTGCAATAACTTTGTCTTAATTGAACCGCTTTTGATTGGTGTACCAGAGCTTTCGATTCCCATAATCATTGTAGCCATTCGGCAGCCTGCATGCAAGAGAGCTCCAACCCACTCACCCCTGACTTAGTCATAGTCCAATGCCAGAGAGTTTATGCACAGTTGTGATTATTTAATTTACATAATCGTTAACGGAATTGCAATTTTCCAGGCCTCCTTCGAAATCTGAGCCTCCTAGATATGAACTTCATTTGTTGAATCAAGGGATAAAATGATTTTTGTACTTGCCTTACTGATCTTAATATCCTTATTCATTCCATTGATATAATTCCATGCACTTTCACGTTTTAAGTAAACTTGCATCGCAAACTTCCAGGTGTTATAATTCTCATGATCAAAAAGCTTTTCAATATGAGGAAGCAAACTTGACGAACCAGACATTTTATTATCAGAAGGATTGATTGTTGATTCTGTAATATCATGATGGATAGATAAGTCCAGATTCAGAGGTAACGGTCACAGACTTGGATGTAATTATGTCTACTTTTTGGGCTGGCTTATCAGTTACAGTTAATTCACTATTTTCTGTCTGATGATCAGTTTCATGTTTACTGTCTTCAGATTTATTACGGCCTATAGGTCTGGGCCCATAACCTGTAGTATGTAATATTAATAAAACATTTAAAAGACACGGAACTGAAACTTTGGTTTTTATTCAATTGTCAGCAAGTCATACTGCAATGTAAAAATAGATACTAGTGGCGCCATCTATCATCAGCTAGCGTAGTTATGACAACTTTACCATCAGATACGACCTCTACGCTCATTACAGTATGGTAGCTATACAAAGATACTAATTGTGGCGCAAAAAAATCCCAAAACAGAAGTTGAACAAAAAGTGCTGATCCTGGGAAACAATTTTGGTTTTTCCACAGTAGTGGTAAATATGTTAAATTATATATTCATGCATATAACATAATCGCCAAGTTAATACTGTTAATGTATCATATTTATCAAGTAAAGTAATCACACTGGTAAATTATCTCGACAAGTAATATCCCATTCTCCTCATAATAATAATAATGATTTATTGGTGCTACTATACAAAGGTACTTACACAAGTCAAAAGAACTACAATATAAAAATAAAATTGACATGAACTTATATTAAAAGTAATACAATAAAAATACACAATACACAAAGAAATGTGCTGACATGCATATAACATATAGCAAGTATGAGTCATAGAATATTGTCGTTCTATTGTTGATTGTTGTTACACGACAGACATATAATTTATAATGTAAATGCAACTTGTAGACTACGTATATCAGATTGTTCTAGTTAATGACACTAACTTTTAAAAGTAGCAGTTTTTGGATTTTTTCATACATGCTGCCTCGAAAGAAGTCAATATTGCAAATTGGCATCTGAATCTGTGTTAGCACATCTTATTCTAGACGTCTTTGCTATTAATAAATGTGATGTAATTTTGTTATTAATACTTAAATTAGTCTGAACAGGGAAACGTTTGTAATAAACATATTGTGATAATTAAAACATAAATAAATTCTAATTTTTTAAAATACAATTATAATATGCTATTTTCGCTAGAAACAATACTTAGTGAATGTGTTGCTTGCATGTACTAATTTCTCTCAAAATTAGATTCAGTAGTAAGAGTAAACTATAATTATGATTTGAATATATTTTATCATTTTATTTTTGTGTCAAACCATAGATTTTTGCTTAGCTTTTATTGTCCTACTTCCTACTAGCTTTATTAACATGATTTTCTCACTTTGTAGTATAAACTGGAATTTCGTGGTTCAGGTTCAGGCACCGGAAGAGGTCCTGGGGCTGATGGGGGCTCTTCGAGTGGTGGCAGTGGTGGTGGAGACAGCAAGGGAGGCGGAGCGACTGGATCTGATCAGAGTTTATGACAGATGGGGATGTCCCGGCGCAACAAGGGAGACTCGAGACGTACTCGGGTCTCCTTTTTGTTGTTCTAGGACATCAATGCAAGTTTATTGCTCTATTACTATATATTACACTGTTATAACTAGCTTCTGTTACCGTTTGAAGTTTAATTATTACAGTAAGCTGACCGAGAAATAGCTCTCAAATATATGTAAAAGCTGATACTTGCACGATAGCAACATACTTTTACATGTATTAGAATATTATTTTATAACCGATATCCAGAATATAGACTGGAAGAAGCATAAAAAATATTTTTCAGTCAGTTTATACTTACTAGAAATGTTCTTCCATATAAAAAACGACGTGTTAATATTAAAAATTTGAATTGTTATAACTAGTACAATATTCCAGAATTTACTAACCACTCACTAACTATAACAGTTTGACATTTATTAACCCATATTGAAAATGGGAAGCCTTTGAATCGTTGAGCATTTATTTCGTTAAGATAGTCGACAAGTTACCAAAGAGAAGTTACTTTTATTGTTAGATTTTTATTTTTTGTATATGTAGCTTATGTATAGTTAGTTTACAATAGAAAAGGGGGAATATGAGTACATGTAAAGTTGTTAATATGATAATTCACTAAAATGAATATATAGTGCAGCTTTCTCTACTAGAAATACGTGTTGGAGGAATGGTAAGTGCCTCGGAAAACAGCGTTATGGGCCGATAAAAATAATTACCGATCAAGAATATGTGTATCTACAGTTTTGTTGTATCTTTGTGTATGTCATATCAATTAGAAAATAATAATAATTAGTTTTGAAGGAATGGTATGGGGCAAATTGCAAAATCATTAATAGATATATGAACAAAATTTTTGTTCATTGCAAAAACATAACTTTCCATTTTAATTTAATCAGTTATTTACTCTTTCTGGACTTTTTTGAGATAAATGAATGATATGGCAATTGTAGGGTTATTATAGTCTAAGAGGCAACTGTAAGTAGTCTTACGTTATCAACAAAAATCATATAAGTGTATCGAAAATGAAATATAAATAAATAGATAATTTATTGACCAAAGAGAAACATACATAATGTATAGTGCGGGAAAGATGAAATTGAGAGGGGGGGGGATGCGAGGTGAGACGCTGAGAAGGCAGGCCCGGACTTAACTATATTGTGTACCTATGTCTGTTTACGCTTTTAAAGGACCACGCGATTTTCTTATGGAAAAGTGACTTGCGTTAAATTGGTTGAAATTTTGATATGTTGTGTATCCCATCTCTCTGATCAAATGTCTCAATTGGCACAAATTGACAAACTTTCAGAGTCTTGAGATAAAGCTTGCTAAAGTAAGAATTATCGTTTATTTGAGGTGTATGGGTCTGGGTTAAATCAGTACTCTTTTTTTTTGCTTCTAGGGTCTCACAGTGGTTTGAAAACACCTCATAACTGTAATGGTTTATTTATTGAAATATTACATCATATAATCTCAAACGTCGTCACGTCATATGACGTCATAGCATGTAATATCGTGTCATAGAACATCATGATTTAAATAACATTCTTTTCTCTTACTTCTAGGTGCTCAGATCATAATAAAATTCAAAGTGACCACTATGAGGTTCTGTGACACGACATGACCTGCTATGACGTCATATGATATGATAAGACAATCAATTATGCTGTTTAGGTGTTATTAAACAAATCTGAGATATTGATGCATTTGATACAGAGATAGGATACACAACATATCAAAAATTCAACCAATTTAACGGAAGTCACTTTTCCATAAGAAAATTGCGTTGGCTTTTGTTGTGTGGGCTCAGTTTAGCTGGCAACAATTTACACTACTGACTATACAGTAGTTACAGTATCCTAGTTCACTTAATATTTGAGTAAATTGTTACTACCTAGCAAGAACCACGGGGAGGTATGAGCATATCTTGCCATGATAGAATGGGTAAAGAATATTAGTACAGGATAAAGAAAATTATACAAAAAAATAAAACTAAACCTCTAAAAACAAAAAAAATTTAAAATAGTAACAGTAAAAAAATATATAGGTATCCTCAAAATAAATAAAAAAAATAACAATAAACATCTAAAAACAAAAAAAAACTCGAAATAGTAACTATACAGTAGTTACAGTATCCTAGTTCATTTAATATTTGAGTAAATTGTTACTACCTAGCAAGAACCACGGGGAGGTATGAGCATATCTTGCCATGATAGGATGGGTAAAGAATATTAGTACAGGATAAAGAAAATTATACAAAAAAATAAAACTAAACCTCTAAAAACAAAAAAGATTTAAAATAGTAACAGTAAAAAAATATATAGATATCCTCAAAATAAATTAAAAAAATAACAATAAACGTCTAAAAACAAAAAAAAAACTCGAAATAGTAACAGTACAAAAATATATAGGTATTCTCAAAATAAATTAAAAAAACAATAAACCTCTAAAAACAAAAACAAAACTTGAAATAGTAAATTTTCGTAAATAAAATATGTATTCTCCAAATAAATAAAATTAAATATAATTGAATTCTTTAAATAAATAAAAATAGATTAAAATACTTACGAACACAAGAAATGACATAAATAATAAGCTTGATATCACGATCACTATCATTGAACACAAAAACGGACACAAATAATAAACTTGATATCACTACCACTTCTTCAATCACAAGTCATCACAATCATTTCTTCCTCAGAATCCTGTGCGTTCTCCCCCTCTTCTTCATTTTCAGATGATGAACTATCCTCTTCTAAATTTATAATGAATTTATTTTCTCCATTTTTATTAAATTCACAAAGTTTCAAATAATCATCCTCAATTCTAATCACTTTGGCAATTCTCTTTTCCCAATCTTCCTTGGTAATTTTGGACACTTCATTTTTAATTAACTCTATCACTTTTTTTGTCGAATTTTGGAAAAGTATTTCCTTTTCTGATATTTTTTTTCAATTTTCCCCAAATCAATTCTATTGGGTTGAAAATACAATAATATGGTGGTAATCTTAAAACTTTGTGGCCAAATCTTTCAGCTATACTGTCTATAACATAATTCTTCTCAAATGTTTTCGTATGAAGGACTTCCAACAATTCTGCTTTAGTATAACTGTCCATATAATATAGGTCGTGATCCGTTAAAAAATTTTGCAACTCCAATTTAGTCGAACTCTTATTAGGAATTTTATATAATTCTCTTGAATGGTACTTCGCATTGTCAAGAACAATAACACTATTTGGCTTTAATTTTGGAATTAGAGTATTTTCAAACCATTTTTCAAAAATTACTCCCTCCATATTCCTGCGATAATCCACGTTACACTCTTCCATGTTTTTCCCGCATAGTTTCAATGCATTACCACAGTGTAATATAACCAATCGAGTCCCCTTATTTGGAGGCAATGACTGTGGTAGACATTTCTTAGTTCCATCAGTCCATCCTTTTTTTACGGTATCGTGAGTGTCATACCAAGTTTCATCTAGGTAATAAATTGTTCTATTTTCCCTTCTGAACTTTTTAACCTCCTCTAGATATGAATGTCGCCAATCCACTATTCGTCTGCTTTCCATAATCACCATGCGTTTATTAATTGTTTTAAATTTAAACCCAATTTTTTTCAGCCAGTTCCTTAAAGTTCTTGTCGTATATTTCAAAGGACAATCCATTTCCTTTAGTTTTCTGTCTACCACGTCAACAGTCGGGATTTCATTTTTCTGATATGCATCATAAATTACATTTTTTAAAAGTTTTGCTATTGATGGATCTAAAATTTTTGATATACCAGCGTCGCAACGTTGCTTTCTTTCGGTAACACCTGTTTTCACTAGTTTGTACAATGTGCAATAGGGAACGTGTGTTAAAGATTCTATTTCCCTTAATATATCTAAATCACGCAAGTTAAAGTCATTAGTTTGTCGCTGTAAAAGAGTATTATACACATTTAAACAAATTTGTTTCCCGTCACTGCTTAAATGCCGTTTTTTTCTCCCTTGAAACTCATTTGGAATTTTATTTTCTTTATCACTGAAATCACTATAACTGTCACTTTCACACTCACAATCACTCGATCGACTCATTTTTGTAATAAATAAGTTACATACCAGCAAAAAAACAAATATAAACTAATGTAAATTATTAATGTATTAATTGCACTTACACCCGTACACCTTACTCCGCCGTATATGAAAGTAAACTAAATCCGCCTCTGAAGTACCATATCTCACATGTCGTTCGTGCTAGTTGGCAAACAACACAAGCCTGACCTTCTCTCTCATTCTAATGCACGCGACATAAAAGACGTAAAACGTGATGTGATAGAAACAGCTATGCGTTATGCATCGCCACTATCCTCTCTATTCCCCACTACGTCTGTGACTGTTTTCATTTATCGTTTTCCTCTACAATACAACTGGCTATTCAACAAAATACAATGAATCAAACATTAAAATGAAATAGATATAAACACATAAGACAAATGAGTAAATACAAACACATAAATGGACATATAATAAATTGGGGAAAATTGAGTAGTAATCATAAATAAAAGAAATACATTTATAGCAATCAATAAAAGCCAATCAATTTTAATATCTACTTAAGGTGGGCATATCCAAGAGAGAGAGAGAGAGATCTGATAAGGAAATATTTATTATTTTTGGCCTTAACTTTTTTTAATACATATATTAGTAAAAAAAATGTATAAGACTACCTAAGTAGTACTATGATAAGTGTAGTGATACAAATCTTCACTCAATAATTTCAGTTGTTTGCAATATAGTTAGATTTAATTTTTAAAATTATGTCAATTTTCGTATTTCCTTAATTTAAATTTAACTATTTCGCATATGTTTGAAATTATTGAGTGAAAATTTATAACACTACTCTTGTTATAGTTTACTTAGGTAGTCTTATAGTTTGTTTGCAATATGTGTTTTAGAATAAGAAGTTATGGGCAAAAACAGTAAATATTTCCCCATTTCTCACCTTAAGTGTAACAATATCACATGATGAGATCTTGCTTAAACACAAGCTGATTTATAGAATAGAAACATTCGTTTATAAGAAACTTTTTAGTTCCCAATTTGAATTTACAATAGTTTAATATAATTTTTTAAATGTTGAGAGTAAATTATACAAGGTGATACTGTTATAGTCTGGTGATCTTTTGAAAGTAGATTGAATGTTTGGACACTAATAATGAGTATTATAAATATGCTGATCTCATAGCACAGGAAAATCAGAAATACAACTTTTATCAAATGTGACTCTGACTTCAGAATGAAAATGAGTGGAAACTCTATTCCAACCCACAGGTTTTCCCCTGGATACTATATTATATGATAAGTGACTGTAAGCAAAGCTTAATATGCTTTATTCAAAGAAGAAAGATGCACATACGCTGTCAATATGTGCAGTAAATGAAAGATTTGAGTCTAGCCAGGTATCAAGAAGTTTAGCAGTGTTTGAAAATTGCAGACTGTTCATTGGAAATCCACTTGAAGTATTTTTTGGTGTGAAAATTGATGTAAATTGTTTTTAAATCATTTAGAATAAACCGATTTCTCTGATACCACTATACATGTTTTCTTGAAGTTCCTTAGGGTCCTACACGAGACTGTAATATTGGTATCATCTGCAAACATTTCCCTATTGAGGAAGGTCATTGATATATAGTAAGAATATAAGTGAACCCAATACAGATCCCCGAGGAACTTCAAGTGAGACTGGGTATTGACTAGAAATTTGATTTTTTATTTTTACCAACATATACTGGTTTTGTAAATGTGATTCTATCCAATCCAGACGCTGTCCTCTTGTACCTAAACTATTAAGCTTTTATAATATATATAGTAAGCTGATAGCGTCAAATGCCTTACCTAGATCAAACATAAGAATCACCACATACTCTCCCCTATCTAATCCTGTCTCTAGTGATTTTTGAGCTCTAAAACCATGATGAGAAACTTTAAGTGATATGTTTCCACAAAAGAAATAACTAAGTTATATACACCTAGAGTTTTTGCAAATTCAGCTAACAATGATATCTGTTTATAATTATCAATGTTTGGTGTGTCACCTTTTTTAAATAAAGGAAATACTAGTGCAATTTTCCTTAAATCAGGAAGTTTGCCACTCTGCAATGACAAGTTTATGTTACTAGTTAGGGGAGTAATTATGTAATTGCTCACGCCCTTACGTTGTCCAAGTTACTCGCTATGTCAAGAAATTATGTCACTTATGGTATTTTTTTTTATATTCCACTTATTGCTTGAATCATCACAATAATAATTTTTATTTTTGTCCAAGCTTGGTATGTTAATTCCTCTTTTTTTACCTTGATAGTTTTTTTTTACTTGGTAGAAATTTTTACCTTGGATCATTCTATGTTTTTGTTAGTTAATCTGGGATATTTCCACATGTTCTAGCATTCTTCTTTTCGTTTTGATTAGTTTTATTGTAAATGGGTTATTTCTATTGAGAATAATGAACGGCAAACTTAGAAAACAGGTTTATTATACAAATACAAAATGGTAATGTCCACCAATAAAATTGGAATATTAACAGCAGCAAAAACAAGTACTTACAGAAAGAAAGCCCGCGTTCAAGTAAAGTTCTTAACACGGGATACAAATAAAGAAAACTAAAAAGTCCCTAGACTACTGCAAATTTGTAAACATTACAGAAACTAAGGTTCCTATATTTTGACTATATCTAACACTTCCTCCCAAAATATACTTATTCTAAAACAATAATACCAAGCATAGTTCGTAATTTTAAAAACCTCATACGAGCTAATGTTTTTGTTAGAATATCAGCAATTTGCTCTTCGCCTTGTAAAGGTTAACCGAGCCATCCGCTTCAAATTTAACACGAAGCACCCATCGACACCCAATTACCTTTTGGTTTGGCAGTGGTTCCACTAGCCCCCAAGTGTTGTTTTCCATTAACCACCCGATGGCGCCACTTCCTTTTTCGAACTTCCCGCCGAACTTGACGCACTTTCGGTTTTTTTAGTAGGGCAGTTCCTCGCTAGATGTCCCTCTCTGTGACATTTAAAGCACTTCTGCTTCTTCTTGTCGAATTTCTCATTGGTCGGCTTTATTTTGGTAGCTACCAGGGCCGATGATTCATGTCGCCTTTCAGGTAACCTCATTTCAATAAGGCGAAGTCTTTCGGTTCATTTATTGACCGTTCGGTCCGCCAATGGCACAGACTCCCACACGCTTTTGAATTCAAAATACTCACTCGGCAACGTCGACATGATTCTACTCATTAACAGCAAATCTAGCAGCTCTGCATTGACCAATCTCTTCAGCTCGTCATTAAGATTGCAAAAATTACGCTCAAGGCGAGCCACGTGAGCGGCAATTTCTTCCGAAGGATCTTTTTCACTGCTGAAAAAACTTTCCATCAACCGATCCATTCGCTGGCCAGAACTCTGCTCGTAAACCGAGAATAGTTTATCCCAAACAGCTTTCGCTGTATCACATGATGCCGTTAGATCAACATTGACATCATTTAAGCTACTTACTAAAATAAGTTGGGCCAAAGCGTCATTTTTATTGAAATGCTTTAAATCTGACTCGAACGCTCTCTTTTGCTCCTCTGTTGCACCTTGTCCTGGTTTTGTAGGCACAGCTATATCACCCCGGACGATCTCCAGGACTTCGTGGTGACGCAAAAGCAATTCCATCTGCCTTCGCCACTTGCTCCAATTACTGGCACCTTAAAATTTTTGTATTTGAGTCTTGAAATTCATTACCAGCTATTGGAAAGTCCACACAAACCGAACACGAGAAATTTATTGTCTTTCGCGACCACGTGGTAACGTTCACGTTATACTTGCACGTTTTTATCTCAACCTTGTAAAACACAGTTACAAACGTTCTGGGCACATAACCTATTGAGAATAATGAACGGCAAACTTAGAAAACAGGTTTATTATACAAATACAAAACGGTAATGTCCACCAATAAAACTGGAATATTAACAGCAGCAAAAACAAGTACTTACAGAAAGAAAGCCCGCGTTCAAGTAAAGTTCTTAACACGGGATACAAATAAAGGAAACTAAAAAGTCCCTAGACTACTGCAAATTTGTAAACATTACAGAAACTAAGGTCCCTATATTTTCACTATATCTAACAATTTCCTGTAAATAAAATTTAATATTTGATGCAGGTGAGTTTGTCATATAATATAATTGGAGGGAGAATTTTTCATTGAATTTTCTTATTGACTTATTTCATGTTCGTTCTCTTATTTCGTTGAGGTATATTGACATAGGTTAACTTTTTCTAGACTACATTTATTAGAGTTGTATTTAAGTGGTTCATTATTATTTATTGTTGGTTCCTGCAAATCAAAACTTATCTCAATAGCTATAAATGTTCTGGACCAATATAATATCTCTTGCAAATGATACTTTTTGAATATTAATTAAATTTTTTGTATATAATGATATCTAGGATCGAATTGATATGTTCAGAATTAGGAAGGTGGGTAGTGTTTCTTTTTTCCTTGATCTGTTGTTGTTGAGGTCTTCTATTATGATTATATATTTATATAGCACAGCTTTAATAAATATAGTTTCTTCTATTCTCGAATTAGCATGAATGTAGACCAGGAAAATAAGTAATTTTTGCCTTGGTATGGTTATGATACAGTGCGGGGATCGCTACTAGGTGTATAGGGAAATCCTATACACTTATGTACATGTGCAATAAAGGTGAGAATGTCATCTAATAAAGTGTGATTGGGGTGGGATGATCCAACAGGCTGTATGCTGGCGCTGCTGTGATTGTCGATGTTATGGATTTATTTATGATTTACTAGAGTCCATTGAGCTTAGGTCACAGGGCATACGAAAATCGACCCTCTCACACTTTTGAGTTTTTGAGAAAGATACTTTTGTTTATTTCGGCTATTTGTTGATCACGATAACTAATTTCAACAAATTAATATTTTGGGATGACGTGGTAATTCGTGAATTCCTTATTTGACGACCGGTCACCTACACTTTCTGCTCCAAATACATTTACATTCCTAAGGTACGGTTTATCAACGCAGGGTTAAGTCGTAACTAGAGAATAAATATCAAACGAAACAATTTGACATTTATCCTCTACTCAAGAGTTACCCCTGTACTGATAAACTACAGCGGATCGACCAGCTGCCATGTCTATGCCCCACCATCCATTTCATGTCATCTCTCGATTCTAGCCTTTACTATGTACATACTTCGATATGCGATGTAAAGCATTGTCAGGCACGGTTAGTAGTTGGATGGGTGACCATTCCAACGAAGACTGCATCCTCGCCTCACATATCTTCCAGCGGCTTGTATATCAGTGTATTCGGGGAAGCTATGCAACCTTAGGCGAGGGTTGTGTAGGGGATATACCATCCTTCGGAGGGGAAAGAAAGAAAGATCTTTATTTAGGCACGTAACCTATTACAAAAAGATAAATAGTTACAAAACTTTACACAATTTACATCGAATCTATTATACAACAGTAAACAAAACACAAATATAAGTTAAATACATACGTTAAAATAAATTGCACAAATATAACTATTAATACAACTGGTTTACCTATTTAAAAATGTTGAGGCAACAACTATTAAAAGGAATGACTAGAGGAGAAAAAAACCTTTACAATATTTTTATATGACTGATTAAACTGCCCTTAAAATTTGCTAAATTTGCTGCATCCTTTATTTTTTGAGGCAATGAATTATATTCATTTAGTCCTTTAAAAAACATAGAATTCATAGCCTTTTTTGAGTTAGTCCGTTCAATATGTATATTATTTCGATACCTTGTATTATACTCGTGAATTTCACGGTTAAAAGTGACAAATGATTTCAAATAAGAAGGCAATAGGCCCTTTAATATTTTATATATAAATATCATGGTGAAGTAATACAACCTATGATGTACTGATTGCCAGTTTAATACCTCAAGCATCAAGTTTATCGCAGTATACCTATTACACCGTAGTATTATTCTCATACCCCGGTTCTGAAGCTTTTGTAGTGCTGATTGGCTGTTTTTGTCTAATAAGTATAATAACGATGAACAGTAGTTAAAATGAGGTTGAATGATTGTGTTGATAAATTAACAGATACCCTATAAAAGAAAAATAGTTTCTTATCTTTTTTAAGAATATACTGGAAGTGACTCTTAAATGACAGAGTATTGTCCAAAATAAATCCCAGGTATTTAAACTCTGACACAATTTCGATTGAACTATTATTTATTTGTAAGTTGATATTATTAATATCAATATTTGCATGTATGTATGATGTTGTTATTATCATCGCCTTGGTTTTGTTTGTATTAAGGACTGATTTGTTAGCATTAAAGTATTTTTGAATATTTATTAGTTCAACATTCATTCTCTGAATGGCTAATTCTATATTTTCATCTGATATGACAATAACGAGGGTATCATCAGCAAATAAATTTAAAGATGTACAATTTGTTGACAAATTAATATCATTAATATAGATATTGAAGAGTAACGGTCCTAAAACACTGCCTTGGGGCACACCGTACTCTGTTTTCAAATTATTTGAAAATGTATTATTAATTTTACACCTTTGAGTTCTCTCGTTTAAATAATTTCTTAACCACATAAGCACATTGCCAGTTATTCCATATTTCGAGGGGATGTGAAGCCCTTGTCTATTAAATATTAGGCAAGTAAAAGATCCCTACACTTCTTAAGGGAAGAGGTTTGGCAAAATTCCTGGTTGGGGATAGCTCGTCTACAGGCATCAGTGTTAGGCCTCAGTAGCGGAAATAGGCCGACGTTAAATGAATGTATAAAAAAAAACTAAGGACGCTTTATAGCCAGTTTACAGTTTTGAATGCAAAACACACTTGTGCTAAAAAATAAGAAGCTATTTACTTTAGTTTGTGTTATTATTTTTCCTCGTTCAAATGCAATAAAAGTTGGCATATGGCTCTAACTTTAATGCAAAATATTTTATTCAGATAGAATTTTTCTGTACACTTAACAGAAAGACTAACTAACTTGTATGATATGGTCTATGGTCTAGCAATTTCATTTATGTTATCCACAGAGCAATACCAACATTTTGTTTACTTTATTACTTTTATTATTATTTGCTTTGGATACTAGAATATATAAATCTGTGTCCCAAGCAGCAGTTGTGCCAACTGCTTAAGTGGATATAAAATTTCCATTGACATGACGATCAATGTCTTTAATACAAATAATTAACAATAATGGTCCCAACATGCTCCTTTTAGGAAACTCACAATGAACACATTTAAGGTCGGTTTTGCAAACATATTTTTAATTAAGCTATGCGGGTTTTCTTATACCATAAATTTCCAATTTATTGGCCACTAGTTGTGATCCACATCTCGTCTTAATCTCTAGTAACACAAAAAATATGATGTTACTTATATATCTACGTAAAATGTGTTAAAAGAAAGCTGTCATATCTATTTTACATGTACTAAATTTCTACCTATCATAAGCCTGTGAAAATTTCCACTGGCAGGAACAGATTTTAGAACATTGTATATTGAAATAATCATCTTAAGAGAGTATACCAAATGGCAATTATGACCAAAGCATTTAGTGCCAAATTTGTATTAAAAAAATTAGTCTGGTTTCCATTTGTTAACCATATTTTTCATATATAAGGACTCATTTAAGGGACGTTTCCTCTACTCTGTTAAGTACTGCGGTGAAAGTAAAAAAATATATTCAAAATATTTTTGAACAAGGGTGAATTTCAAAATGAAGAATGACCGAAATTGGATGCAGGAGAGATGTGACTGAGGTTGAGTTTACGAGGTGGAAATGAGAAAAATAACTTTATTCTGCTTTATCAACTGTAATGAATTTTTTTTATTTCCATTTGGCGTAAATGACAAGTAAATAAAACAACCAATTATGTGTAGTCTTGGTTAATGTTTAATTACAAGTTGGTTGTTTTACTTATCGAAAATAAAGTGTGTGGTATAAGTACTAATTTGATTAAGATAAAATGTAAACAATCATTCTTGATGACTGTAATATTAAAAATACACCAATCATTTCTTAAAACTCCAATATTAATATACTCTAACTTTATAGCATTTTTATAATTATGTTCATATAGTGTTATCGTAATGTGATCTCTGAAAATACTCTGTTTTCTTTATGACGTGTTAATCATTTGTTAACAATTTGAACAGTTTATATTGATTAAAAAATTGTGGCTGCCAGGTAATATAAATTTTGTAACCTACCGTAGTTAGTATCCAAATTATTTACTCCACGGAAACGAACCACAGCAGTTGCTTTTGCTGCGAAATTGAGGCTAGTGCTGTTAGTGTTAAGCTTTTACCGGTCTCTAAGTTATCGCCAGAGTAACACCTCCAACGCTGTGTTTAAGACTGCTGACATGCGGACGAACAGGACTGAAATTTAGCAGGACAGATGGCAGAGATATATGATGCCGCATGTAAGTCGTAAGCAAACAAAACGTGATATGTCTCAGTTTATGTTTATATTTTAGTTTAGGCACAAGTGATGAGTGAATCATATCATTACAAATATTTTCAAAATTCTTTCTACAACAATTTTTACAATTTAGTTAGATAATGTTCATCCTTAGTGCTTCCTCTTTTATTGTGACGATTTGTATCCTATTTCATTTGCCTAATGTGGTATCCCCAGATATATGTAGTGTAGTTGTCAGGAAAAAGGATGCTTATGGGAATATTGAGAAAAACTATTCTATACAATGCAATTCCACAAACCTATGTCAGGGAGAATGGCTGAATATACTGTGTACTAATTAATAAATCAGAGACCGGATCACAATGTTAACAATATCAAAGGCAGGGTTGGCTCTAGGTATTATATTGCTTCGTGGAAACTTTTCCTGTTTATGTCACACAATATAGTAGTTTTTTTTTTGGCTGATCTTATAACATTCAAAGTTCGCTTTAACATTCCACGATAGTACTTTGTTACAGCTTCTGCAATTTAGTTCTGTCACAGATTACCACAAATTAAAGACTTTGGATGCTAAATAACATCTTTCAGAGACCTTAAATCAACTGATTGTTTTAAATTGGTATGCATTTATAATGGTAAGTACCAAACCATGTATGTAGCTGGTACAACTCATCGTGCTCGGCTGGTAACTAAACACTGTATTACCGGCCGCACAACCACATCTGATCTTACAAGGTTGTCACATTTCTTTCATTCGGATTGTATCTGAACATATGTGTGGATGATAATTTTTTTAAATCGGCAATTTTAAGAAGCAGGTAACATGAGAACGGTTTAAGATACAAACTTTTTTTTTTAAGTAAAAAATATGGGAAATTTTGTCAGCTTTCAAAAAGGTAAGAATAATTTTTTTGAGTTATAAGCGAGAAACCAAAAAATGTCAAAATTTCGGGCCTTCCGGAAGCCCTCCCCCCCCCAAAGCTCACCTTCACGAGGACTTTTAAGATGTTTACCTTCTAACTACCCCAAATCCATCCCCGAAGACAAATATTTTGCCGCCCTCCATATACTCGACAATAATTTGTTGACAGGACTATTTGTAAATATTTGATTTGAATTTTATGTAAACAAGAGCTTGTGACTGAAAACGCTATGATATTGATTGATGTCACTTTGACATCACTAATTTGCCCCGAATTTGCTAATTCGAACAAACGGATCTAAAGTTTCAGCCAAAATAAATAATTTTTTTAAGTTCAATTCGAACAAAATAAAAAGAAAAAAATACGACGGAGCATATTTTTTAGTCATCTGTATTATAAAGAAAATCAAGCAACTTCCTCATTGTTTAATTCTCTGCCGCTACTTATATTATTCACAATCATTTGTAATAGACTGGCGTCCAGTTTACCTGGTTTGTTTTTATGAGTTAATCCACTTTTGTATAGGTACTTTCAGCACCTCCTTTTTTCCAATTTTGTGGAGTATGTTTAAATTACAGGGAGCTTTCTTGTTCTCTCTATCCATCATGGCACCAATTGTCCACATGGATTATCTATACAGGGTGATTTATGTAAACATGTGGAAAATAAAATGGTATACAAGTCTGTTATGTGGGAAAGCCTCTGTAAAATTTTAAAGCGATCCGAGGTAATTTATTATATTTTTTTGCATTAAAACCTGCAAAGATACGCTTCTGAACGGGTGAGTTATGCGTTCATTCACGTGTCGCTTGTTTGTTTAGCAGGTAATATCAGCTGTCTTAGTTGTCTTAGGTCAGTGCGCCACGCGTTCACTGTTCAGTTCAGTGATTCTTCGACTTCCGTTTAGAGCATTTCCCATTTTTGTTAAATCTTAAACTATATTCGCAAATATCGATTATGACAGAGTTCACGTCGCAAGAGTACTGCTACATGATATTAACCTATGGTGCAATGAATGAAAGTCTTGCAGGGGCTGTACGAAAATACGGGAGAAAATTTTCCCATAGGCGCAAACCTAACGAGAGAAAAAATTTAAGTGCAGTGCAACGAGTTCATGACATGTTTTGTTTACCAGGCGACAGAGAACGTGTAGTAAGTTGTCCTGATGAAATAGACGAAGAAGTTCTAGAATTACTAGAACCAGACCCTTCAATAAGTACCCTATACGTGAGAATCGTTTTTACTCATACCACATAAGAAAGGAAGTGATTTTGTTGCACCGTATTACGTCAGATTAGTTAATCATAGGCGGCGCACTTCTACAAAAAAATAAGGTAATTTTTTTTCCAAATTTATTTATTTCTTAATTTCTTTTACTCTTTTTTGTGGGGACAATCCACTGAATAATTTTCCGCATGTTTAGGTAAATCACCCTGTATATAGGTTATTTGTTTTTAGCCCAGTCCAGTACGTTCTAGAACCATTCTTGTCTTGCACAGTTTAATAAACTATCAATTTTTGGCCTGTTGAATTGTTAAAATTCAATAAAGCACTTTTATTATTATTATTATCAATTTTGATATTCTGAGCTTTATTGCGCAAGGGAACGCGGTTCAGAACGTACTTGACTTGGCTACGGCACCAAACGAATCTTATAAGACATGAGTTTTTGGGTGTGGTTAATTCGCTTGGAGGTAAGACAAATCAAGGATCATAATATTTAGTTACCGTAGTCATGGTTTGTAATATTCGACATTGTAATGTTGTGAACGGCATTTTTATCTTTGTGAATTATATCAACAATCTGCAGCTTGTGCCAAATTCGACTTTAATCATATAAGTGATTATTATTGAATCTTTGAAACTGAAAGTGCTGCTAGATCAGTCAAAAAGTCATCAATCACCATCAATTTATCAGACTATACTTAAAAAATAAAATTTATTCAATTTTTAATTTTCAGCAAAATGTATTTAAATAAAAACGTAGTAGCTATATAAAGGGTGTTATTTATTACAAAAGTGAGGTTAGGATGTGTTGTTTGTTTATCCTCCAAGCAGCGACCTTGAAAAACGTGATGTCACATGCAGATACCGCATTGTATAGAATTATATTGGATATTTGCATCAACAAGTAAATGTCTAACAAAATTTGCTATTATAAGTAACGCAAGTTAATAAGCAAGTAAAGCACGTTATATTTTACCCGATATTCTGTACAGGCAGTGTGTCGAAATATCCTATGTTGGAAAATAAAGTTTTCTGATGCTTACAAAGTCAAAGCAGGATTATTGTATCTACATGTATGTTTCATTTAATATTTCTGTGTAGATTTTATTTTCCGTTTTGATAAAACCTGCAAATGGAAATTTGAACATTATATAATGCCATTATATATAATAAAAGACATTATAATAAATTGAAAAGATGTTATACGAACCAAGTGGGGCGTAAAGATGCAACAAGAAGGGCCCGAAAAAGTCCTAGCAAAAATTCTCAAAATAAATAATTTTTTCATAAATAAAGACGAGAACAAAAAAAATGTTCAGAGCGCCAAATCTTAATCCGGCTCTGCTTATTCGGTTGCTATTACCATTATACAACAACGTACGATTCAGTTACCAAAATAAACAGTCCTATTCAAACCTGGCGATTTAGTGGCACTGTAAAAGTTTTATCACTAGTTTTATAGGTTTTTGCATGCTCTGTGTTATTTATAATGAACAATATTTACGTATGAACAGAGCTGTATCTAGGGGTCTTGGCGCCCTTGGAAAAGTTAGGACGATAATACTGATAATAGTACAGCAAGGTTTCTCAAACCAGAAGTAATTTTTGATAACTTTTAACTCACCTAAAATATGCTTGCAGGCCACCATTCTAATTCGTAGTCAAGAAAACCTGGGGACAATTTCTACATTCCAATATGTGCCCTTAAAGGAATATTTGCATATACACTTCAACATATCAAATTGGGTAGGTTAATCTATATCTTCAGTGAGTTCCACAAGTTGTACTTTGAATCATTCAATTTCAATAACCAAATCTTCAACATTAATATCTTTTGAATAATAAAGTCCTAAATCAGTGGTACATATTTTTTAAGGTAACTCACAGATTCATTATTCGTGGACTTGCCTGATACTAAAATCTGATGAAATAGATGCAATCGTTTCAGGTCCCTCCTTTATTTCCATCATAAGTCTGTCATAAACTAAATCGATATCTTTCACAAAGTCTTGTCTGAAAAAAATAGCCATCATCTTTGCCAATTCAAAACTTTTATTGTGCCAATAATTGGCAGCCCTTTCCTTCGTGCGCTTTTGGCAGGAGCCTACCCGCAAACTTTGTTTTCTGACGTGGGACATTTTGATATAACAATAATTGTATACACAGTCACATAAAGTAAAAATCTGATTTTTCAAGGCCGCTGCTTGGAGGATAAGCAAACAATACATCCTAACATCACTTTAAGTTCTTATGGTAAAATCACCACTTAAATAGCTGGCTATATTGAATCACATTTTAATGAGAATTAGAAATCAAATTAAATTATATTTTATGAGTATGGCAATTTTTTATGTGCATCTAGTTTCAAAGGACTAATTACTGCTCAGTAAAAAGTGTATGAAACTGTCGATTTTTTAAATCTATTATATTCGTAGGTTTCTTCATAGTCCTGAATATCTCAAATATAAGAAAACAAGTGATTAATTAACAGAATATTTAGCTCACGTAGTTTGCTAGATAACAAAGTATACAATTTTACTCTAGTCCTGAAGAGTGTAGGACCTTGATGCGACAAACGCATCAATACAATACCTACCTGACGTGTCTTTCGGCAACCATTTTGACGTTATCAGAGATGATCAAAACTAAATTGAATACACGTTGAATTTGTGGAATATTGATTGTAGATATTTTTGATTCATGAAATGAAGAAAGAAGAATTTGTCCACCATAAATGAGATATACAATAAACTTGCAAGTTTATATATGTATGGGATTGACGTAGAAAATATAATTTACACAATGTTTCCATCATTCTCCTCACACCAAAGGGGGAGGGGATCATAAAAAGTTCTGCATTTCAAATCATCATCTGGCAAATTCTATATTTGGCTTTATATCTTGAGAAGTGCCTATAAGTTAGAAACTACGTTGTCTACATTCGACAATTTATTTTACCTGGATTAAACCACATATACATATTTGTACTAATATATTTTTTTCTCTCTCTCTTTATGCTGATGGTGTGTAATCTACTATAATGTAACTTTAAATCCATGAAAATTAACTGATATACATGTTGTGCCTGTAAAGTAATTACAGTGAGCAAATTTGTAGTTTTATTTACCAAATAACTGAATGTATTTTATATGAAATGTTTTCATTTAATGCATTGTTTTGGTTGTTAAAAAATATTCCTCTATATACCAAAGGTAAAGTTAGTTTTGTGAAGTAGATTATATAGTAAAGAGACCTAAAATGATATTTTCATGACCAGTAGTTTATAGATTTTGTACCTTTTAAATTGTATATCTAACTGTTATAATGAACACTGTGAAATAGATATTGTGGCTCTGGAATGATACTGTTGGTGTTTATAAGAATTTATTTATCGGAGGGTTAACTAATATCTATAAAATAAAATTATATAATAAAATGCTGAGTATTATTTCATTTTATGTCACTACAAACCTTATGGACCTTTCTGGAAATCAAAAAGAAATATCCAGGCCTCTTTCTCATAGCCCGGAAGACACAAGATTTACTTAACATTCATTTTATTTTTTGTGTGTCATCTTAAAGCTATATTGACATGACAGCTGCAGGCGCACCAGCGTTACAGCGATTGACAACGGCATGTTAATTATGTTAGAAAAGTGTCAATAGTTTAAACTTTAACTGTTTATTGTGAAACATCTCATACAAGGGTGGCCTCTATTGTAAATTAATTCAATTTTATTTCAAATTTGTGTAAAACAGTAATTATTACATTCTACAAGTAATTAAATTCAATACAAAATTACACCCATAATGTTTTAAAATATCTATGCATAATTTTACATACGGGTCGAGTGATGTTTAAAAATCGCCTCCAGCACATGATGTTAGTCCTTATCTAAAATTGTATTAAACTAAAAACTAGGCTAAAAACTTACATTGTCTACAAAACGCACCATGCAAAGTTAAACCGAAGTGAATAAGACAGAATTTGGAAACACACGTAAAACAGAGAAAGTGTCCGTCAGCATTCGAGATCCTTGGTGTGACTAACATTTTGTCTGGGGCACATTTCCAAGTCAGCAGGGGAAAGTTCTTACGAAATGAGGCATCAATTTCAAACTCCTGCTGGGGATGCACTGATATTGGTGTCAAAGATATAGCACTCCACAATCGAGGGTGACCTAGAGATTTTCACGGCACCATTAGGTAATTTCACTGACATAATTTTCTAAAGTGGAGAACCTGTTTATTTCGAGACTTTGAGTTATTATTTAAAATTGAATTTACATATACTCGTTTCGAGTGGGAAATGGGTATTTTGCGTGTTTGTGGTACTAAAAGAAACAGTAGATTTTTAAGAAATATTTAATTTGATTTTAATTAGGAAGTAGGATAAATTTATATTTTAATCTCCTCAGTTTCAAGCAATATAATTGAACTAAGTAAATTTCACTCGCTAAAATATTTTATTAGGGAAGTTTACGTTTGCTGAATTACGATTTAGTTGTGCAAAGACAAGATAGGTATCTGATAGTCATCAGTCAACATTCACGCCAATCATTATTCTGCAGTTTAATCAGGGCTGGTTTTCTGACTAGGCTTCATAGGCCCTGACCTGGGCGCGTCACTCTGCGGGGGGCGCCTTTGCCTTCTATCCTAGTGGTTAGTGCCCATAAACTGATAGCAAGCAGAGAGATTATAATACACAAACATAGTCTATCATAGTCATATCAATGAGAAAGTAGTATATTAATACTGGCAATATTGTTCCTATTCCCGGGGGTGGGGGCGCAATATTGACCTGGGTCTGGGGCAATTTATATCTAAAACCAGCACTGAGTTTAATAACACAAATAGGAGTTCCCAAGTCCACCATATTTCACATAAGGTTTTGCAAGAATGCTTTATATACAAAGTACACTAGGAATATTGATACCAATTTACCTACAATAAAATACTATAGTGGCATGTATTCGACGTATCGTACGCCAACAAAGGTTTTGAAGCATTAACAAGGACCAATTGCAAATCACACGGAGATTCTATTGTATAATATGGTTCTTATTATTTGCATAATCAACTCTAAACCTGTACAGTATGGTCATTACTGCAGCAACGCAAACTTTCCTATGTGATGTTTAGACGATTATCTTAGTTATTTGGATTGTTGAACTTCATGTTTGGCTACTTGTTACAACAATTGAAAATAAAATGGTTTTTGTGACTATTGATTAATCGAACGCATATCGCACTACCGAGTTCGAACTCTCGCACTTCCACTGCCGGAGAATTTTTTGTATGCGTTTTTCAACGTGTAACCCCTTCCGCACAAGCCTCTGGCTACTGGAATTGGAGGTTGTCTAATATCTGTGGTCTTTATTATTGTTTTGTATTAATTCGATAATATATGTATTAAACCGATTTCTGCTTTTTCTTTCAACTTCAATCTTCTGAAAATAAGAGTAATGATAATCTAAATAAATGATAATGATTTAATGTCAATCCCTTAAAATGTAAAACAAACTTTAGCCATAAATTCACAGTTCAATCTTGAGTAATAAAATATAAAATAAATTAAACAAATGATGAATTAGGTTTCACAATTAATAAACAATGTGTTAAAATTTACGAGGTATTTAAATAAAAAGAGCGATTAATTTTCTAAAGACATAGGTAAATAATATCAGATCTGATAGGAAACCGTGATATCAAACTTCGCATAAAGAACTTGGGTACATATAAAAAAGTTATTGTCTAAAAGTTATTTGTGGCATTCTACGAATATTATTCACTTTTATTTGGGTTTTCTACCACATGTATTATCTCTTCAAAAACAACTCACCGATTCTAAAAAATAATAGAATTATTGGAAAAGAGCCTCTACGCCGTGACGTTTACGTCAAAGAAACAGTCAGAGGTTATGTTTTACAAATAATATAAATCGGAATAAACACAGAAATAATGTATTTTTGCTGATGTTTCGGAAAGTAGTTGCTATATGTATGTCAAATACACAGCTTTAAGATTCTGTTTATGTTATTTCCATAGATACTTACTACTTACACAGAACTGATGATACATGTGGTAGAAAACCAAAGGAAAGAAAATATATGAAGGTTATTACAAACACGCGGTAATTTGGGTCCTAACTTGGTAAAACCAGACGATTACGAAAATGGCCAATTTCTTTATTTATCTTGCTATAAAAGTTAGATAAATGATTACTGGGTGGGATTAAATATGTTCTTGATTGCTTAAACATGCCATTTATCATGAAAAGATCTAGAATTTATTAACAGAATTAATCTTTACAAACACCACAGGATTAAACAATATGCTTATTTTGACAGGCGCATTTCGCCAACCGAGTCAGCATCGTCTGGAGGTGGTGAAAACGGCTCTCATCATCTAATAGTGTTCACTAGATAATTCTTAGGACACCTAAAGATAATGCCGAGCGTTTTGGTGCCTATTAAAACTTGATTTTCAGATTACCTAATTTGTTTGATAAGTAGATTCCATTTTGTATAAATAGATGAAGAAATAAAACAAATAAGAGTACAATATAAACATGGTTTATTAGTTAGTAGTATCATTATTTAATTTGTCAGTTCCCTTACGACATGCATCCTAATTCGGCACGGTAGATGCAATATCCTTTTCTATATCCTTCAATTCCTGCACTTTATGTCCACGAAGCACTAGAATGTCCTTTACTTTCACATCTTCCTAAGCACACTTAAGTTGTTACACTTAGTTCTGAATGTAGCCTAAGTTTATCTTTGATTTCCGCGAGTATGAAGGGCCGAATAAATGTTAGTGATTTTAATTCTAAGTGGAGGTGGGTTATTTAAAAAAAATCTGGCAGGAACTCCAACTTAAATCGTCTTTCAAATTAAATTATATTTATATTTACTTTCATTTGTTATAACAAAAAGTTACTTATTTCTGAATCAGTACTTTTCTTAGTTTTTTTTAAATTACCCAAATATGATTATCATATATCACGACAATTATAAGCTGCTTATCTTATACAATAATAAAAATAATCTTTTCTAGACATGGAGCCATACACTCACCATCTGCATCACATTTAAAGCTCGTTTGAAATTTTGTCCTAAATTCCAAAGTGAGCTCTCACTTATTATTTTAAATCTTGTTACTTTTAAAATACACTTAAATATTTACAGTAATACTGTGTATATAGAATAAGTAGAAATATTTTAAAAGCTTCTATTTGCTATATATGTATTTACAAGTAAAATTAGCGTAGGTACGTATATATGGCAGGTTTACAATCAAGGGGTGTTTAGTAAATAATATTTATTTGTTTACTTTGGTGGCACTAACAGCTGGATAGCTTCAAAATAACAAATTTCTTAAGCAAGTATTTGTTGGTCCAGTTAGACGCTAATTGCATAAAATAAATCTGGTACCTAAGTATTGTAATTTTTCATAAAAGTCAATCAGTACAGACATTTTAACTACAATTGATTATTGTAGTTGGCAGTTCTTTTATCGATTTAATACATCCTAAATCGCCTCTAAGAAATAATCAGTATAAATTCTATTTAAATTTCGCGGTCATCCCTTATGTATGTATCATTTGACACCAATACCTGCAAGTTGGCTGCACTGTTATAAGTTCCTAGCAAGTTTCGCGAGAAGTTAAAATTTTTACTTAAACCTCAGATCTTTTCAAATAGCGTGAAGTGATAGTATTTTGTGAAAGAAAAAATGCAGGGAAAGACCTTTATTTAACATCCCTAAGTCTAGTTTTTGAAGCAGCACAGGTAGGTGGCTTAATATTATTTTCCAGTAATGCTTGTCTTCGCGATGGAGAATAATTATTGTTTCGTGTGTTTGGAAACTCGAAAGCTGGTTTTTTAAAATTTACACTTGTGTAGCCATTAGCATATGTTGTAATATGGCTGTTAAAGACATTACATTAAATCAGTACAATTTATTAAAACTCTGACAACATAGTCTTTATGTAATTTTAAACATAAATATGCAACTGCTTTGTTTCAGAGTTAGTTCCTTTGCCCGTATTTCATTGTCAATGTTCCAGGCAAAACAATGCCTACTAAAAAAATTATTGAAATTCAGTCAGTTTTACTGTAAATTTTCAAAACACAGCCTTAGAAAACAATCAGTAGGGCTCCACAAACATCTAAATTCTAAGAATAGATAACTAATACTTTTTGACTGTCTTCGCCTTATCTAAGGTAGGTTATTCTATGCATTTAGCGCTTGGACATGCATCAGGAATTAATTTTGTAATTAAACAACTTCCAGCAAATTTTGTGCCACACATATTACAAATTAAAACTTACGTAAAAAGCAGTAGGCTATTTGGACCCTTTTACAAAAAAAATAATGTAAGAATTCACGTTAAAACACCGTAGTTATATACAAATGAAAAATAGTATGTCGTCTATTTGTGTTAAGCGTACATTTCCCAAAACAAGAAATAATTATTACAGCATTTATAACGGTGTTTTAACAAGTATATATTGCAAAGTTATTAACAACAAAATAACATTCAATATATTCTGATAAATATAATAACTGTGGATAATGAATCAGCAGTACATTTAACATTTACATTGCTTTTAATATTTATATGGCACTATGTTATATTAACACAGAGTTTTGAAGAAACTATTCAGCTAATGTATAATTATAAGATAGTGAGTTGTCCCTTATCGAATCGATCAATTGAAATATTTGCTTCATTGGTGACCTACGAGCTGCGCCATGCCTAGGGCGGCGGCCGCCTGCATATGAGAAAATATTCTCCAATAACAACATTATCATACTTTTATTGCTTAACCACTTGTTGAGGTGGAAATGGGAGCATTTTCTTTTTAAGTGTTTACTGTCTAATTCTTTAAAATCAAACGGAAGGCACTTAGCCGCCTCTGGCTTGTCACGCATTGATTTTTGTAGTAGGCATGAACCTGTTTATGTGTGCCTAAATATAATTACAGAATAAACTATTGAAAAGTGCCCTCGCACCTATAACATTAAAACTGTGTCCAAATTTTGTATGAGGGGAGGCATGTGACAATGTTTCATCCCTGTGTGTCAACTGAAACGGTTGAAATGGCCATTTTGTTCCTAAATTGTATAATTTTTTCTCATTTACACAAGTATTACTTGCATTTAGTAAAATTAATTAATAAATCAAAATTTGTGTATATAACTCAACCATGGACGAAATTGCCTCTCTTTCGAGCCTCATCACTTTTTTGAAACTTTGAATTAAGTTTTATCATACTTTATTAATTTTTGAGAAATATGTCTTATAGGAGTGCATGTTTTTTTAACATAGTTGAATGCAGGAGAAACATTGCAATAATCGACAAAAAATGTATAGCATGCAATTTGAAAAAAAGTCAACTATTGTTACTTTGCTGTATGTGATTAAAGAGATGATTTGATAGCATTGTACAGAGCTTGAAAAGCAATTTACAAATTATTGGGTTTGTGGTAGTGTCTTGTCGAAAATACAAGAGTTCAAACTGAATCACTCGGTGTATCGACTGACCCTGATTTTTTTATTGATTATATATCGAAAATGTGTGGGAAATAACAAAAAACACATGTATCAAGGTACGTAGAGATTTAATAGAAAATAGTATCTAATAATCAACCGTTTTTAGAAATTGAGTTAGAAATATTTCATTGAGAAATTTTGAGAATATTTTAGTGGACACATTTCCTTCATAAAGTATGTTCTTTAGCAGTCGCATAATACGATACAAATGTCATCCACTATCGATAAATTTTTTTAAACACATTATTCCTAAATAATTTATCAATATTCAAATTAAAAAAACGTAGGCACGGTCGTATTACAGAGTGATGTCAATACGGCACTAACATTTTATTACTTGGTATCGGAAGAGGAAATATGCCGCGATGGAGCTTTCATGTCGAAAAAAATAGGTGCACTATGGCTTAAAAATACCGACGAAGGTAACATCTAAATGTGTATCTCCGGTGAATTTATTCTTTATAACATCGTATAATCCAGTCACTACGGAAAAAGTCACAGATGGCTGACGTTTTGTACAGACGATTTTTAATGGTTATAAATGAGATGTAAAAAGTACATTAAAATGTGAATGCGATTCTTACACGACACACCACCGCACCGTAAGAAATTAAAATTACGTTTTCGAGAATGTCCTCGAAAACGTTGGATATTTAATGAAAGAGGTGGTACCTACCTATACAAAATTAAGACACGTTTGAAAAAGGCAACAGGGTGTAACACCGGATCCTCCACCATTTACTACAAAATGACGTTTGGACAAACCATGATTAGTCGCTGTTAGGAGTCGGGATTTCTTGGCGTTTTTGCTTTTTTTGCAAAGAGACTTATTTACCACAGAGGTGGAGATACAAATTTGTTTAAAAACATTAATGATTTGTATCTTAAAAATAGAACGTTTGAGAACCTGTATTTGTGAAATGATATATCCACAATAACTTTTTCTACATTCTTATGATGTAATAGCATCTTGTTTAGCTGATATTAAAATCAGAGCGAATTTTGCATAACGTCACAGTTGTTCATTATTTTCAAGTACTGCAGACTATGATTATTTCAGTTGATCAATTTGACGTGGGACGCTACAGTGAAGAAAAAACATCCATTTAAAAATATGACATTAAGTATAGGCGTAAAATTAATTATAAAAATACAAAAGACTTTATATTACATTTACATAGGTAAAAAAGTGCACATTGATAGCAGAAAACTGCATAACAATATTATTAAATGTTTACTAACGTTGTTACGCATATTTTAACATAATATTTGGTGTGTGTGTCCTATCAGTGAATCTATAATATAATATATGGAAAATATACTTTTTAAAAGATAACTAAGGGCACGTGTATAATTTAGGAGAGAATCTTCAGCAAGCCGCAGATTATGAAGATGAGGACTGGAATTTTAGAAGAGATCTGTGATGGTGCTCTGTTGTATGCGCCGATGCCGAGAAGGTCCTGAACTTCGTGCTCTGGAAAAACAGAAACTTTATAAATATAGAACAGCAATTCATTTATCAAAGAATATGAAATACAAAATTGGCAATAAAAATATAAAATGGTGTCTGGAATCTGGTTTGTCTCATCCACTTAGAGACAAACCGGAAACGAATCTCCGACCGTAGTACCATCAGCTTGTAGACTATGTTAAGTTATATGCCTGCAAAAAATTCCAAATGGATATCACGTTTTATAAGGAAGTTAAAAGCCATAATGTAATAAAATTAAATTACTAGCGGCGCCTCCGGCAAAATATAGACTTTTCCAGGTAAACAGTGCTTCCTGGAAAAACTCGTCCCCCCACTCCACATATTCCAACAGTCGATCCTTTTTCCAATGTTTCAAATCCCCCAAAAGAAACGTATCCGTCCCAAGGGTGTCCTTTTAGGGGTGCCGTTTTTATCCGACTCATTTTGCGTATCTTATACCTTACACTCTCTCCCCCTAACCCCCCAAATTTCTGAGGGTCTAAAATCTTCCGATGTACGCCTTATATACATCCCCCAAGGTCACGACCTCCCAGAATTTATAGTAGCTTCTACTTCGGTTCAATTTTCCGCGAGCCGAATTTTGCATAATAATTTTTTCCGACTCAACGAGCATCAGAAAGAAAAACGTTATAGGGCTTTTCATCCACAATCAACCACCTTTAGATGATCCGTGGGTCGAAACGGCCATTTTCAGAAATTTCTGGGCTATCCGAAAAAAACATGATCGACCATATCTCCTAAGCCGTACGTCTCTAGCAATTTTACCTCGATATTTTTCGATTTCCCTCGCCCCCTAGGGGTGACCTTTTGAGGGCGGCATCAGTTTGAGACTTTCGGTCTGGGGGGCCTAAAGGCAATCCAGGGACGCCTTATGTACATTGTACATCCTCAACCATATGACTCCCCAGATTTGTAATAGCTTCTACTCCGGTTCGTCATTGGGGGGTCAAAAATGTTCTGTGGTTTAATGCTCGGAGGTGCATTAAACCACGTGTCGTTCTATGGGTGCTAAACTTTTTCCTCTTCGCCGTACTTCGAAATTCGACCCCCTATCTCTCCCCACTCTCTTCTGGGGGCTTGGGGGCCTCTAAACGGTCCTAGGGTCAGTTCCGGTCTTCGAGCAGCTTATACTCACGTTCCCCATTCCGGTTTCTTCTTGAGACCAGTTTCGACAGTTATGTCCGGTTATAACTACTCCATTATTATGGAATCGAGATTCGCCAACATAATTTATTCCAGAAAATTGTGATTTATCTTTAAAATAATTGAAAATTGTGCCAAGAAATTTAGTCTGCGTTCATTATCTCCTGACCGTAAGTGATGCACCAACGAAAATTTGGTAAAAGTTCAGTTTAGTGACTTCTATGAAAATGGCCAAAAATTTAATCGGATTTTTTGCTAAAATCATTGGTTTTGCCTTAGAAGGCGATTTTAAGTCATGGGAGCAAGGTTTTTATTGCTAAAAATGCAAAATAATGCAAAAATAGCTGCGATCATAGCGCACTTGAGCTCATGAGGCGACGTTCGTATCGTCATTTGCGGTTAAGGCAAATTCACGTCGCATGAAAGTAGCGCCGCGTGGCAAATTTTGTTTTGTGTTTATTCTATTTGATTGGACATATTTACTAAAGAACCTAACCGAACCTAACCTATTTTCATCCTTAATAATTCCAATGAAAGATTAGGTTGGGTTCTTTAGTGAATATTTCCACACAAAGGTTAGGTTAGGTTAGGGTTGGTATCACAAGGCAAGTTTCCGGGCTTGTGAAAGGTTGCGAACCTGGTGCTGATCTGGAAGAGTACGTGGCCAACTCGAAGCACTGTCTCACAGAGACCAATCAGGCAAGTTATAAGGGGGAGATTAGAAGCCGAACTAGAAAACGGCATAGGACTCTCGGATCGCGAATATGGTTTCCGTAGAGGGAGATCTACGGTCCAGGCAGGACAGCATATTGAAAATCGACCTCACTCAAGGAGCTACGACCACTGCTTTTGTAGATGACTTGGCAGTATTAATAGAGACGGACCTACCAGAGATTCTAATGAACAGAGCGAGGGAGTCACTCCGTCGGAGTGGCTATGCGTCCACCGTCTAGAATTGGCTCCCGAAAAGACAGAAGTGGTGCTGCTGAAAGGCCACAGGAGGAAGGAAGTTGGAAATCAAATTTAAACCTAGAGGCACGGAATTTATCCCAAGTAAAAAGGTGAAACACCTGAGGATTATAATGGATGCACAGGGCACTTTTGGGTCGCATATAGAAACCTCCTGCCAACAGGTTGAAAACCGAGCTAGAGCTCTCGTAAGACTCCTGCCAAATATTGGAGGACCTAGCAGCCAAAAAAGGAGAATTTTATACAGTGTGGCATAGTCTATATTAATCTATGGAGCCCTGGTGTGGCATAACGGGATGAGAATACAAAGATTCTGTAACGCAGTAATTGTAATTTTTATTTATTTGTTTTATTTTTATTTGTCATTACATAAACTTGTACCTTTTTTTTCTACCTTGTTTTCTTTACCAAGTATTCACTTAGCCCCCAATGTGATATGGTGGAAGTAAATTAGTCACTAACGTGATAATACGAAGCGATGATGCAGAGTACGGCGAAAAATGCTCCTCAGAGTGATGGGAGCCTACAAGACGACTTCGGCACGACTAATACAAGTTCTAGCGGGAGTCCCGCTAATAGAATTACTGGCCATGGAAAAGAGACACCTACACGAAGCGGAAGACGGACACATCGCTGCTCGCAGTAGAGAGGCCAGAGACCAGAGGATGACACGGATGGTGACAAATACGGAGTAGTCCAGTGAACGAAGAGACATCCTTGAAATACAGAAATGGGTGTCATATGATTTTAGGATGATTCTTACGCAATTCCTAAATTCCTAATCAGACACGGGTTCTTCCGATAACACACATGCCGGATCGAGAAAGCTACTGTTGATACATGCATTTACTGCCACGAAATTGATACACAAGAACATACACTTCTACGCTGTCCACTATAGGACGACGTAAAGAATATAACAAATAAAGATCTCAGGGTGGTTCTGTGCAGAGAAAAATTATCGACCAAATGGTAGAAAGCTCGGAGACATTTGTTATGGTTTATAACATGTTCAAAAACATTATGAGCAATAACGAGAGCGACGAGCGCCAACAACAAGCCCGAATCTCTAACCGGTAAATCGGAAGGAAGAGGTAGGGAACTAGCAGAAGAGGTAAAAACAGTTAGTCCGTCCTAGCACATTCGCGTTGTATATTGCGACGGTTACGGTGTACACCAAGATGTGTGAGAAGAGAGAGAGGTTTTGACCGGTAGGAGTTCGGCACTACTTGTTGCGCCAGATCCTAGCGACGCCGACGGGTGTACATGCAGGATTACCCCCCCCCCACTCCCCATAAAAAATTGTTAGGTTAGGTTCTTTAGTAAATAGGTTAATTTTTCAGTGAAAATCGTGTGCTCAAATGCGCTGTGATCGCACACTATTTTTGCATTTTTAGCAATAAGAACCTTACTCCTCCGACTTAAAATCACTTTTTGTGGCAAAACCACGATTTTAGAAAAGACCCGATTAAATTTTGGCCATTTTCACAAAAGTCACTAAACTGAACTTTATCGAAAAATTTATTATCCCTTTTAAAATGTTTCTATACAAAGTTACAGAAACGTTAGTAAACATTTAAACGGCGTAGTGACGTGTGGGGTTTATTTCTTATTGTTTCTAAGACAGCTACTGTGTTTACTTCATTTGTATCTCTTTCTCACCATATATCACCTGATATTTTATATCCATATAAAACCACAGTTGCAGAAGCATTTCTCCGTAAATTAAAATCATATTTAATTTGTCTGGGTTTGTGTCTAAACCTATTTCTTATAACATAAAAATTGCATTCACAATAAGTGACATTTGAAATTGAATCTAAAACATCAAATATTTCCAAATTCCAAAGGCATCTGTGGGGGCGAGCGTAGGTGCGTCTTTACTATGTACATACTTCGGTATGCGATGTAAAGCAATGACAGGCGCAGTTAGTACTTGGATGGTGACCATTCCAACGGAAACCGCGTTCTCGCCTCACACATCTTCCAGCGACTTGTATATCAGTGTATGCGCGGAAGCTATACAACCTTAGGCGAGGGTTGTATAGGAGAAATACCATCCTTCGGAGGGGATGTAAAGCCGTCGGTCCCTTGTCTATTAAATGTTAGGCAAGTAAAAGATCCCTACTCTTCTTAAGGGAAAAGGTTCGGCAAAAATTCCTGGTTGGGGGTAGCTCGTCTACAGGCGTCGGTGTTAGGCTTCAGTAGCGGAAATAGGCCGACGTTAAATAAATGTATTAAAATAGGGCATCTGTGGTTATTAGATTTTGATTCTGAAGTAGATGATAATGATAATTTGCATTTCTTTAATATTTCCTTTATTGCTAAGTTTACAGCTATCTTAATTTTGAATTTTTTCCATGGACGCATCATGAAATCATTCTTTTAGTTTCTTTTTCAATAGTCTCAGGCTACCAAGAAGTTCCACATATACAAGACATAGATAAGTGTAGCATCTTTGGCCTATATTTCTTTCAATGTGTATACACGTTAGCTGTGAACCTTGTATCATATCGGTGGTTAATGAGTGTCAGTTCACCTTTGTTAAGTGTTTGTTAAAGACTGAAATAATAATTGCCTGATACCAGATATTTTGGTTTCTTTGAAAAGTAAGTCTTAAGTAAGTTTGTAAAATTTAAATTTAAACATACTCTTACTATTTTTTTAAATTATATATTCTCTATGGTAGTTCCATCTTAAGCGATTGACAAAAATTATCCCCTAGATATTCTTTTATTGACACTCTGGAGAGAATAGTGCAAGATGAATAGATTTTGAATAATATACTAATATATAAGAACACAAGTAATCTATGCATAATTATTTAAGGTGAAAAATATTTAGAGCTTATTCATTTATTATTCAAAATTAATATTTCCATTAGATGATCCACGGTTCACATAAGGAACAACTTGTTATCTGAGGTTAGATTAGGTATTGTAGTTATAACAAATCAGGAGTCATCCTCTTCCCGCATTGCAATGAAAATAGTTTTGCGGGAACCAAAATAATTCTCCTTTGACAACTAGCAATAACATAAGAAAGGACTAACAAGATTTTGAGTGCTATTGCTCTTTCAAACATACCTTACTATATGTGACGTATGGTTGAATGTTTGTTAAATTGAATTCTACATGTCGTCGGCATCACATACCAGTGCCACTGACAGAATCTTATTTTACATTTTAACCCTAAAAGATAACCATGCATGGTGTAGGATTGCAAACGAGCAACAAACGTCGTTATTGCTATTATGCTGTGTAACTTTCAAAGCAACCACAGGCATTTTATCGTTAGGGATGTGAATGTCTCTATGTGATACTAGTTTTGCGAGATACTTATAATGGAGATGGAGCAGTCTTATTATATGTCATAATAACATTCTTGATTAGCCAGAATAATGTTTTACTAATATTGTGTTTAATATTTATGCTAATAAGAAGGTACTTTATTCCGCATAAGCCGCCCATCTTGTTGCTTGAAAAAATTTGTCAATGTAGCGCTGAATGTAGGTTCTATGTTGAAAATATATAAATCCTGTCACGCAGTAGTTGTTATTTATTTTATTATTCAATAATAAATAATAAATAACACCACAGGTAATTACGACCCCCTTTATCCCGGAAGGCTCTAGTGGGAGGGGGCTACACATTTAGAGACAAGGGACACACACCCAATATCCGTGTATAGTGGAAAAATCCCTCTCACAGTATTTTCCACTGCCACGACCGGGGATCGAACCTAGAACTTTTTGGTGAGAGGTAAGTGCGCTCACCTCTCTACCATCAGTCAGACATTATTCATTTGAAACACCCAGTATGTTACTTTATTCTTGCGTAGAAATTAATATCTATAAATCATAATATAGTATTTCAAAATGTTCAAGTAGAATGCCGAGTCAGCTCCGGTGCACTTAACTATACCATCCAGTAACTAGGCCACTGGATGGAATTGCTAACTCGCAAGAGTAAAGTAAGAGCTGGCAAAACTTTGGAAAATAATTTAGTTGGGTCGTCGAAATGTAGTAGAAAAGTTGGGCCTTTGAAATGGAATAGAAAAGTTGAGTTTTGTAATGTAAAGAAAAGATCATATTTTTTAGGGGTGGCTCCCGGAGGGTTATAATTTAAGTATTGCATATTTGTTTTATTTTTATTTATGTAATTTAATAAACTTGTACCTTGTTGTTTTTTACCACCGTGTTTTAATTATCAAGTGTTCACTTAGCCACTAGTTTGACATATGGTGGAGGCGCCGAACTTTTCTGGTACAAATTTTTCAAAATTCATGAAATATTCAAAATTTTCTTAGTATGAATCTTTGTTATAAATTTAGTGTGTGCGTGGGGTTATAGTATTTATTTTGTGTGAGCAAGTAAAGGCTGCCATATTGCTTATGGTACATATGGTAGCATAAGTGAGCTCTCAAAATAGAGTCTGTGGAGAAAAACCAACCCAAAGGACTCTATTGAAATTTTTACTACAACTCAGATGAATTGATGAATGATGTATAACAAAATTTAATATTGAAAATGTAGCAATCGATTGTAGCTTTACGAAATACAATATACAAAACAGTAATTATTTTTTTCTCTTCAATTTTTTTTCTTTTGTGAGATATTTTGAGTTAAATGTTCAGAATAAACTTTTTTCTATATAATTGAAATGTTGAGTAACAGTATGTTCATAGAGCTAAAATAGAGAAAAAGACGAGACAATATAGGTGTTATAAAAGTTTTGTTTTCAAAATTTATCAAGATTTTAATAGTTGTGCATTCAAATTTTCATAATTTTTCTTATCTTTCATGTGAAAGGCGAATAACCATTTTTGTAATTTCAGGCACTCGTATATATATATATATATATATATACATTTACATTTTTTTTCATGATATTTCACCTAATTTTATTTTTCTTTTTCCCCAATTGTGTTTTATTAAGATTGTGCGGATTATTGTGTTAAAATTGGAGTCTTCAACAAATTCTACCTAGTTTTGGATAAAATTTCGGACACATGAGTGATCCTGGGAAAAAACAGCTACTAGGTCAACGCTGAAGTTACAGTTAAAAGATAGCAAAACACCTGTAGGTTTCAAACTCCATCATCGAAGTACTGAAATTGCTGGCAGTCCCAAAAGTGAATCAGACCCATTTGCGCGTTCCCCGAGACTTGGAAGATCACCAGTTCGGCGTCTACAGCGAGCTAACAGTGAAAGCGACAGTCAAACCAAATTAGTAAAATCAGACCAAGAGCTAGATAGAGCTACAGAAGCGACAAGTTCTGAAAAGACAGAAATTCGGAAGACAGGAAACGTCGGTAAATCTGGGAATACAGAAAGCCAGGATAATCAAGGAAAATCCATGAAAGAAAATAGTGCATCCACCGTAACAAGAAGCCAGGTCATCGGTACAATGGATTTTACAATATCTGAAACTGTCAAACTAGTGGCTTAGCGAACACTTGGTAATTAAAACACGGTGGTAAAAAACAACAAGGTACAAGTTTATTAAATCGCATAAATAAAAATAAAACAAATGCAGTACTTACATTGTAACCCTCCAAGAGCCACCCCTAGCAGAGGGGAGTTGGGTCACGCACCATACATCGAAAAAAATGATCTTTTCTTTACATTACAAAACTCAATTTTTCTATTCCATTTCAAAGACCCAACTTTTTTACTACATTTCGACGACCTAACTAAATTATTTTTCAAAGTTCTGCCAGCTGTTACTTTATTCTTGCGAGTCAGCAATCCCATCCAGTGGCCTAGTTACTGGATGCTATAGTTAAACGCACCAGAGCTGACTAGGCATTCTACCGGAACATTTTGAAATATTATATTCTGATTTATAGATATTAATTTCTACGCAAGACTAAAGTAACATAGTGGGTGTGTCAAATAAAATAAATAACAACTACTGCGTGACAATGCAGCTGAATGTATATTTTTAGATATATTAATAAAATCATTATTTTATAGGGTGTTTAATGGCAAGTTTTAAAACCGGCTCCTCCGCCAAAAAATGAACTTATAGTGGTATCCCAAGCAAGCGTGTTATGCCAGAATTACGTAATATAGACCTCATTTAGGTCTCGTTTGCGCGTTTAATCTAACCGACTTAATATTTACGTAATAGAATAGGCACTGGAACTGCTGAAAACCGTAACTGTTGATTAAACTTTACACCCTGCCATCAAAACCGACAAATGAGCGTGTCAGTTCCAACCGTAGCAATTTAAGAGTATTTTAAGATAATTAAGAGACAAAGAAATATTTAAATTTTTTACCATTTTGCTAGCATTTCAAAAACTTGGTTATGTGGTACTCCGTAAACTATAGTGCTCTGACTAAGTTTATTCTTACAAATTGTACTTATTCTACAAAATGACATAACAATAATAACACGTTTTTCTTCTCCCTTATGTAAATTTGCTGTTTTCCGTACAGTCTGTAGAATGGATAAGTGGGCCATTCCAGTTAACTGAACGGATATATTTCATATACGTTCTAGGATGGATATGAAATCGACCAATCACAGTTCGTGTATTAAGTACATAGGCAACTATTCGTTTTAAAAAATTCAAGTTGGTGCGTAAGCTGTCAAAGTAATTGTCAGTAGTTGTCAGTGTGTACGTTCGTGCAGTTTGGGCTAAAAAATAATTTAAAATGAGTGATTCCAGTGAAGAATCGATAAACGGTATACCACCTAAAATTTTATTGAAATTATTATATACAGACAAAATTTTAGAGGTATATTATGACAAAAAAAAAGTAGCAATATGGGGGGATTGAACCTATGATCTCTTGCTTTTCGAAGCGTAAATGCAACCTCTAGGCTTCTGCCGCTTTTATAAAATGTTTTCACCTGGAGCATAAGATTAAGCAGTAGCTAAGTTTGTATATTAAAATTTGATTAAAATTACTTATTTGTAGTTTTTCTTAAGCCGGTCGTAGAAAAAAATATTCTGTACAACTCGAGTGGATTATCCATATCGCACGAGAAAGATTGGGGCACTCCGCCTACGGCGTCGTGCTCAATTTTCTTTCTCGTAAGATATGGCTATCATATCCACTCTTGTTGCACAAACTACTATATTTTCCTTTGATACAAATAAAATGCATTTGTATAGGCATGGTCAAATACTTAAGTACTACCTACAACCTAACTTACTGTATCTTCAAAAAATTCACGAATTAGAAAAAGGTAACTGTTTAATTGGCGTTTAAAAATTACTAAACTTGATGAGAGCTTAATTTCAATCGGTAACTTATTAAAAATATTTAAACCTAGATGGATAGGATAGTTTGCAGACACCTTATATTTACAGAACGGTCGTGGAAATGACTCTCTTGTCTAGTATTTATATTGTGTACACACTTGTTTAAAATGTAACTTCCTTTATTTCTATAAATAAAAACGTATAGTTCAAAATTTAACACACACACACACACATACACACACAAGAGGTAAAATTTTAAGTTTCCTAAAAAGGCTTCTACAAGAATGATGACTAGATAGCCCAGCAATAATTCTAATAATGCGTTTTTGAGTTATAAAAACATCCACTGATTGAGTGGAAGCACCCCAGAAACACACGCCATATCTCAGCCTAGAGGAGACTTGTGCATGATACACCATAATAAGTTGTTCATTTGTCAAAACTATTTTTAAACTTATTCAATAACACATCGAATTTAGTATTGAAGCTAACTGGGAACAGCGAGCCTTCCAATTGAGACACCCGTCAATCGTAACTCCTAAGAATTTAACTTCTTGATTAAAATTTAGCATATCTGAACCATTTATGGAAATGTCTAACTGAGAACAGGCTTTTTGTCTGTTATGGCATCTAAGCACTTGCCGTTTTTCAGAGTTAAAATAAAATGTGTTCGACTTATACCAATCGCTGAACACTCGCAGAACATTAATGCATATAGATTTCATCTAGTCATCTGAAGTAATTGAAATTGGCAGAGATGTATCGACTGCGTACATAACAAAAAATGCATTAGAGGTTAAAGTATCAATTTCGTTTGTATATAATAAGAATCAAATTGGTCCCAGTACCGAACCTTGTGGGACGCCTACATTTATATCGAGAAATTCTGATTTAATAAGTAATACTAGTAAGTAGTAGTAGTAGTAGTAGTAGTAGTATAATAATATTGTCCGAATATGTTAGGTTAACACATTGTTTACGATTATTCAAAAAAGAAACTATGCTACACTGCGTATACCATACGAATGAAGTTTGGATAACAGTTTAATATGATTGACGCAGTCGAATGCCCTGCTGAGATCAGAAAATATCCCAACAGGGCACTCGCCTACCATACAGTCGATCAATTTTTCGTAAAATGAAAATACAGCAGTTTGTGTAGACATATTAGCCCGAAAACCATGTTAATGTTTAATAATAATATTATGCTTACCAATGAATTTAAATAAACGATCTAAATGCAGTATTTTAATATTTATTAAAATAGAAGTTCACCATAAGGCTAATATTTGGATTCTTTTTATTTTTGTTTCCTAATTCAGATATTATGCTCCAAGTAGTTTTAGACATATTATTTGATATTATTATTTTGTTCTGATAGTACTGTTTTTTAGTATCTTGAACTAATTGTGTATGGGCTTTTTTGCAGTTTTGTATGTATCTCTTAAGTCAGGACATATATTCTTTAAATTATGTGGGTCTTTTAGTTTCGAGCTTGATACTTTAACCTTATTGAACCATTTTTTTCCTCGCCTAGTACTACTATCAAAAAAGTATTTCAAAGGAATATAATTATTAAAATAATATATAAATATATTGTAAAAACATTCAAATGCATCATCAAATGTATAGCAAGAAAAATATAAGGAACTGTTTCCAGAGTCAAATTTTCTCTGATTCTCGTTGATTTAGGTACGATTTCAGAAGATTGAAGTATTTATTGGGGAGGTTCCTTTTGATAGCAGACTTGGATGCCAGACTTTGTCGAAAGCCTGGCTGACATCTAGGAATGTAGGGTGCAGTATTGACGATTCTCCATGGATTTGTTTATTACGTCTACAATTCTATGCCATCATTGTTGAATCGTGGAATGTGACTGTCTAAATCCAAATGTTGATACACAAATAACTATTATTTCAGATTTCTCCATTTTTGTTAAGAAATTTAGTCTTTAAATAATCTTACAGGTATATTTTTTTTGAATTTTTAATATATTGCAATTATATTTGTTGGTATTTTTGGAAAAGAAAACAAATTCTTATTTGTTACCAACAAGGAAAAAGAACAATCATGAACAGCTTTTAAATATAAAACATGCCAACCACAAAATCTATGCTATATTTGTAAAGCACTTCATGATTTCATCTGTCCTAGGGTTAGTAATTTAATATCCAGCATGGATTTATGAAAGGGAGATCTTCTACAACCTCTAATTTAATATGCATGACCCAGTATATCTCTTAAGCTACCAACCAGTATACGCAAATAATAATTATAAGCTTCATTAAGAAACCCGGTACATAAAATGAACATATAATAATTATGTAAACGTGATAGACTACCAGTTATTTTAAAAGTTCAGCGTTCAGCTCACGTGTGGTTACGTGAGAAGTATTTATTTGCCATTGCCACATAATCTATAACAATTATTAAATTCAACTGATATAATACTGCCCGCGGATAACATCCTGTTTTAGTTATTGAAACCATCTTAACAATAAAAAATAAAATAAATAAAATAAAAATACCATAGTTCCATAGAGATGATACAAGGGTTTTAATTTTTTAAAAGGAAATTTCAAAGCATTATATCCAGATCAAGGCTTTGGTTGACTGGTCGCTTCTAATTCTACTTACGGTTATCAATGAAGCGGTCTGAAAGGTCTATGGCACATTAAACTTTCAATGCATATGCCAAAAAAATTTCAACGAATCGAAGCTATCCGCCATGGTGTGATGGTAATATAATATCGTGTTATAGAAAAAACGTTAGCCTGGAAAATACATCGATCGTCGCATTCTAATTATGAACAGTTCAAAGATGTACTGTAAAAACCAAAGTTAATATAGGTTATAAGATATACATCGCCCATGTACAATCAGATATTAAAGCCCCAATAAACCGACCCTTTTAAGTACCACACCACACAATGGAGAAATCCAGCGAAGAGTATTAGTTTTATGAAGGGTTCAGTAATGGACAATATTGGTAATCCAAAGAGAAAGCAGGTGGTAGTACTTTAGGTACGATATAATTTGTTACTAAATTTCAGTTAGTTGTCGAAGTATAATTCTAATGTAAGTAAGCAATAAAGTTAAATTTATTTCAACTGGTTTCGTCTTAATTTGCTTACTCCGACCATACAATAAACTTTCTACAAAATATGGGACACACTATATTGCTAGATAAATAATTATTTAGCAATTCAGTCAAAGAAAAGTAATGTGACCTGCTATTGTCCAAAATAGACAACTGATGAAAACAATTTCATAGCTTTCCCTAATTTAAACACTAGATGGATTATACAGGGTGGGGAAATACTGAGTCCTACTTTGATAGCTAGAAATAAAAAAATACAGGTAAACTACATAAAGAAGTCTAAAGTTTAGCCAGAGGGAGAATTTCGTAAATTCCATAATATTTCGAAAAAATGAAAGCCTTCGGATTGTGTTAATTATGCATGACCTACCATGGCTGAGTTGAGTGGAAAAACAAATTTAATTGTATTTATTATTTTTTATTTTAGTGGGCGAGCGTAGGTGCGTCTTTACTATGTACATACTTCGGTATGCGATGTAAAGCAACGACAGGCGCAGTTAGTACTTGGATGGGTGACCATTCCAACGGAAATCGCATTCTCGCCTCACACATCTTCCAGCGGCTTGTATATCAGTGTATGCGCGGAAGCTATACAACCTTAGGCGAGGGTTGTATAGGAGATATACCATCCTTCGGAGGGGATGTAAAGCCGTCGGTCCCTTGTCTATTAAATGATAGGCAAGTAAAAGATCCCTACTCTTCTTAAGGGAAGAGGTTCGGCAAAATTCCTGGTTGGGGGTAGTTCGCCTACAGGCGTCGGTGATAGGCCTCGGTAGCGGAAACAGGCCGACGTTAAATAAATGTATAAAAAAAAAAATATTTTATTTTATGAAATACGAACAAAATTATTATTCTATATATACATACCTATATAAATATATGTGTGGCGCCACTGGATGACGAGCTAACCGAATATTTGACCTTCGTCTATAAAAGCTCCACCTATTAGGTATAAATGCGGCATGTTCACACATTCATCCCACTTGGGCGACTATGGCAATTACACTGAATGTCCTAGTCGTGGTTTTTATTTTTCTTAGCAGGCAAAAACGGATAAAATTTCTATGGTATTATGGTAGAACGAAGTGCCGCTTCATTATTAAATAACACTATATTGCTAGATAATTTTTTTGTCGAGAATGCCGCTGATTTTTTGCTCTACTATACTCTTTTTGGCTCCACTATATAACTGAAAATTATTTTCGAATATACAGGGTGGATCATTAATAATAGGCTATAGTTCAGGAGTAGATTCTTTGGATCAAAATATAAGGATATAACCAAACTTGCTTTAGTAAATTGTTGCTGGGGAAAAGATACAGGGTGTCAAAGTTGCATAGAAATAGGTGGAGGGCACATTGAAAATTTACTCAGTTGCAGCAAATTAGTTCACAAGAAAGTAATTTTTTTTTTCAAGAAATACAATTTGTCCTTTTCAAATTGAGTTTGTTTTCAAAGAATTATTGAAATCAGAATGTGAATAGAACAATAAAAAAGAAACGATATACTAATAAGTAATAAAATAGATAGTAATAAGTTTATACATAAAAATCATTGCTATTACATAGTCATATACAAAAATAAATAAATAAATAAAATACAATCAAAATAATATTTTACATTGTCAATATGAATTTAACACATAACAAACAACAAACGGGATGTTTAACAAACATTATATTAACTAATTACATAAAAAACACGTAACTATCACTGACACTTAAGTCAGATTACATGTAGTAGTACAGAATATGACAAATTCGTGATAGGTGTAAAAACATTCCTTAGTAAGAAATTTCCGAACTGCACTTTTAAAGCAATTGAAGCTGGTAGCATCTTTTAGTTTTTTTAGGTAAAAGATTATACATCTTGAATGATGTGATAAAAGGACCTTTATTTACTTGGGTTAATCTACATGCTGGTAAATAGACATTTCTGCCGGTTCGGATTTATACTTATTTATATCATTACATTTTGGTAGTTCATTAATGTTTTTTTTACATAACACACTGACTGTAAGATATACATGTAGTAAATGGTAAGTATCCCATGCTGTCTAAAGTAAGGTCTATATGATGTAGTGTAACCTAGATTAAATATGCTTCTTATAGTTCTCTTCTGAATGAGAAAAACTTTTTGTACTCCTACACAGTTACCCCAGAAAAGTAAACCATATGAAGGTGTCGAGTTTATACAATCATAATAAAACGTCTTTAGGGTATGACTTTTTTAGTACACTTTCCATATGGTTTTGCCAGGAGAAATATTTATCCAACTAATTATCTAAAAATTTTACATAATCATCTTGACAGATAGAATTCTTATTCGCTCTAACCAGTACACTAAATTCTTTTTTACTTCCAATTTGTACAGGAGATCAGTTTTTGTGACTTTAGTATCAGTCCATTTTTTAAAATCTATTTCATCTACATATTTCGTAGCCGTTTTACTAAGTGTATCAATATTTTCAGCAAAGAGGTTTTAAAAACTACTGCCATTTACATTATCAATTATATCGTTAATAAAAATTATGAATAGACCTAACACACTCCCCTGTGGTACTCCTGTTATCACATTTAAATTTTCTGAAAAATAAATCCTCTAATCTTGTACAATTTTTATAGTCTGTATTCTCTCCTTCAAGTACGAATTTATCCAACTTAATGCCAAACTACGAATACCATATAACTCAAGTTTTTTTAAATAATAATTTGTGATTTATACAATCAAAAGCTTTTGAGGGATCAAAAAAATACCAATCGATTTTAAGTTGTCATTAAAGTTGTTGAAAATTTTTTCATAAAAAGAGAGAACAGCATACTGCGTCGATCGGTTTTTACAAAACCCATACTGTCTTGTTGTTAATATTTTACACTTTTGAAGAAAGCTTGTTAATCTGATTTGGAATACTTTTTCAACTATTTTTGAAAAAGCAGTGCTATCGGCCTGTAGTTATTCGTATCATGTGGATCATGTTTTTTGTAGACAGAGGTATTACTAAAGCTGATTTTAATTGATCTGGAAAGTGACTTTTCAAATGATATATTGATAGGATATGTCATTACTGTAATTTAATAGGCACCTTGGGACTTCATCTTGCAGCATGATTTTTTTCTGCATACAATATTATTTATGTCAGATACTTTTTTCTCCGTAACAGGGGCAAAATATATCGTACTATCATTATGTTTACTTATTTGTGTTCTTGAGGTATCAATGTCAAAAGAGGAAGTGAGATTATTAATAAAATTGATAAAGTAACTATTGAATCTATTTGCAATGTCTTGTGAATGATCTAGACATTTTCCATCGTGGTTTATTATTTTTGTTGGTATTTGACGGTTTCTATTTTTCCCTTGCATATTTTCCTTAATAATATTCCACATTGCTTTTGATTTTTTTGGTTCATTGTTTATTTTTTGTCGATTGTAAACATTTTTTTGTATTCTTAATATTTATTCCATGATTTTTTAAAATAATATTGTATCTAACCTTCCGTTCTGGGTTATTTGAGGTTTTAACTTCTTTGTACAATTGTCTAATAAAAATGCCATCATTTACAATTTTTTCTGTTACCCAGTTGTTGTTTTTTTTGTTTATTGTTTTATTTGTTTTTACAAATTTTACAGGAAATGCTGTATTAAATAAATTGAAAAATAAATCTTAAAATACCTCAAAATTTTTATTCCAATTCGTGTCTAAATATACTTCATTCCATTTTTTTGACAGTAAAAATTTAAAGTACTCCACATTTTCATCATACATTACTCTCTTTTTGACAACTCTTTGGCACCTTGTTTCCACATGCATTTTACAAATTAATAATTGAGTATTGTGGTCAGAAATACTATTATTTAAATTTTTTTTGTTATGAATTCTAAATTTATGTCAATTAAAGTTTGGGAGTTTCTTTGTACTCGAGAAAATTCAGAGAAACATTTATTATAGCCAAATGAAGACAGTAGATTTGTGAGATCTAGTGTCCTTCTAGTTACTTCTGCAAAGTTAGAGTTAACATCATCATAAAAATATGTAGGCCTTTTTGTTTTTGTCAATAAAATTAATAGTTTCTCCATAGATTTGATAAAATAATCATGATCTCAGACAATTATATTTATATTTTCTTTTACCTTATTATAATTGATATCGATGGAAACACCTCCAAATTGTTGGTCAGTTAAATAGATAGTCAATGATAAGATCAGTTAAATAGATAGTCAATAATAATATAGAAGTAAAAGGGGTCTAGAAAGAGGTTTTTAAAAATGTACTGATACAGCATTCCATTAAAAAATGGCACTCGATCCTGTACAATCGTCTTGTTTTACCTTGTATATTCGAAAATAATTTCCCTTTACAGACTTTTTTATCTAGTTTACTTGTTTTTTCTTTAAGAATTTCTAGCCCACAACTATTGCTCACCCTGTATACACACAATTTTCATTACAATACATTAGTTATTGCCCGTCAGTTCAAACAACAAATATATAAACATACATTTAATAAAGCTTTAGATGGTTCCAATTTATCCCCAAGAAAAATGTCCAGAAAACGCACACGAAAGCGTTTGCTATGCATCAAACGAATATAAGCCATAACTCACATTAGACCACGGCGCGGTGTACGTAGTTTCAAAGCGAAAGCGTGTGACATTGTTTGACGTCACTACATAAGTAGTGTGAACACTCCAGCTATTGGAAGACTCCCGTTAGGTAAAGTGTATACGAACCTAATTGAAACCGTATAAAAACTAATAGCCTGCAAAAACAGTCGGCATCTCTTTATTGTACATGGGCGGAGGTAAATAGAAATGCTTGTCGTAAGAAAATGATAAGATTTTCTGGCGTTATTATATTATCCTCTGTTTCAAATGGTCTCCAGAAAGCCATGGTAAATTAGTAAATAATCAAAATATTTTACCTCTTATATAGTAAAAAATATTTATAAATATGAACAACAACTGACTAAACTCCTACTCTTGATATTGATATTATAACAGGTATTTATACACTGCACTGACACATCGACAGCACATCTCATTAAGTCCACCGTTGACTACTGAGAAACGATTTACGAGTTTTTTATGCTAGTAGGCCCGTCCGTTTTATTATCTTTAAACCAATGCAGTCGTAGATGGTTCATTCAGGCTGATTACATTGCCAGTCTCGGACTCGCCTGCACAGTTTCAACTACCATTCGAATCTCGATACCATTGCTAAATATATAGGACAAAATATCAAGTTCAGTGCGCACGGTCCTGTGCTTTAATACTGAATAGTTTCAATTGTCCTCATATAAAGTATACTCAATGAACAGTGAAAACTATTGTCCCAGCTGTTTTTTTTTAGAGGAACAAAAAATATGTCAAAGGTACACAAGATACACGATAGTGTAGCGAGAAAAATCCCGTTTACATTAGTAGAAAAATGAGATATCATTAATATATCAATAAAATGCATCTTTCTAGCAATAGGAAAGCTTTGTGGATATAGAAATAAAGTAAAATATTTTACTAGAAAAACTAATCAATTGTTTTAACATTTTCAATAATCTTACCACAGGTAAGTCAATCAATTAATCAATCAAATTTATTGCTTTTTTTCCAATTGCAATTCAATAGTTACAAAGTATTTAATAAATAAAATATATGTTTAGTATCTAATTTAATACATATTAATCGTTAATTTTATGTAGCACACTTAGATTGCATAAACAATCTGTCTGTGTACCAGTAACAACTTAATTATGTTGTATAATCTTATATTGTTTAAAATTTCCCCATACAACGAGCGCAAGCGAAATATACGATCAGTATATTTTTATATTCAATATTATTATATATCATAAAATTTTGGACCATAATACTTTATACCATAATCTGTGTGTTGTTGTGTATCTAATTTGAGGTCTTCTTCTTGTCTTGTGTTGTGTACATGTTGTATTGTACTCAGTAAATTTGTATGCTTATGTGAAATATTAGAACATACTTGGTATATAGGAGTTGCAGATTAAATACATTAAATTGTGTAAATAGCAATACAGTGGAGTAGTATTTATTTTTTCCTAAGATAATTTTTATTATATGTTTTTACGATACATTTAAAGACTAAGAATTGATTCGACCAAAGCGTGATACAATGACTTTAAAGTGTTAAAAGGCAAAATATTTTTTAGGTGGTAGAATTTTCAAACTAACTTTTTCTCTATTATTTTCTCCATTACTTTGGAAAACGCAGGCAATAACCAATGCCACGCAAATCTTTGTATTCGCCAGGATGCGGCTTTTTAGGCAGACCAGTTTTGAGACAATGGAAACATTCTAGTATGATCAGAAATAGACTCTTGTAATTCAGTATACATCGGGAGGTATCGCCAGAAAAGCAGTTGCTTAGAAATACTCATGTGATGTGCCTTTTGTAAGACAAAATAACTTACTGATTTTTCTGGTAAAATTTTATTTCGATTACGCAACATTGGTTTTAGTATCAAACTGCGCTTTGAGTTATATTAGGTAGTTTAATTAGTAATTTAATTTGTTTATAAATTTGTTTAGGTCCGAGCCTCGTGTTTATGTTTCGAATAATACGAAGTATTTTGCTTATTTATACACCCCATCAAACAATAAAGTTAAAAATGTGGTTTATTTTCTCATTTATGACTGGTATAATTGCTGTAATTAGTATTGTTTTATTGCTGCTAATAGTTCAGTGTCAGATTAGCAGTGGCTCATAGATACAAAATAATATTTATATACGTGGGTAGTTTACCTCTTCGCTTCTGGAATATAGAACTCGTCTGCTTAATTTTGTTTAATTATTTAGTTAATGAAACTGTTGGACCTCGCCTTTTTTTTACTTGCACAAATTCTAAATTGTAAAGGGTTGCTGAAATATTACGAAAGGGGGTACAGCTTGTTATAGGGCAGGAAACATTTTTACATGTTTAGATTTTACAAGAACTTTAGGTCTATTTGAGTTCCTTGCCTGTAACTTAGAACTTCAAGAAGAAGTGGTGGATAGTGAATAAAACCTCACCAAATGTATGAACAATTTGTTTGTAGTAATAAATTAAGGCATTTAATTGGGCGTTTATCAGAGTAGTTTTCAATATCATCAGTGCTTAGACTTGCCCATTGTACATCTCGTAAAAAGACCCGTGCTGTCAACAAAAGACAGCAGTTTGTTCTAGATCTCGCAGTTTCTTCAGTTAAAAAAATTGCCTTTAGAGATACCTACACGTTTACACTTTTCATGGTACGCAATTGCGTAGTATTTATGCTATGGCTTCATCTTCCACTTCACACCTCCTCTGATGAATAGAATCTGCCTTCGATTTCATTATATGTAAGCCCCTGTTTAGACAGCACTGCCCTGTTAATAGGCCTGCCATCGATGTAATTCACTCTTTTTCGAACCCAAGCAACCATTTTACGGGACAGTCAGCCGAAGCCATTCTACATGGTGCTTTGAGTACCTCAACCTAGGAGGTTGAACCCAATAATTGTTGAACTTTGCAATCTAATCTAGTTGGTCTGATTGAATTCGATTACTTGGCAGAGCAAAGGATGCTTGTATTGAGTTGTGTTAACATAACTAGACCAACTCAATACTAGCTTAGAGGTCATTATACTCGATACAGGAGCCTTCAGCGCGGAGTGGCTGTAGCTGAATATGTAGATATGTCAACGAAAGTCCTTTTGATATTTTCGCTTGCACACAATTGGTGGCATATACCTCTACTTGGAATACACTTGGATACTTGTCAAATAGCAAGGATATACGAGTTCCTGTTTTGCATCCGTATACAATAGCATCAGTTCCCTCCTGAGTTTCCAGACCTTCGAGTTCCATCAAATGCATTTTACCTCGTTCCGAGTTAACACGACTTGTAAATGGAATGGTAAATCTATAATCGGAAGGCACCGGCCATCCTCTGAGTGATAACCTGGTCTCGTAGAAGTAGAGATAGATCCTTTTTGTATTTCAGCCCCTTGTCAGTCGCATTTAACATTTTTAAACAGTCTGCTGGATGTTTCTTTGTCTTTCAGTTATACTGCAATATGCAAGGTTGTGAATTCAAGAATGACCTTGCTGAATTGGTACTGCTATTCCTACACAATCAATTAAGACTAGGAATGTATTTTCAGCTAGGGGATAAACAGATAAATGTAGAATTAGAGTATAGCTTTCTACAAACATATATGAGGAAGAATAATTTCTTGATGGAGTGTCCTGTTGGTATCTGTCTACTATTCGCTTTGGTCTAATCCACAGTTCTAGCACGAAGTGAAAACTGGTTGTTTCACATTTATCCACAATATCAAGCTGCTTTAACATACATTTTAGAGATTAAAGGTAGAGATACGGTTTACTAAGTTGTGTAACTGGCCAAAATTTGCGATCGATTAATTAGGGAACGAAAACATCGAGAAGAGCCGAGGAAAACTAAAAATAAAACGCTATGTAAAATAGTAAAATAACAACGCTCTTGTTTCGTAATGTTTCTAAATAAAGTTAATTAAAGTCAGAAAACGTATGACTTATTATGTGGTAAATTCAGCACCTACAATAAACTTTATGCCATTTCAAGTAGCAGTACAAAGTTTGAAGTTATGAATTTACTTGAATGCCTTTTAATTTACGATAAACTTGCATAATTGCATTTTCTAGCGAATTTTCAAGACATAACACTTCATCGTAAAAGTTTTACAATAACTTATATAGCAGTTGAAATACGTTGAATTCAACTGTGGAATTTTACATTGTGAATGTAACAACTTGTCTTTGGAATCTTGAATAATGAAAGAGATAGAAAAATGTAAATATTTAGAAATAACTCTAGATAGACGGGAAGCGGTAAAGTGATCCAGCAAAAAGTTACGAAAGGCGGGAAATACATTGGGGTTACTCCAGGGGAAAGATGTTTAAAAAATGTTTTTTAAAATATTTTCTTAACCGCTTCTCAGACCACCGAAATAATTGCTTGAAAATCTATAATTTTGGATTTTGTGCTAGGTAAGGGAAACGAGGCCCTTCAGCTTATAAGGGTTTACGCTACGTTTTGGGGATGGCTTTATATTTAGAATTATCTAGCAGTATGCAGGAGTTGAACCTGTTTCGCTAGATATGCTAGTTTTCAAGCTAAACGCAACCCTCTGGGCTATCGTCCCTTTAAGAAGAAGAAAAATATATCAGGAGGGTAGTGGAAAAGTGAAGCTACAAAAACATCGCCAAAAGCTAGATGGTTTATTGGGACGAAATATGAGATATTAGTAAAACAATAGAAGAAAATATTAGCATCAGAGGTTATGTAGGAGGTTACAGAAAACCTAGGTTAAAGAGAACTCAGACTGTGGAGATAGTATCAGTGATGTACACGCAGCAGAAATAACTGGAGAAATGAAGACGACTGGATCTTGCGGATGAAAACAAGTAACTAAACGAAAAATTCTAGAATAGAATGATCAAGAGGCAAGAATAAAGTAGAATGATGAATGAACCAGAATAAAGAATGATCCAGAATAATGAATTAATGATTGATGAATGAATGACTGATGAATATATGGTTAATGAATAAATGAATGATGAACGAATGATGAACAAATGATGAGCGAAAGATGAGCGAATGATGAATGGATGATGAACGGATGATGAAAGGATGATGAATGCATGATGAATGGATGAAAAATGGATGATGAATGAATGATTAATAGATGATGAATGCATGAAGAATGGATGATGAATAGATGATGAATGCACGATGCATGGATGATGAATGGATGACGAATGAATGATGAATGGATGATGATAGAATGATGAATAGACGATGAATGCATGAAGAATGGATGATGAATAGACGATGAATGCACGATGAATGGATGATGAATGGATGACAAAAGGATGACGAATGGATGATGAATGAATGAAGAATGAGTGATGGATAAATGTCCAGGAAATGATGAATGATGGTGTATGATAAACCGTATGCGTATGAAATGAATAATAAAAACAATATTAATAAAATTATGTGAAGGTAATAAAAAGCGAAGACAAATAATGTAAATGTATAATATAAATATAAAATAAATATAACAATTTGTGCTATCCTTTAACAAATATTCATAACACAATAAGCGTTTGATTCTACATAAATAGCTATAACTAATATGATTATACAACTAATTTGCTTAAAGTATAAGTCAAAAGAAAATGTAATGATTAAATTTTTTTTAAAGATTTTTAAAAAAATGTTAACCTTCTCCTCGGTTACAAAAGATCAAAATTATTTTATAAAAATTGTTTGTTACTTACTTATGCAAGTATTGCTGATGCATTGAAAATGCCTGACAGAGCTGCTAGTTTTCTAATTTTCGAAACCACATATTTTTTTAAAATTACCAAATAAGTATAGTGTAATAGATATTTAAAATTTTATAATTTTTATAAAAAATATTTTGCGATCTTATATGTAACTGTAATGCTAGAAATCTATGTATCAAATTGTGTAGGGCCGTTACAAAGAAAAATGAGGAAGAAATATGGACACTTTGCGATCAATCATTTGATGTCGAGATTTAAAAAAAATATCCATTTTTCAAAACGGTTAAAAATAAACTAGGTTATATTGCGCGTGTAAACAGAATATCGTATCCGGGTACTATACGATGCCAGGTGTAAGATAAATAGAAAAAATTGATCATTCTTTTCAATTCCTCTTTTCGAGAATTTTAAGTAGTATTACTCCATTAAAAAGTATTCTATTCCAGAAATTAGTTAACCTAGCTTTACAAAGCTAGGTTATTACAATAATTATGCGCATATTTTGTTCAACATCCGTGTTTTTCTTAGCGTGTTCATTTCCTTATATATTATGGAGGTCTCATCTTGGAGCCTATATTCTCAATATCAATAATGTTATTATCAGCACCCTATTTGGGTAATTGTGTTATATGTTCGATATCGGGACGAAAATTTAATTAAACAACCAAATTTGCTGGAATTAAATTATTGAAGTTTCAGACGCATGGAAGCCTGCCTAAATGCATGCGAACTTGCAATAAATTGATGTTGTAATTTCCTTACGTGTTATAAGTTATATCCTGTGACCTATAAGGACTAGTTATAAGAAAAACTAATTATTTAGTTCTTTAAATAAGAATATAATCAAAGTAGAAGGTTGCCAAAAATGTTGTGTTACTTTAGACTGGCTTTTCTTGTATTTTAGTACATTATCTAGAGGGGAAAAAAATGAAGGTGATTCATTCTCAATTTACTAGCTTTCTTTTTGTGCTACAGAAATTTTCCATTAAGTATGATACTTTTGTCGCAATTTTCAAATCACTAAAGCTTAAAAACTATTAATTTGTATAAAAATAGAATGCTATACAATATTTTTTTTATTACATTTTATTGGGACTTTTTTGCAAGTTTAAAAATGCTGATATTCTTTAACACAAGACGTATGTACTAATTAGTTCTTACCGGGAGAAGATTTTAAAAGAACTCCCGGTGGAGGTCTCTACATAATTCTACAAGTAAATATAATTAACATAGTGATATTTTTTTATCTAAACTTCAAGAACAGTCTTTTTCTTCTTTTCTCGTTTATGCATAGGCGGTTATTTTCACTAAATTACAAAAATTAATATCCATTAATAATGGATAAAAATCAAAGACACACACAGAATTACAAGCGACAGATACAATATGCATGAATACTAGACATGATTTATATAACTTATAATTTATGTCAATATGTAAGTGCAAAAATAAAAATAAACTTCATAGGTAGCGTTATTTTCTTACCATTGTAAATGTTTCTGGGTGCCTGAGGTCTATCGGGATAATTCATATCTGTAACAGTCCAGGTAGTGCAATTGGAACCAGAAGTCAAAGTGCATCAGGAGCAGATCGACAGTGAGTGCATGGAACAAACAGATTATTAAAAAGTGCCATGGTTTCATGAAACTAAGAAGAGATCTATAAATCGAGCAAATTTTTAATACTATTAGATTGAAAGGAAACATGTTCATGCATTTTATTTTCAAATAAGCATGTACAACGCGTCGCAACATTATCCATCGGTCAATACACAGGAAAAATAGACAGATGCTCACCGAGCGGCACTGAAAGTATTTGAAAGTATTTTAAATTTAATTCATATTCGACGTTTGAAGAAAAAAATAGCATGTTTTATGAGTAAAGTGATTTCTTGTGTCTCGCCTATTCTTGCCGGGCTCGCTTCGCCCGTAAGTCAAGTACATCCTCGATAAGAAAAATGTGACTTTTACCCCATATAAAACACTATACTGTTAGTCTTCGATGAATAGTTTAGGAGATATTTTCAAAAAACTTTTTTTTATGGCATTGGACAGGTTGTGGCTCATAAACTTCTCACAAATGCGGTGCACACCTCTGTGAGCCCCGTTCCCGTAAAATACTCAGAAAATATCCCTCAACACTTTGAAAAAAGAAAATGAAATATTTTATTATTTGAACTTCGTGGTTATAGTTATTGACTGTAATAATAATCTCATATATTTTATTACTCCAACTAAAATATATATATTTTTAGAAAAAGTTTTTATATTTATATATTATTTTGATTTAAATTTATATACTAAAATATACTTCATTTACTGAATAGAAATAGTCGCTCCCCAAAAAAATCCGCCATATTTAAATAACATTTTTCTATTGGGCGATTTTTTAAATCCCATAACACAACCAACCATTTTATGTTTTTGATGTCGTTTAGTTTTGGCGTTTGTTAAAAATTACTGTTAATTTATTCGTTGTTCAAATGTGTTTTAGAGGGCGGAATATTAAACATAATATTTTTAGTCGCAAACTCCTCTATAAAATCTTTATTTTACTATAAGGAACGTAACCAGACTGCAACCAACAGCTACTCTCCTGGCTATGTGCCCCGCCGAGCGCTGAATTACAAGTTAAAAGCCTGCACGTTAAGTGTAATAATTGCATATTACCATCAAAAATGCAATTCTTCTTCCTTTTTCGAAGGAACTGAACAACCAACTTTAGATAAAATGTTCGCGGCGGTGGATGAAAATGAATATCTACCTCAATTTAAACGAATTGGTTTGCTTTGTTTCCAATCGAAGGAAACAGGAGACTACCATGCAGAAATGAATGGTGAAGTCTTCGAAAATTGGTTTGAACAAATTCTGGGATGCTTGGTCGAATATTCTGTGGTTGTGATGGGCAACGCTTCCTATCACAGTAGAACAACGGTGAAGATTCCGAATTCTGGCACGAAAGAAGCGGACATACAGGCCTGGTTGATAAGTAAGACTATTATTTACGAAGCAGATATGGTGGGAGCCGAAGTCCTTAACAGTCTCTAAATATCCCAAAATAGTAGATGAAATGGCAAAACAAGATTACACAGTTTTGCGATTATCTCCATGTCATTGTGAATTCAATCCTATTAAATTAATATGGGACCAAATAAAAATCCCCAGGAACAATACCACGTTTAAAATAAAAATAACTTCACTCATTGTACCCAAGCTATTGGAAATATTTCCGCCGAGAATTGGAAAGAGCCACTCGATATGCGTAAAATGAAGAGAAAAAAATGTGGCAGGTTGACATTACAATGGATATTGTAGTAGAACCACTGATAATTCATATGGGAATATGTAACTCTTCTTCTTCGTCTGAATCAGAAATAGACTAAAAGCTGTATGACATAGTATATTTGTGAATATTATGTAGAAATTGTATAAGTATATATTTTGGATTAAATAAATAAAAAAATGTAAATTGTTTCACCCTATATCATACAAATGTATCATGTCATTTTCAAATTCAAAAATTAAGTATAACCATATACAGGGTGTTGCATCATGAGAGGGACATAGCTTAATAGGAGGTAGAGAACATCAGTGGTAACCGGAATCTCCCATAGAAATGTCTCATTGGGCCTTCATTACGAAGTTACAGGGTATTAAATAATTTTTGGCCAAACCTGTTTTTTGTCATAACTTTGACAGGGAATGAAATAACGGATTCATATTTGGTACGGCTAATGTACTAACGAGCCCCAAGAGGTACATGTATAAAAAAAATATATCCAGGTCCGGACTCACTATAATTTATGTTTATTCTTTGCATCAATAAAACATCACCCTGTATATATTTTTTTGAAATTTCGATACGATATTCGAAAAGAGCAAGAAAAAACAAACAAAATGGCCTATTTCATTTTTTTGTTACACCTTCGTGGTTATTTAAATACGTTGTTAAATGTGCAAGAAAATGGATTACAGAACCCTATTAAATGAGAGGCACGTGAAATAAATAGTTTTATAACTAAAATTTGCAAAAATTCTATTGAGCCTAGGTGGTCTGGGTGAATCCTAATTCCGGCAAGTTTTAAAGGTCCATTTTGGTAAAAAACTGTGGTCCTAATAAGTAATCGGGTATGAAATAACAAAATTTTTAATCAATCACAGTAGGCTTGTTCAAAGTGACAGATAATAAAAAGAAATCTCCTAAACAGTTGAATAATTGTTTGTTAGTAATTTAATGTGTCAATAATCCGCATTTAGTTAGTGAAAACTTGTGAAAATATTTTAACTATGCCAGTAAAATTTACAAACGTGGAATATGCTGACATAATATTCATCTATGGTTTCTGTAATGGAAATGGTAGGTCGGCGGAAAGAGAATATCGGCTGTTTTCCTGGTCGTCGATACCCTAATCATAAAACCTTTAGTACGGTGTTCCAGTATGCAAGACAACACGGAAAGTTTCCTACTTCTGCAGTTGTGGAGCGTGTTTTACAACAAGGTGTGCAGGAACAAAACAATATTATAAACGTAGTTCAAGAAAACCCAAATATGAGCACTAGACGAATCAGTTTGGCAACTGGTATTCCTCATTGGCGAGTATGGAGAACCCTAAAAAGAGAACGTTACCATCCATATCATATCCAGCAGGTACAGCGTCTTCAACAAGGCGACGATATCCCCCGCCTGGCATTTTGTCATTGGTTGTCTAACCATCGCCCAGTCATTTACAGAACCTTATTTACGGATGAGGCACAATTTACAAGGGATGGAGTAAACAATTCACGAAATAATCATAAATGGGCACAGGAAAACCCACATGCGGTACGCCAACGCCGTTCGCAACACAGGTTTTCTGTAAATGTTTGGGTCGGACTTGTGAATAGACATTTGATAGGGCCACATTTTTTTGAAGAAAGATTGAATGGTGAAATTTACTTTGATTTTCTTCAAAACATTTTACCGAATATGTTAGAAAATATCGGTATAAGAGGCATGTTGTTTCAGCATGATGGGGCCCCACCACATTTTAACCTTCAAGTAAGAGAACACTTAAACAATGTGTATCCTAATAGATGGATTGGACGCGGGGGTCCACATGAATGGCCACCAAGATCTCCTGGTTGTAACCCTTGTGATTACTTTTTATGGGGCCACTTAAAAAACGAGGTTTATAGCATTGAAATTGAAAGTAGACAACATTTAATCCAGCGGATCGTTACAACCTGCGACGAAATACGGAATAATCCAGAAATGATACGTCGAGCAATTGGTGACCTTTCTAAACGCGCAAGAAAATGCACAGAATGTGGGGGAGGACATTTTGAAAATTTACTTTAGTGTCAATTACGTTTTATTTTTAAACACATTTAGTTATTGTTTTGTTATTTATTGTTAATTGAATGGAAAATATTTTATTTATTTAGATTTTAGTTTGTTCTCTTTTCCAATTTTGATTAAGTATAAAATGTTGATGATTTTCTTGATCAAAGTAACTGGTTGCTTAGGCCTAAATGGTTTAAATTATCTGTCATTTTTATTCTTTGAACAAGCCTACTGTGATTGATTAAAAATTTTGTTATTTCATACCCGATTACTTATTAGGACTACAGTTTTTTACCAAAATGGACCTTTAAAACGTGCCGGAATTAGGATTCACCCAGACCACCTAGGTTCAATAGAATTTTTGCAAATTTTAGTTATAAAACTATTTATTTCACGTGCCTCTCATTTAATAGGGTTCTGTAATCCATTTTCTTGCACATTAGCAAAAAAATTAAATAGGCCATTTTGTTTGTTTTTTCTTGCTCTTTTCGAATATCGTATCGAAATTTCAAAAAAATATATATAGGGTGATGTTTTATTGATGCAAAGAAGAAACATAAATTATAGTGAGTCCGGACCTGGATATATTTTTTTTATACATGTACCTCTTGGGGCTCGTTAGTACATTAGCCGTACCAAATATGAATCCGTTATTTCATTCCCTGTCAAAGTTATGACAAAAAACAGGTTTGGCCAAAAATTATTTAACACCCTGTAACTTCGTAATGAAGGCCCAATGAGACATTTCTATGGGAGGTTCCGGTTACCACTGATGTTCTCTACCTCCTATTAAGCTATGTCCCTCTCATGATGCAACACCCTGTATATTGACATGATATTACTTGTAGTTAAGCTTTAGAACACATTCGGATCAATTCGAGTTGTGTATTGCGAATAAAATGCATTTTTATTTTATCTGAGTAGAGAGTTGCATGCAGGTTTTTTGTTTTCTGTTTTCGTTCATTTGTTTTGTTTGATAATCTATCAAAGTATTTTATAGAAGACAAATATTTTTATTTATTACATGCAATTTTTATATTTCAGCCAATAAAAACAGTTAGAGATGTTTATAACACAATTTAATGGTAATTAGAATTAGTTACGTTATTTTAACTAACTTAGTTACTGTTATACTCTAATTATCAAAATGTTTATAACATTTCGAACTGTTTACGCATTTATTATGTTAATGTAGATATATGATTTTTAATTTCATGTGTGCGGGAAAGTGATAAAACTGGAAAACAGCTCAATACCACGTGATGAGATGATGAGAACCAATTCGTTTTATCAAGTTGATGTCAAGAAAGATTCAAGTTGGTATCGGCGATTTTATTATTTGCGGAAAATATAACGGATAGTGTGGAAAAATGGGAAAATTACAAGTCGCTAGGGGATGAAAAATAAAGAAGAACAATAAAATTACAGAAATTTGTAGGGGTGCAATTTTTAGAGAAAGTCAATAATTAAAGATGCGAGAGAAAATAGACTGATGTTGGTGAAAGTAAAGTGTAGTAAGAAGGAGGAAGAGAACCAGTTTACAAATTCGAGACAAAAAAAAGAAAATTAAATCTTTCAATATTTTGACAAGTTGGAGAGAGAAGATAATTATAAATTATTATAAGGTGCAGAAAGCGATTCCTAGTGGAACCGAGATATCACTTGAATTGTATAGGAGTTTGGCAGATTGCAGGTGAACATCGAATTAAGTTCTACAGTACGCTTGGAGGTTTTATTTGAGCTACGCGCACTAAAAGGTTGTAATAAATTCCTTGTATATCTCTTAATAGGTTGTAAAATAATTGAATATATTTTAATTTGAAAATTTCGACGATTAATTCTATTTTTATTAAAAAATTTGATTTTAAACAATAATTATCCAAATTATTTTATTTTTAGTATTGTATTTATATTTTAACTAGATAGGAAATCTTATTTAATTTTTTATGTGTATCGTATTTTATTGTTCTCACAATACACTATTCCAATTGATTTGAATTTGTTTTATTACCGTGTGTTTTCTATACATGTGTTTAATTTCAATGGTCCGAACTTACGACTTTGAGATATAAATTAGAAATTATTTACTGTGATATTTTTAAACGCCGTCAGCGGATATCGTGTTATAAATAATAAAGCAGTTTAGATGTTTTATATTTATTTCAAATTACACATTTTTGAATTTTCCCGCTTTCATTAATTTGTTGCGTGCAAAACTCATTGAATAACTGAATATATTGATCAAAGCAAACATAAATTAATGGAGAGCGGCTTAACTATTTCTGTTCAGTAAATAGATTATTGGTGTAGCTACGTTAAATGAAGCATATTCTTATCAATCTTGTCGTTGAATACTATGAACTAGCATTAAGTGCTATATACATTGCGTTATTAATTCATGAGTGATAATGCAGCTCATCTAGACCATAAAATGTGGCAACAGTCAAGATGCACACTTCAGGCAGGTTATTTTTATAGCGTTTATGTTTAAAAGGGGCTATTATAGCTGCTAAGTACTTGTAAGTTTAGTGAAGCCTTCGACCTCTCGTAATTTGGCCAAATTTATTACCTACTCCTACCAGCATATTCCTCAGTTAGTTGACATTGATAGTGCGATCACGTCGTACATTTATACGCCTAAGAACGATCAATTCTAAGGGTTGTAATTTAACTCTCTTTTGATTGTATTTTGGTATACGCTATTGAACAAAAATAAATCATTTATTACAAATTTCGAAATTAACAAATTCAAGTTAGTTATCGTAGATAACTAGTACAATTTATGGATAAGTGATATTAACGATTTTTGTTTTTCAAAATTGTCAACCTCTCTTTCGTCTTTTATTACAACAGTTATTAAGGAAGTAATATTAAAAACAGGTTTTTTCTACTCTTTTCATGAATAATGTTATCGTTAATAACACAGCCACACTAAAAACCTGACTCCGAAGTAAACATATCATTTTGTACGAATTTTTGGTCGTTAAATACGAATTAGTAGTCAACGTCGTTTGTTAATATTTAATTATGGGGGCGAGCGTAGATGCGTTTTTACTATGTACATATTTCGATATGCGATGTAAGGCAACGTTAGGCGCGGTTAATACTTAGATGGGTGACCGGTTCAAGTGTTATAGTGCCTTTCAGACATCGACAATATAGTCAAATTCAAAAGTACTATAATTTGCTAAATAATTCGATCTTCAAGGTCACCAAGTCAAAACACAATAAAAAGTCCTTCAGACATTACAAACAACTGCCCTAATAAATACCGCCCCCTCATTATCTCGATTCACATCAATACCACTCTCTAAACCAAAAGTCAGAATAATTCTCTATAGACTATTTTTCTCTTCAAATCAACTTCTAATTCAATCTTTCTTTCATATATCAAATTACACTTCATTCACATTTCCACCAAGCCATCAACACATTCAACAAAACTTTCTTCCCGATATGCTGATATCAAAACTTATTTCCAATCCATATGTTCCGTACGCACTGCCAGCAAGTCGCAGCTATCATCACCATAGTCATCAACACTTATTTCCATTTCGTTTCAACACCGGTAATGTACCTAATATTTTCAATATGGCATTAATATGAATATTAGTATGGCTTAAATTACGACTTCCAAAATTATTTTACAGGACCAATTCAATTTCAACAAGCTATTCAGACAGTTATCACTCATATTTCAAAAACCAATTTAAATTCAAGTTTCATTTATATATCAAAGAGTCCTATTTTTCACTGCCGTATTTATCATATATTTTTCGGCCCTGAATTTTAACATTTAAAAATAATTGCATAATATTTCATAATTTCGAGTCCCATAGACTGTCAGGGGATATTTTCAGCTCTATCCAGACCTTGGCACGTCGAGTCACCAACGAATCATATAAAAAGCCGAGCATAACGAGCTCCAGTTAAGTCTTCGGTGTACCTCAAGTCAGTTTCTGCGTTCCGCGAATTGAGTCTCTAAGCCAAACAGCGTTTAATTCTTACCCAGTCAACCTTAACTCTCAACAAATAGAGTGGCCGTACTGCTTCCTTGGCCGAAACCAAATAAAGAAGATTGGAGTCAGATTTTATTTGTGTAGCTGTGTGATGCAGAATAGGGTCGTAAATAATGCACTAAAGTTTAATCCCTTTAATTAATCTATAAACTATTTCACAGGTTACAATTTTAATTTTTAGTCAATGCGTAAAACGCCTGAGGTAAAAGAGATCAGAATATTTATTGCTACTACTGGTACATTAATCACTTGCTAAATTTCTCTCAAATTTGTTACATCATAATACTTAATGTCCAGGAAATTGCATCCAACAGCAGCCTAATTAACTTTTAACAGCCTTCTTACAGTAAACGATTTTATAATGGTTTTAACAGAAAAGTACCTACTAAAATTGACGTTAGCCAGACTGTTAGTTGGGAAAATATCTCTGCTTGTAAGCTGCTAGAAATACCGCAATTTCAAATATTGATAAATCCCCTGTAAATAATTGAAAGGAAAAACAATACGATAACAATTCTGAGGTCAAATTGATAGCGAACGGGCGTGTTTACGTTTTATTCGAGGTCCATAATAAATTTATACTGACCTGTATCAGTTGTCTGGAACGTGAAGGCTTCAGAAATAGGGCTCCAGCCGAATTTGTTCCTGGCTTGAACTTTGGCTTCGTAATTTTGCCCTGATTCTAATCCTCGAATTACGTAGCTCATAGATTGAAGTCCAGGAGATTGAGATTGAGAAGGAGTAGCGGGCAAAATTACATCCCTCCAATCTGTTCGCCTGTCTATAACTTGGCGGCCGTAACCGTAACCTGTGCTGTAGCCGGCTGCCGCGTATGTTTTATTTTCCTGAAAATTACAAAATAAAATCAACTGTTACGTGTTCGTGGTCTATGATGATGCTAATAGTTAAACTAGTGGTGGTTTGATTCAGAAGATTATAATGATAGTGTAGCGGATGGATTTTTCTTTGTCAGGCTTGCAGTATAAGGAAAATTGGAAAAGTAATGGTAGTATAGTCAATATTAAAACTTATTTTGATGTGTGCTCTACAGGGTATTCACTATATTTTGACCCCTTATTTCTATTATTATTGGAGATAGAAGAAAGTTTCGCATAAAAGTTGTAAGGTTGTATATACAGGGTGTCCCGCTAGTGCATTTCAATTAATTAAGAAGATTTATTTTGCAATTATGTAGACAAGGAATGCGCTATAATGACACAACCACCAAATATTTTATAGTATAATTATAAATATTCAAAAGAATAGTTACAATACGCACTTGGTTTATTGTTTCAGTTTTTAAGACTCTTTGATAATGATCGCAAGGCTGAAACATATGTCAGAGAGATCTGAACAAAACTAATGAAACAATAAACCAAGTGCGTATTGTAACTATTCTTTTGAATATTTATAATTATCCTATTGAATATGTTTCATCAAGAACCTACCGCAGATTCCATCTAATTAAATATTTTATAGCGAACCCACTCTAAATGAGCTACTGTGTTAACGTCTTATCTCGCTGATTGTTTTTCACATTTATCTTGAAACAAAAATAGGTATTTATTTTATTTATACTTCTGGGAGAAGAGATCATACAACTCTTGTATACAATCTTTTTTTTATATTTATTCTTTCTGTTAATAACAAATCTTGTTGATCTCGATCTTTCTTTTTATTAAATGTGGTGAAAATTCCAAATTATAATTTCTTTCGTTCTGATAGATTAGGCAGAGGAGGCGGTATGGGCGTTTATGTAAGCAATAACATTCCTTGTACCTTAATATATTCAAATTACAATATTAACTTAGAACAGATATGGTTTAAATTAAAAATATCCAAAAAAATATCGCAGTCGGTGTAATTGTTAAAGAACACGCCAAAACCTTTGATAAACTTTTCGAAACTGTAACAAAACTCGACCCGAAACATTTCGCATGAAAATCGTGCTCCACGTAAAAATTCCGTTGGGTTTTTATACTTTCAATCACATTTTCGCTCTACAGAGCGTTTTTTATGCAAAAATATCAGAAACTCATCAAGGGGTGTAATTTTAGAAAGTGTAGTAAATGTCGCTGCACAGGGGCGTAATGTCGCCCTGATCACCAAAATTTAGAAAGTGTAACAAAAATCCCTTTTTCGAATCCACGTTGTGCAGCACTGCAACTCACGCGTCGTGTTAAATATGAGGACAAGTTAATCCAGTCTCTAGTCAAAGTATTTCGAGAGTTTTAACGAAAATAGCCCTTAGCGTCGAGGGTGCCCTATCATTTTCTAGCAGTCGATTTTGACGGGAAAATGATGGACTTTAACGGGATTTGCCCTAAACCGGTTCCCAAGTGATTCGGTGTCTTTACCATGTACTCAGACGTGCATGGGACCGCCTTGCCTAAACGTATGAATATATAATTGCCACAATATAATTCAAAATCATTGTGATTCAAGCATTTTTAAGCTCTGAAGAGTGAACCAAATTACTATTGAACTGATAATACGTAAACAGACTGGCAAGCAAATGCCCACCAAAAATTTATAAACATTGAACTTTTCTTGAATCGTTTTGTGTAATCGTTAGCTATAAACCGCACATTGGATGGTAGTTGGTACATTATGAGTCGTTCCGTTCCTCACTATGTGTTGTACACGGGCCTATAGTTTGTTAATACATTTCTCTTTAACGTTTTTATAAAACATGATCTCATGAGCTCGTTTTTTAACTAGCATTTTAAAGAGTCCAAAATAAATTAGAACTGAAAAACCATCCTTAGAAATGACCAATTTAACAATTTTTCGCGAAAAAAAAAGGGTTCCCCCACCTACTCGAACCGGAAAACTCAGGGTATTCTTAGTTTCACAAAAACAAACTTATTTTTTTAGGTCGCGTTGCTCTATGTAAAATTTTCTCTATCGCCTTATTTTGGGCTATTTTTACTCCATTATTAGTGGTTGTCAATTTTGGCACGACATCCAAGCAAAACGGTTTTCTTGGCAATACGAGCATGGACTATTGTCTGACGTAATCTATTTTTATCTGAGAAATCAGCATGAACTAATTTCGTAGCTCTACTATTTAAAAGTATTATGGAAGTTATATTTTGGGAAATAGAATGTGAAGAGTTTAAATAGATAATTCTGCCCTACATGGTAATTGATATAAATCTGTAATTAAATGAATATCGTGTGTTCTTATCGCCAGTGTATCTAGAAAGGTTTGTTTGATTTATTTTCTTTTCTGTAATAAACTGTAAGTTGATACTGATGGAGTTAGTATATCAAGGATTGTATCGTAATTATGCGGTATGATTATTATGCCAACATAAATAGATAAGAATACTTGTCAAGATTTTGCCCCTGCTAAATTAGACCAACATACTTTGTCTGAAATGCGTTGCCTGCTTGCCTACTTACCCTTCCCGGTATAAATTTTCTTTGACTTTGGTGGTGTAATGGCTGCGGATGTCCATCCTCGGAGTTAGATTCCGGTAATCTTCTAAAAAGAAGTTTATATTCCTCGATAGGACTAAGAGATTCAACTTTCCAACTAATATTGTAACTGTTCTTCGAAGAGCCTCTTGAAGCACTGTTAAATGTGGCTGGATTTGGTTTCCCTGAAAATAAAAATCTATTACCTAATATAAGTAAAGCCGTTTAAAGAAATATGGTAATCCCAGAATATACTATTATCGTTAGAATTGTATTACACTGAAATTTACGCGAATTAGTGGTCGATTCTCTAACAAAAGATTGTGAAATACGTTACTCCCGCAACACTTATGTTGTTTATTGTTTCACGTTGATGTTCAATATCATTTTACTGGAAATTCGATAGTTTTATTAACTGGATTAATTAACATCGTGGTAAGTAGTTTTATTCTACGATCAAGCAACCGTTACATTTGAAAATTAATTTATACAGTGCGTCATGAAAAATTCGACAAACAGTAACCATTGAAAAGCGTTATTGTGCTGTCAGAAAGTGTGTATCTAAGCGCCATAAAAAAGTTTAAGTAAGCTGAATATCTGAACATTGATTATTGTTTTTACACCCTCCAGTAAAAACCCCTAAACGTAGATCCAATAATTGCAACAAGAATTATCACTAACCACTGATTTATTAATCACTAAATATATATACATACTAACTATAACTTAGCTACTGTAAATTCAGTAAATTCATTACTAATTGTCACTGTACTAGTGTGTTTGTTAAAGAACACGGTAAAACCCTCGGTATACTTTTCGACGTTGTAACAAAATCCAACTTAGGAAATATTTCGTATAAAAAGCGTGCTTCACGTAAAAATATCGTGGAAGAGGTTTTTAATATTTGTAATCATATTCTCGCTCTACGGAGCGACTTTTATGCAAAATTTTCAATAACTCCTCAAGGAGCGTCATTTTAGAAGGTGTAGTAAATGTCGCTGCACAGGGACGTAATGTCGCCCGGACACCAAAATTTTATAAATTATAACAAAATTTGACTAACTTCGGAATTTTCAAAATTAAAAACCCTTTTACGAATCCACGTTGTCAAGCACTGCAACTAATACGAGGTCTTGAATATGAGGATAAGTTAATCCAGCGTCTATCCAAAGTATATCGTGAGTTTTAGCGAAAATAGCCCTTAGCGACATGGGACCCCTATCGTTTCCTAGCAGCCGATTTTGACGGGGAAATGATGAGTTTTAACGGGGTTTGCCCTAAACCGGTTCCTCAGTGATTCGGTGTCAGAAAAGTATCTTTACCATGTACTCATATGTGCATGGGAACCGCCTTGCCTGAACGTATAAAATTGTAATTACAGAATATAATTCGAAGTAGTAGCGCTTCAAGCATTTTTAAGCTCTGAGGAGCGACCAAAATTGGTATTGAAACACAAATACGTAAATAAGACAGGCAAGCAAAAGCCCACCAAATTTCAGAAACATTGAACTTTTCTTGAATCTTTTTGTGTAATCGTTAGCTCACAAAACTGCATTTTGGATGGTAATTGGTACATTATGAATCGTTCCGTTCCTCACCATGTGTTGCACACGGGCCAGACTAGTGTTTGTTAAACATATTTCTTAAAAGTTGTTGTAAAACCAAAAATTTTTGAAGAATCAATATATATTTTTGAACTTTATATTGCCTTTTAATTGTGTTTTCTAACAAAATTCCCTTTCAGGTATAATTTTAAGAAAGTGTGGTACATCCAGTGTTAGGTTTATAGTGTTACGACGTCCAATAGATATCATTAGGGCAGCATAAACGAACAGTAAGTATAAATTTTCATATTATTCTCCGTTTGAAACAGTCATCTTGAACCCTAAATTTTGTGAACGTTAACATTCACTTTTGAAATAAATTAAAAGTCCATCAGACTCCAAAAGATCAATCGTTCACATGTTCACTGTCCTTTATCACATATAAAACACTCCGTGCGTTGGATCCGCTTCTTATATATCCGTGGTATTTCTTCTCGATTCATCTATTTCACTCCAGACTGTTCCAGACAACTTATTCGTCCTTCCGGTCTGTCATTCCGGATGATTCTACTATCGTTTTCCAGTCAATATGTGATAATGGCGCCATCTCTGGGCCAACTGGCGAATTGCCGTTTTACTGGTAGCTAATTAGGCAGACTTCCTTTTACTCTGCTACTAGGGATTAAATTAAAGGAAGAGGACGTAGATGGGCATATATAACATTATTATTAATATTAGCGTTTGAATTCCTAAGATACTAGTGCATATGCTCAAAATTTTAAATTTAATTTTTATAAGAAAACCTAATAAATAGTTCCGAAGATGTCAATATAAAGACGAAATGTCGGGTTATAAGTTATTGTTTTCTCTTATTATCGCCTACACCACAACCAGTTTACTATCTCTACACTTCATACCTACAGAACAAGTAGTCCGTATTGGAATAAGTCGTTTAACTTCCTGGCTACTTTAGATGTTCTCCAGGGATCTGTACTGGATCCACTTATGTTTGCCATTTTTGTACGTGATATTGAAGCTGGTAATGTAGAAAGCCGATAACTTGGTAATCCATTGTGTAATACATAACAAATAAGATGCGCAAAATTCAGAATAAACATGGTCAATTACTGTGCCTATCCCAATCACTTGCTTGTCAACGCGTATTAATGTAACATATTCACCTTATCTAAAATTTGTAACCCTGCCGGGTACGATATTATATGAGCGGTTAAATCTTTGGAAGAGACCTGATGTAGTAAAGTATCCTGGCGTTAGCGTTAATAAATGTCTGAGTTTTAAAGGTGTGTAATATTGGAAATGGTTCAGAAATACTGGTATGAGGTTACTGCATTGTCCATTTTTATGATCAAAATTTAAATACTGCTTGCTGATCTTGGTCTCCAGTATATGTTATTTACATAAGCGTGTTGAGAATAATCAACGACTTTTAGTTAGATATTTATGTTTCATGGAAAATCGTATCTATCCTATAACTGAGTGCTTGTAAAATGCTGTTCTAGAAAGATTTCATATGTCAAATTCGAAAAATAAAAACCTAATGCCTCTGGCCTCTGTAGATTTTGATACATTTAGGCTATATAAAACAACTAAAGATGCATTTGTACTTCCTTTTAAATTAACACATTTCAGATAGTTCAATTTTGTAATGTTATTCTGATTCTCTCAAATGTTTTAACAGATGCTCTCCAAGAAAACTTTAGGTGAGACATATGGTTCTTTGAAAAATTTATGTTATTATTTTATTTAAGAGGCATATAAGAACATAATGAATTAAATTAATATTTATTTAACATTCTTTTCGTTCTTGTCAACTACTGGCTAAAAGCTTATTCTAATAAATCCTATATTATTTTAGTCAGTAAATTTTGAAAAATATCATAAATGACTATACTTTGCCTGTTGGTACTGACATAACGTTTAAAAATGAATCGAAAAGTTTAGTATTTTGACAAACCTGTATATACTTATACGTAGTTTTATATCTGACTATATCAACTTCACTGTTACTGTGCAAAGTTAATTTAGTGCTTTCGGTGCCAATTGACCGGGTCGATAAGAATGCCTCCTATTGTTCTGATAAGTTATTTGCTACATGAAGATTGATTGATTCTCATTAAATGTTACGTCTCCGATTCGTATCAACTGCATAAGCGTTCAATTCATGTGGTGTGTTTTATAGTACTGTTCATGGTAGGTAAAATCTAGTCGCGAGGGAATAATACTAGTTGATATTTTATTTTGGACAAGGAAGAATGCTTTATTTAATATTGAAAAATTAATATATTAAAAAATTAAAATATCTGGAGGATATTAAACGTAGGGGTGGGCGACTGTAGTAATTTATTCAAAATATATGTGCAGATGGCAGAGATTCAACAAAAAGAATCACTACATTCAAATGGTTGGGAGATAGTCAATAATAATATAGGAGTGAAAGAAGTCTAGACGGAAGATACAAAAAAAATGTACTGATATTTAGCATTCATTTAAAAAATGGCACGGTATTGGTTTCCTCTGTATATTCCAAATTAATTTCCAGCTATAGAGTTTTTAGAATATACAGGAGATGTGTGGGGCGTTATTTTTATCTTTGGCATTTATATTGTACGGTCGTGAGCAAAAAAAAAAATAGGACAAGTCTTATAACGGTATTTTGCTAAAGTCTAGTTGTGTAGATCTAACTTTAATTTTTGTGACATTGTCAGTTAGTTGTCATAATGTATGGCAAGTGTGCAAAAAATTAATAGGCCTCATATAAGCGATTTACTTAAATCTGGAGTTATTGCGAAGGCAGAAGATGGATGGTCAATGAGACAAATTGCACTGCGTTACAATATTGACAAAAATTCGGCGTGTAACATTTTAAGAAATTGGAGAATAAACGGTACGATTAGTAGAAATCCTGGATCAGGGCGACGAAGGATATCAACTCAACAACAAGATTTGCAATTGGTAAATGCTTTAGTAGAAAATCCATTTCACTCGGTTATTCAGGCTGCTGAAGAAACGAATTTTCCTGAATCTAGTAGTACAGGCCGCGGCGAGTAAGAGAATCGGAGCTACGCTGTCATGCAGCAGCACAGAAATACTTAAAGCTGAACATAAAGAAGCTCGAGTAGGATTTGCGCTTGAATTTTTAGCGCATGATGTAAATTTTTACAGACGAAAAAAATTTCCAGTCAACACACAACGGTCGTATTCGTGTTTACCGCCCTCCGAATACTCGATTCGATGAGAAATATATATCTAACAATGATAAAAGTGGAATTTTCCGGTCAATATGTGGGCTTGGATATCGGCACGTGGCCCTGGTGTTTTGTGGCATATTGAGGAACGATTTAATAGTGAAAGGTATATTAGGATTTTAGACAATATTATGCTCCCTTCTGTGTCACAATTATTTCCTAATAATGAGTTTATATTGTGTTTCGTTCATACTGCTCATACCGTAACTAACTGGTTTCAAGATAACAACATCAATGTTCTTACCTGGCCCAGTCATAGTCCAGATCTTAACCCTGTGGAAGAAGTATGGGGACTACTCGTAAGAAGTACCCAAAAACGAAATATGAGACCACGGAATGCCGAAGAATTACTGGAAATAGTAAATAATGCATGGGAAAATATTATTACTAATTATTATTATATAAGGTTATTTAATTCTATGCCAAACAGACTTATCAAAGTTATAAATAGAAATGGTGCAATAACGAAATATTAATAGTTAGTTTCTTGTTAAGTAGGATATCCTTTGTCCTTTGATCCAGGATTTCTACTAATCGTACCGTTTATTCTCCACTTTCTTAAAATGTTACACACCAAATTTTTGTTAAGGTTATAACGCAGTGCAATTTGTGTCATTAACCATCCATCATTTACTATAGCAATAACTACAGCATTAAAATAAAAAATAAATTAAAAGTGATATCTGTTTTATTTCGGCCACTCATTACATATTCAAATTTCAAATTCAAATTTTTCTAATGTAAATCTATCTAGATTTACATTAGAAAAAAAAGTTGTCCTATTTTTTTCTGCTCACGGCAGTACACTACATAAAAAATAATAAAAAGATTAGCTGCATCAGAAATGATCATCAGTATCATTTTCATCATCATATTCAAATAATGGATCAATAATTTTAAGTATGGTAAACTAATGGAACTGTCAACTGATCTTTAAAGATTATTTTATTTAGCTATCCCATTATATGATAAATCATATAATGGGGACGTCTGCTCTGAGATGGTGTAAACTTCCTTGCTACATTCATTAAATTCATGTTTGTATTTAAACTGAACTCGGTTTTTATTTTCAGTTGATTCTATTGAATCATTTAACAATTTTTAGTAAGTGTCAAGAGTTTTGTGTTTTGTGTCACATATAACTTCATTCAATATAAAAATAATGTAAATTGGCATGCTTTTTACAAAATAAAAAGTCCTGATCAATCTGCAAACTTTTTAATTGACATTTTATCAATGTTCTATAATCAATGTTTTCGGGAGAAACTAATAAAAAAATTCAAGTTAGATAATAACGACTTTGTTTTTGATAATGATATGACAATTTATAGGTACCTTGGATGCTGTCCGTATAATTGCTCGCTCAACAAAAAGTCAAAATGATTTGCAGGTATATGATACTCTAAAAAAATTATAAAAATGAAATAAAACAAACTAAACTATAATCAAACGGTAAACGAACTCTAACTTCTAATAACAAACAGAAAGTAGCATGGGATATTACCAATAAAAATAGAAAGAATAAAGATATGAATATAACTTCTGACCTAACGGCTAATGATTTCTGAGACTACTTCTTCGATATTATCAACAATTTAATGATTAATTTTGATAATGTTGATGACACAAAATTTTTAGATTTTGTAAAGAATGAACCTAAGGCAAATAAATCTTTTTTTTTTTTCTATTTCCAGTTTGTGATTTGGAAATTAAAATTATTATATCACACTTAAAAAATAGCAAATCAAAAGGTATTTACAACCTTAATAGCGAGGTTTTAAAATTAGCCGATAACGTACTTGAAAAGCCTATTGCACATTTAATAAACTGCATGCAGTCAATATGTGTTGAATATGGAATTTATCCAAAAATTTTCAAAAAATCACAAGGTACTGCTATACTCAATAAAGACGAGTTTAATAATACAGACAGTTTAATAATACAGACAGTTATAGGCCTATTTCCATTATACCTGTCATCTCCAAAATATTTGAAATCGTTCTAAAAAATAGATTGCTAGAATATTTAAAAGATATAAACTACTAACTAGTGCTCCATTTGGGTGTAGAAAAGGTAAATTTACTGTTAACGCAATGTGCGAAATATATGCAAATATTATAGAAGCATTTGAGGAGCGAAAACTATGCTCTGCTAAATTTTATGACATGTCAAGAGCGTTTGATACTGTTAACCATAGTGTTCTAATACAAAAATTAGATTATTATGGAATCAGACGAAATGTCTTAAGTATATTTACGCCCTATTTTGCAGACCATCAACCATGTATTAAATTTAACGGTAAAGTGTTCAAACTTTCTAATGTTAATTATGGAATATTACAAGGGTCCGTCCTAGGTCCTGTGATGTTATCATCTATATTAATGACCTGTCATTCAATTTGACACCTGATGTACTCCCAATAATTTATGTTGATGATGCCACATTTTTCCAACTTGTATGTCAGTAGAGTAAAGAATCTGAGAGTCTAATAAAAAATTGGTCGAAGATTAATTATCTTACTATAATCATTGATTAAACCAAAACTTTATAACTTTTTACAAAAATAATGAAGTAAACGCTGAACCTACTAAACTCCTCGGTGTATATTTGGATACGTCATTAAATCTTTTATCCCATATTCAAAACATATCAAAAAGCTAATCCTTCTCCATTTACGTAATAAAGCAACTTAGCAATAAGACAACAAAAATTGCTTAAGAGTAGCTTATTTTGCCATATTCCAAGTATAACGACATATGGGATGTTAATATCGGGATCATCAAACAAAAACAAATATAAGATTACTAAAATATAGACTAATCAAATCGCAAAATTCTTTCTTATTAGTCCGGGTGAAATCAGCCATCGACCAGGAAAATTAATTCGGATGGAATATTTTTGTGCCATCTTGTTCAAAATGTGCTGATTTATAAAAAAGTACAGTTTGCCAGATGGAAACGTGGTCAGGAATTGTTTAAACAAAGTTTTTTTAAACAAATTAGAAAAATTTACTTCCTCGATTCGGAAAAAATATTTTAGTATTTTTCATACTAAAGCAAACAAAAAATAGACATTTTTCTCAAAAGTTGATACATACATAAACTATATGAAAACTAATGTTCTTTAATGTAAGAACAATTTGTATTTATTCTTTGAAGCTTATACCACAATATACTGTAGATATATTTTGTCATTTTTTTGACTTCAGTGCTTGTTTTTTAATTGTTAAGATGAGCGAGCGCGAGCGCGCAAGTCAGTGTGGCGGCGCGCATCATGATGATATATACAATAATATACATATTATTACGTATTATTTCGCGTACGTGTGTTGCAAAATGGCAAGTCGCTATATGCCATGGAGACATCTATGATGTCTGGTATATAGTAGCATTAGACCACATGAGAGGATTAACTCACCACTATACCATTTACATTAGTCTGTATAAGACTAGCAGGTTGGCCACTGTCATTTGTCTGTTCCATGACCTATGGCATACTGCAAAGAATACATACAAATTTTTCTTACAATAAAAAACATTAATTTTCATATAATTTTTGAGTCCTGAAAATCGCAAATTTCAGGTTTTTTGAGATTTCAAGATTTCATTTAAATTTTTCAACTTCTTACTTAATGACTTAGAAAAATATCGATATGAATGTAAACATATTGAAACAAAAAATTAAAAATATTCTTTTGCAAAATGTGTTTTATATATATGTTGTTCAGTTCAGTTCGAGCAACGAGGAGCAGCAGTAGGCAGCTTTCAGTGAGAACAGATGAGATTCTGCCGAAACTCGAGTTGTGTATTGTGAATAAGATGCAATTTATTCTGATTAAAGAGTTGCATGCATGTTTTCTGCTCTCTTTGATAAAATATCAAGGTATTTTACAGAAGACAGATATTTTCTATAAATACATGTAATTCTTGTATTTCAGTCATTAAAGACATATAGAGATGTTTATAACATAATTTAATAATAAATAGAATCAATTATTTTATTTAAATGCATGTAATTATTGTTATACTAATTATTAAAATATTTAAGACATTTCGAACTATTTATGCATTTAATATATTCATGTAGATATATGATTTTTAATTAGTTTGTGCGGAAAAATATAATTCTTCATCATCACATCAAAAGTGGGAAAAGCCTCAATATCACATGATGAGAAATAAAGAAATTAATATGTTTTATTAAGTCGATGTCACGAAAGATTCAAGTTGGTATTTGCGATTTTATTATTTGAGGAAAATATAAAGGAGATTGTGGAAAAATTGAAAATTTGAGGTTGCTGGGGGATATAAAAGAACAGTGAAAAAAAAATGAAAATTGAAGGGAAAGACAATTTTGGAAAAATGGAGATATTGGAATAAAATAGAGATAATGTACTGTCGTTGGTTTAATTGAAGAAAAGTAAAACGAAGAAGAAGACAAGTAGCTAAAGAATTTGGAAGAAAGAAATAGAAAATCGAGTTTTGTTAAAGATTTTGACGAGTAGGTGAAAGAAGAATGATTATAAATTATTTTAAGGTCAAGAAAACGATTCCTGGTGGAAGTGGAATACCATTTGAAAAGTGAAGGAGCTTATGAGATAATAGCTGGACGTCTCAAATAAGTGATACTGTGCGGCTGAAAGTAATACGCGGACTTAATAGGTTGTAACAAACTTTATATAAACCTCATTTTCACTATTTTTTTTAGTTTAGAAATAATTAATAATATTTTATTTGGGAAAATTTTGGCAATTAACTCCATTTTAATAAACATATTTTATTTTAAACGCAATAACATCCAAATTATTTTAATTTTAGTATCGTATTTATTTTAGTTAGTTAGATGGGGAATTTTATCTTTTAGTTGTATAGAATATTGTTCAGTTTGATTTGAATTTGTTTTATTATTTTGTATTTCTATATCTGTGTTTTTCATTGATGTCGAACTTTCGACCTTGAGAATTAAATTTAGAAATTATACTGTGTGATATTTTAGCGTCCTTCAGGCGGTATATCATAGCAATATATATTGTAATTTAGTGTTTTTACATTGTGTTTATTTTTTTATGTTTTTGCATTTACACTTTATATTTTATATTAACAACAAAAAAATATATTAGACTAACTAAAAATAAAGCAATTTATGTCATAATATGCATTTTCAATTAAGTGTTTCTTTATGACTGATTTATATTTGGTTAATGGTGCTTCTCTACACTATCATTATTGTCTTTGAAGATATATACTTGTTTATGAACTAAAGTTTTCATGAGCTTCGGAAACTTATACTTGTAGCAAATACGTTTCCTCTAACTGTCATGCTTCTTGTTCCAAATACTATCGAGATACACGTTGTACGATGTACAACTTTCCGACAGTCAATGTAATATACGTTGCTTATACTCAACAATTAGTTCCCGTGGATTAAAATTGTCTTTGGTGTATTTGACTGCAGAACATAGCCGGGCTCTGAAAGGCAATAGAAGTAAACTAGTATTTGCTCGGTATAGGATATAGGAAAGTAAACTTCTTAACACCACTCTCGCCGCTCCTGTAAAGGAACCATTACTGCATATTGTTAATCCCAACATAGACATGAATGGATTCCCTAATGTGATTCGTTTGACGTAGAGAGCGTCCTACAAAAAGATGATCCCTAAGCGGGATGTCTATTCACCTGATAATCGCATTTTATTGAGACAGGACGCTTCTAACGTATAAATAAACTACATCGCTCTGTTCAGAAGATATTATACAGGGTGTCCCATAAGTAATGGCACTACGCAGAACATTGGCAGATTTCTTACGTAAAAATATTACAATATCCATATATACAGCATCAATACTTAGTTATCTAAGACATTGCAAATCTCAAATGTATGCGGATGATGTTCAGCTTATGTGTTCATTTAGTACCACTGAGTTACAAACTTATTGCGATTTAATGAATAGAAATCTGGAAACTATATACAGAATTTCATTAGAACATTCTTTGTACTTGAACCCTCGTAAATGTACTGCAATGCTCTTTGGTAGGAATGCGGATAGAATTCGGTCAGCGCCCAATATTAAAATTCAAATAAATGATATAATTCTGCCATTACAAGACGAAGTTAAAAACTTAGGATTATTTATTGATACTAACCTTAGATTTGATAAGCATATATCGCTGTGTATTAAAAGAGCAATAGCTAAATTAAAAGTGTTATACAATTCTAAAGATATTTTAAGCACAAAACTAAAACTTCAGTTATGTGATTCTCTAGTTTTGTCGATATTTAATTACGGAGATACTGTGTATGGACCTTGTCTAACTTATGCCAATACGCAACGCATACAAAAAATACACAATTATTGCCTTCGTTTTGCTTACGGAATCAGAAGATGTCAACCAATTAGTCATAAGCTTACTGAGTCAAAATGGTTTAACATGAAGAATAGGAGAAAATTACATTCGGCAATTCTGTATCATAAAATTATTACTCATAAAATGCCTACTTATCTCTATAGAAAAATTTCATTTCGCACTGACGTTCATACAATAAATATAAGATTTAAGGGTACCTTAACACCCCCCGCTCATAAGACTGCCTTATTTCAAAGGTCTTTTTCATTTAACATTGCTAGATTGTACAATTCCTTACCCCTTCACATCAAATCTTGCACTGTTTCATCCTTCTCTAAAAATTACAAAAAATATATGTTGTTACCTTGAACCATTTATATAAGTGTGACTATCTTGTTATAAACTTTATTTATATGTTGGCGCTAGTACTACAAATAATATTGTATTTTATATACCAAAACAATTAAATACGGTTTACTTCATTGAATATGCCCACAATATGCCACTACCATGGGTTAAGTGGAAGAGCAGCTGTTGTTTACAACAAGTTGAACTTCGCCCTTTTGTCTGTTTTTGTAAGTAATTAATTTCTGTAAAATATGTTGTTGGCAAATAAAGATTATTATTATTATAAACTTAAGCCGTGCATTTTCTCGGCCGAAGCCGGAAAAAATTCACCGACCCCTCGCGCGCGCCGTTGGGGTTCGGCTCTGTGGGGACCCGGGCCTGTCCCGGGTCCATTGGTGTTGGGGATCGGCTCGGTTAACGGGGATGAAATTCATCACGTCCCATTAATCCGGTGGATATTTCGATTTTCTATCCTTCATCGTTCAAAAACTTTCTGGTGATATGGCATTATTATTATTATTTTTTTTTTTTTTTTTTTTTTTTTTTTTTTTTTTTTTTTTTTTTACAAAAAACCAGTCACCCTACTCTGTGGCTCCGACCCTCACAGAGGGGAGCTGGTAATACCAATAGCCACTCCCCACGCCCGTGGGGTGAGTGACTACCGGGTCCGAGAATCGTGTGCCCTAAGTAGACGCAATGATCCGAGGATGACAGCCTTCTGCATTCTGCCGGCTAAGATCTCTGCCGAATCTCGGCATGCCGGTATGATCTTTAGTTCTGAAAGCAGCGTCTGTCTCATTCCACCGAGGGCTCCTATAATCAGTACCACTATTTTAACAGAATGGCCTGGATAAAGCCTGCGGAGTTCGAAGAGCAAATCTCGATATTTTGTCCGTTTTTCCTCCTCTTTCAAGACAATGTTGCTCTCAGCGGGAGCCGAGAATTCCACGACATACATTGTCTTGAGTTGGTGGTCGAGGAGTACTATGTCAGGCTTGTTGGCTTGTACTTGCCTGACGGTGGGAAACGAGTAGTTCCAATAGATTAGGCACTTCTCATTCCCCACAACGGACTCAATATCCCCCGGAACGTAAGGCAGCACTGGTGTTTCGTCTATCCCATACGAGTGCCTTAGATGATAGTAAAGCACTCGTAATGCTGCGTTGTGTCTATGAATATAGGCCGAGACTGCGTATGTCGGGCAAGCCGACAGTAAGTGCATTACAGTCTCCGGCGCCCTGCGGCAGGCCCTGCAGCTGACATCAGGGACCTCCATACCCATGACACGACGTCGATAGACGAGAGTGTTAAATACACCATCCTGGCAAGCCATTATGAATCCCTTGGTCTCAGACTTCAGCCCAGCTGACCTTAAGAAGGCGAAGGTCAGCCTTTCGGATAAGCCGAGGTCTTCTATATTTTTATAGAAGACCCCGTGCAATGGCTTATCCTTATGGAGCTGCAGAAGGATGTTGTGTTCTGCAGCTCTAATGTGGGCTTTTAGTCGAACGGGTTCCAACTCGGTGACAGAGTCGGGGTTTACCCGCTCGACGTCGAAGATGAGACCAAGTTCATCGGCTGCTCTCCGTGCTGCCTTAAAGAGAAAAGCTCCTACCTCTGCATTTTCATGGTCTCGGACCATGCAGAGGAGGGGATCCGAACTCCTGATGACCTTACATGCTCCCTCCAGAACCATCCTGCTATGGAGACTCTCCAAGCTCAAGAGTCCACGGCCTCCCCGATGTCGTGGGAGATATAACCGTGGAACGGACGATTTAGGATGCAAGCTCCTATTGAGATGCATCTTCTTGCGGGTTACTACATCGAGTTGACGCAGCTCTTCTCTAGTCCACTTCACTACTCCGAAAGAGTAGAGAAGGATCGGAACGGCAAGCATATTTGTAGCAGACACCTTGTTCTTCCCCGACAGTTCTGAAGACCAGATCTGTCGGAGTAGGTGCTGATACTTGCCGCGGAGAGCGTTATTCACTACACTCACTTCTTGGGTGGAGCGTTGCTCGACACCCAAGTAAGTGTACGACTCTCCGGCATCTAGATGGTGTAAGATGCTTCCGTCCACGAGCTGCGCGTCCTCTCCGTAGTCACCGCATCGTCCTCTCTTGAGATGGATCAGTGCGCATTTGTCCAACCCGAACTGCATACCGACAGCCTGCGTGTACTCCTGTACCACCCTAAGGGACTGCTGGAGATCCCTCTCTCCAGAGGCATAAAGTTTAAGGTCATCCATATAAAATAGATGGGTGACCTTATGCCTCCTGTCGCCGGGGGTACCGCAATTGTAGCCACGGGTTTTCCGGAGCGAGACGGATAATGGCAGTAGTGAGATGCAAAAGAGAAGGGGAGTGAGGAAATCTCCCTGAAATACTCCTCTTCTGAATGTTACCGACTCTGTTTGGACTCTATCGTTACCCGATGTTATGGTAAAACGAGTCCTCCAGAGCGGCATCAGTTCTTCAATACATCTCACTACGGGGCCTGGTACCACAAGACATCGGAGCAAGTGAACAATGAGCTCATGCGATGTCATGTCAAATGCCTTGCGGTAGTCGATCCAGGCCATAGAGAGGTTCCGCTTATACTGCATGGAGTCCTGCGTGACACATCTGTCGATCAGCAGGTTTTCCTTGCAGCCAGCGACACCTCTCTTCGACCCTCGTTGCTCATATATCCGTTCGTAAACCGGTTCAACTGCGTGGAGCACCCGCATGTACAAAATGCGTGTAAACACCTTGTAGCATGCGTTTAGACAGGTTATCGGTCTGTAGTTCTTTGGGTTGGACAAATCTCCGTTCTTGGGGATCAGCACTGTCCGCCCCTCAACAACCCAAGAAGGGATTTGCTGCTCCCCATTCAACCAGGAATTAAAAATTCTGGCCAAATGGTGGTGGGTGCTCGATAACTTTTTCCACCAAAAGTTATTTATCCCATCGGGACCTGGAGCAGCAAAGTTCTTAGAGCCCTCAAGAGCCCTACGAACCTCTTCTGGGGTTATTGGTTGGCACACTTCCTGTGGTTGCTGAAGCCTTTGACAAAAGGCTTCAAAGTGTGCAAGGGCAGGAGAATCTCGGTTGAGTGGAAGCCTCTCCTCGTACAGCGTTTTCCAGAAGTTCTCCACCTGATCTACAGTCGGCGGATTTTCTACAACACGCGGAGGCGGTTGGAAGAGGCGCGAGGGCTTTTCGCGGAACAGTTTATTTTCCGCAAGCCCTCTCGCCCGCCTCACTAATGACTTTTTGCAAGTCACTAGCATCCGTATCCTGTCGAGACAGTGCTGTTTGGTGGTTCGCAGCACTGCCTCATTGAGTGTGTGATGGGCGCGTCTTAAGTTGGCGGCTAATCGACGCACTTTAGGCGTGAACGGCCTGTTGGCCGCCATATAGTCCATCACACATTGGATACGGGATGCGTGTTGCCTCGCCGACCGGATCTTGGCTTCCATCTTTTGTATGCGCCGCTCCGCCCTCTCCTGTGGAGAAGCAGTGTTTTGCCCCTCCACCCGAGAAAAGCGTTGAGCAGCAGCATACACGGCACAATTTATGTGCCAGAGGTCAGCCCGTTCTGGTAGCACTGCACGAAGTTCTTCATCCACTCTGGCCAGGTCTTGTGGCCCGGGAGTTTTTATGTGGTGTAACCCCCGTCTGGTACTGAGGCCCTCTGGTGTTGGCGGAACGAGAAGAACCACGTCCTCAACCGGTGAATGCGGCGGCCCTTCTGCCACCTCATTCACCGGTCCAGGAGCAGCCCTCACGTAGCCCCTACTACGAAGGTGGGATACATAGTCACGCAGATTTTGTGGCGTGAAGGCGCTATGCTCTGGTAGCCTCTCACACCACAGAGCATGCATCCGCGCCATGTATCCCCTCCGCGCGGGCTCACTGCTTTCATAGCACAGCAGAAGGTCGTCCCTTAAATCATCGGTCCACTCAAAGCGTCCTTGTAGCTCGCGGTCGTCGTCATTAGGCAATCGAACCGGTTGGGCCCCACCACCTTGCCCGTGACCCCTATCCGGATGGGGTCGATTGTGGGGGCCCTGCCTTCGGTTAATCGGAACCGGAGTGTAGAACTTGTGGGTGGTTAGCCCAACAAGTCCACGGCCGACACCAGAGGGGAAGATGCTTTCCCCTCCCGGGTGCACTAGGGCTGCCGGTTGCGGTTATTATTATTATTATTATTTCTTTTTTTTTTTTTTTTTTTTTTACAAAAAACCAGTCACCCTACTCTGTGGCTCCGACCCTCACAGAGGGGAGCTGGTAATACCAATAGCCACTCCCCACGCCCGTGGGGTGAGTGACTACCGGGTCCGCGAATCGTGTGCCCTGAGTAGACGTAATGAACCGAGGATGACAGCTTTCTGCATTCTGCCGGCTAAGATCTCTGCCGAATCTCGGCATGCCGGTATGATCTTTAGTTCTGAAAGCAGCGTCTGTCTCATTCCACCGAGGGCTCCTATAATCAGTACCACTATTTTAACAGAATGGCCTGGATAAAGCCTGCGGAATTCGAAGAGCAAATCTCGATATTTTGTCCGTTTTTCCTCCTCTTTCAAGACAATGTTGCTCTCAGCGGGAGCTGAGAATTCCACGACATACATTGTCTTGAGTTGGTGGTCGAGGAGTACTATGTCAGGCTTGTTGGCTTGTATTTGCCTGACGGTGGGAAACGAGTAGTTCCAATAAATTAGGCACTTCTCATTCCCCACAACGGACTCAATATCCCCCGGAACGTAAGGCAGCACTGGTGTTTCGTCTATCCCATACGAGTGCCTTAGATGATAGTAAAGCACTCGTAATGCTGCGTTGTGTCTATGAATATAGGCCGAGACTGCGTATGTCGGACAAGCCGACAGTAAGTGCATTACAGTCTCCGGCGCCCTGCGGCAGGCCCTGCAGCTGACATCAGGGACCTCCATACCCATGACACAACGTCGATAGACGAGAGTGTTAAATACACCATCCTGGCAAGCCATTATGAATCCCTTGGTCTCAGACTTCAGCCCAGCTGACCTTAAGAAGGCGAAGGTCAGCCTTTCGGATAAGCCGAGGTCTTCTATATTTTTATAGAAGACCCCGTGCAATGGCTTATCCTTATGGAGCTGCAGAAGGATGTTGTGTTCTGCAGCTCTAATGTGGGCTTTTAGTCGAACGGGTTCCAACTCGGTGACAGAGTCGGGGTTTACCCGCTCGACGTCGAAGATGAGACCAAGTTCATCGGCTGCTCTCCGTGCTGCCTTAAAGAGAAAAGCTCCTACCTCTGCATTTTCATGGTCTCGGACCATGCAGAGGAGGGGATCCGAACTCCTGATGACCTTACATGCTCCCTCCAGAACCATCCTGCTATGGAGACTCTCCAAGCTCAAGAGTCCACGGCCTCCCCGATGTCGTGGGAGATATAACCGTGGAACGGACGATTTAGGATGCAAGCTCCTATTGAGATGCATCTTCTTGCGGGTTACTACATCGAGTTGACGCAGCTCTTCTCTAGTCCACTTCACTACTCCGAAAGAGTAGAGAAGGATCGGAACGGCAAGCATATTTGTAGCAGACACCTTGTTCTTCCCCGACAGTTCTGAAGACCAGATCTGTCGGAGTAGGTGCTGATACTTGCCGCGGAGAGCGTTATTCACTACACTCACTTCTTGGGTGGAGCGTTGCTCGACACCCAAGTAAGTGTACGACTCTCCGGCATCTAGATGGTGTAAGATGCTTCCGTCCACGAGCTGCGCGTCCTCTCCATAGTCACCGCATCGTCCTCTCTTGAGATGGATCAGTGCGCATTTGTCCAACCCGAACTGCATACCGACAGCCTGCGTATACTCCTGTACCACCCTAAGGGACTGTTGGAGATCCCTCTCTCCAGAGGCATAAAGTTTAAGGTCATCCATATAAAATAGATGGGTGACCTTATGCCTCCTGTCGCCGGGGGTACCGCAGTTGTAGCCACGGGTTTTCCGGAGCGAGACGGATAATGGCAGTAGTGAGATGCAAAACAGAAGGGGGCTGAGGGAATCTCCCTGAAATACTCCTCTTCTGAATGTTACCGACTCTGTTTGGACTCTATCGTTACCCGATGTTATGGTAAAGCGAGTCCTCCAGAGCGGCATCAGTTCTTCAATACATCTCACTACGGGACCGGGTACCACAAGACATCGGAGCAAGTGAACAATGAGCTCATGCGATGTCATGTCGAATGCCTTGCGGTAGTCGATCCAGGCCATAGAGAGGTTCCGCTTATACTGCATGGAGTCCTGCGTGACACATCTGTCAATCAACAGGTTCTCCTTGCAGCCAGCGACACCTCTCTTCGACCCTCGTTGCTCATATATCCGTTCGTAAACCGGTTCAACTGCGTGGAGCACCCGCATGTACAAAATGCGTGTAAACACCTTGTAACATGCGTTTAGACAGGTTATCGGTCTGTAATTCTTTGGGTTGGACAAATCTCCGTTCTTGGGGATCAGCACTGTCCGCCTCTCAACAACCCAAGAAGGGATTTGCTGCTCCCCATTTAACCAGGAATTAAAAATTCTGGCCAAATGGTGGTGGGTGCTCGATAACTTTTTCCACCAAAAGTTATTTATCCCATCGGGACCTGGAGCAGCAAAGTTCTTAGAGCCATCAAGAGCCCTACGAACCTCTTCTGGGGTTATTGGTTCGCACACTTCCTGTGGTTGCTGAAGCCTTTGACAAAAGGCTTCAAAGTGTGCAAGGGCCGGAGAATCTCGGTTGAGTGGAAGCCTCTCCTCGTACAGCGTTTTCCAGAAGTTCTCCACCTGATCTGCAGTCGGCGGATTGTCTACAACACGCGGAGGCGGTTGGAAAAGGCGCGAGGGCTTCTCGCGGAACAGTTTATTTTCCGCAAGCCCCCTCGCCCGCCTCACTAATGACTTTTTGCAAGTCACTAGCATCCGTATCCTGTCGAGACAGTGCTGTTTGGTGGTTCGCAGCACTGCCTCATTGAGTGTGTGATGGACGCATCTTAAGTTGGCGGCTAATCGACGCACTTTAGGCGTGAACGGCCTGTTGGCCGCCATATAGTCCATCACACATTGGATACGGGATGCGTGTTGCCTCGCCGACTGGATCTTGGCTTCCATCTTTTGTATGCGCCGCTGCGCTCTCTCCTGTGGGGAAGAGGTATTTCGCCTCTCCACCTGAGACGAGCGTTGAGCAGCGGCATACACGGCACAATTTATGTGCCAGATGTCAGCCTCTTCTGGTAGCGCTGTACGAAGTTCAGCGTCCACTCTGGCCAGGTCTTGTGGCCCGGGGGTTTTCAGACGGTGTAACCCCCTTCTGGTACTGAGGCCCTCTGGTATTGGCGGAACGAGGAGAGCCACGTCCTCAACCGGTGAATGTGGCGGCTCTTCGGCCACCTCATTCACCGGCCCAGGAGCAGCCCTCACGTAGCCCCTACTACGAAGGTGGGATACATAGTCACGCAGATTTTGTGGCGTGAAGGCGCTATGCTCTGGTAGCCTCTCACACCACAGAGCAAGCATCCGCGCCATGTACCCCCTCCGCGCGGGCTTACTGCTTTCATAACAATGCAGAAGCTCATCCCTCAGTTCATCTGTCCACTCAAAGCGTCCTTGTTCATTGCGTACGTCGTCAACGGGCGGTCTATCCGGTTGGGCCCCACCACCTTGCCCTTGACCCCTATCCGAACGGGGTCGATCGTGGGGGCCCAGTCTTCGGCCTGCCGGAACCAAAGGTTAGAGCCTGTGGGTGGTTATTATTATTATTATTTTTTTTTTTTTTTTTTTTTTTTTTTTTTTTTTTTTTTTTACAAAAAACCAGTCACCTTACTCTGTGGCTCCGACCGTCACAGAGGGGAGCTGGTAATACCAATAGCCACTCCACACGCCCGTGGGGTGAGTGACTACCGGGTCCGCGAATCGTGTGCCCTGAGTAGACGTAATGAACCGAGGATGACAGCCTTCTGCATTCTGCCGGCTAAGATCTTTGCCGAATCGCGGCATGCCGGTATGATCTTTAGTTCTGAAAGCAGCGTCTGTCTCATTCCACCGAGGGCTCCTATAATCAGTACCACTATTTTAACAGAATGGCCTGGATAAAGCCTGCGGAGTTCGAAGAGCAAATCTCGATATTTTGTCCGTTTTTCCTCCTCTTTCAAGACAATGTTGCTCTCAGCGGGAGCCGAGAATTCCACGACATACATTGTCTTGAGTTGGTGGTCGAGGAGTACTATGTTAGGCTTGTTGGCTTGTATTTGCCTGACGGTGGGAAACGAGTAGTTCCAATAAATTAGGCACTTCTCATTCCCCACAACGGACTCAATATCCCCCGGAACGTAAGGCAGCACTGGTGTTTCGTCTATCCCATACGAGTGCCTTAGATGATAGTAAAGCACTCGTAATGCTGCGTTGTGTCTATGAATATAGGCCGAGACTGCGTAAGTCGGGCAAGCCGACAGTAAGTGCATTACAGTCTCCGGCGCCCTGCGGCAGGCCCTGCAGCTGACATCAGGGACCTCCATACCCATGACACGACGTCGATAGACGAGAGTGTTAAATACACCATCCTGGCAAGCCATTATGAATCCCTCGGTCTCAGACTTCAGCCCAGCTGACCTTAAGAAGGCGAAGGTCAGCCTTTCGGATAAGCCGAGGTCTTCTATATTTTTATAGAAGATCCCGTGCAATGGCTTATCCTTATGGAGCTGCAGAAGGATGTTGTGTTCTGCAGCTCTAATGTGGGCTTTTAGTCGAACGGGTTCCAACTCGGTGACAGAGTCGGGGTTTACCCGCTCGACGTCGAAGATGAGACCAAGTTCATCGGCTGCTCTGCGTGCTGCCTTAAAGAGAAAAGCTCCTACCTCTGCATTTTCATGGTCTCGGACCATGCAGAGGAGGGGATCCGAACTCCTGATGACCTTACATGCTCCATCCAGAACCATCCTGCTATGGAGACTCTCCAAGCTCAAGAGTCCACGGCCTCCCCGATGTCGTGGGAGATATAACCGTGGAACGGACGATTTAGGATGCAAGCTCCTATTGAGATGCATCTTCTTGCGGGTTACTACATCGAGTTGACGCAGCTCTTCTCTAGTCCACTTCACTACTCCGAAAGAGTAGAGAAGGATCGGAACGGCAAGCATATTTGTAGCAGACACCTTGTTCTTCCCCGACAGTTCTGAAGACCAGATCTGTCGGAGTAGGTGCTGATACTTGCCGCGGAGAGCGTTTTTCACTACACTCACTTCTTGGGTGGAGCGTTGCTCGACACCCAAGTAAGTGTACGACTCTCCGGCATCTAGATGGTGTAAGATGCTTCCGTCCACGAGCTGCGCGTCCTCTCCGTAGTCACCGCATCGTCCTCTCTTGAGATGGATCAGTGCGCATTTGTCCAACCCGAACTGCATACCGACAGCCTGCGTGTACTCCTGTACCACCCTAAGGGACTGCTGGAGATCCCTCTCTCCAGAGGCATAAAGTTTAAGGTCATCCATATAAAATAGATGGGTGACCTTATGCCTCCTGTCGCCGGGGGTACCGCAGTTGTAGCCACGGGTTTTCCGGAGCGAGACGGATAATGGCAGTAGTGAGATGCAAAAGAGAAGGGGGCTGAGGGAATCTCCCTGAAATACTCCTCTTCTGAATGTTACCGACTCTGTTTGGACTCTATCGTTACCCGATGTTATGGTAAAACGAGTCCTCCAGAGCGGCATCAGTTCTTCAATACATCTCACTACGGGGCCTGGTACCACAAGACATCGGAGCAAGTGAACAATGAGCTCATGCGATGTCATGTCAAATGCCTTGCGGTAGTCGATCCAGGCCATAGAGAGGTTCCGCTTATACTGCATGGAGTCCTGCGTGACACATCTGTCGATCAGCAGGTTTTCCTTGCAGCCAGCGACACCTCTCTTCGACCCTCGTTGCTCATATATCCGTTCGTAAACCGGTTCAACTGCGTGGAGCACCCGCATGTACAAAATGCGTGTAAACACCTTGTAGCATGCGTTTAGACAGGTTATCGGTCTGTAGTTCTTTGGGTTGGACAAATCTCCGTTCTTGGGGATCAGCACTGTCCGCCCCTCAACAACCCAAGAAGGGATTTGCTGCTCCCCATTTAACCAGGAATTAAAAATTCTGGCCAAATGGTGGTGGGTGCTCGATAACTTTTTCCACCAAAAGTTATTTATCCCATCGGGACCTGGAGCAGCAAAGTTCTTAGAGCCCTCAAGAGCCCTACGAACCTCTTCTGGGGTTATTGGTTCGCACACTTCCTGTGGTTGCTGAAGCCTTTGACAAAAGGCTTCAAAGTGTGCAAGGGCAGGAGAATCTCGGTTGAGTGGAAGCCTCTCCTCGTATAGCGTTTTCCAGAAGTTCTCCACCTGATCTGCAGTCGGCGGATTGTCTACAACACGCGGAGGCGGTTGGAAAAGGCGCGAGGGCTTCTCGCGGAACAGTTTATTTTCCGCAAGCCCTCTCGCCCGCCTCACTAGTGATTTTTTACAAGTCACTAGCATCCGTATCCTGTCGAGACAGTGCTGTTTGGTGGTTCGCAGCACTGCCTCATTGAGTGTGTGATGGACGCGTCTTAGGTTGGCGGCTAATCGACGCACTTTAGGCGTGAACGGCCTGTTGGCCGCCATATAGTCCATCACACATTGGATACGGGATGCGTGTTGCCTCGCCGACCGGATCTTGGCTTCCATCTTTTGTATGCGCCGCTGCGCTCTCTCCTGTGGGGAAGAGGTATTTCGCCTCTCCACCTGAGAAGAGCGTTGAGCAGCGGCATACACGGCACAATTTATGTGCCAGATGTCAGCCTCTTCTGGTAGCGCTGTACGAAGTTCAGCGTCCACTCTGGCCAGGTCTTGTGGCCCGGGGGTTTTCAGATGGTGTAACCCCCTTCTGGTACTGAGGCCCTCTGGTATTGGCGGAACGAGGAGTGCTACGTCCTCAACCGGTGATTGTGGCGGCTCTTCGGCCACCTCATTCACCGGTCCAGGAGCAGCCCTCACGTAGCCCCTACTACGAAGGTGGGATACATAGTCACGCAGATTTTGTGGCGTGAAGGCGCTATGCTCTGGTAGCCTCTCACACCACAGAGCATGCATCCGCGCCATGTATCCCCTCCGCGCGGGCTCACTGCTTTCATAGCAATGCAGAAGTTCATCTCTCAGTTCATCTGTCCACTCAAAGCGTCCTTGGACATTGCCAATTTCGTCAACGGGCGGTCCGTCCGGTTGGGCCCCACCACCTTGCCCTTGACCCCTATCCGCACGGGGTCGATCGTGGGGGCCCTGTCTTCGGCCTGCCGGAACCAAAGTTTAGGGTCTGTGGGTGGTTAGCCCAGCAGACCCACGACCGACACCAGAGGGGAAGACGCTTTCCCCTCCCGGGTGCACTAGGGCTGCCGGTTCGGTTTTGCACCCCAGCTGGAGTAAGTGGTGGCGCTACTCACCAAAGGCTTGATAGACGGAAGTCAGCCCCTCCTGCTTATTGCTCCTGCTTATTATTATTATTATTATTATTATTTTTTTTTTTTTTTTTTTTTTCACAGGTATTCCTGGTCCGTCTACTGTGATCGGGTACGTGGTACCAAGATCATAGTATTGACTATTGCTCATTTCCAAGAAACGATCTCACAGTTCCAGTTGTGTGGATAAGTACTGCTTTCTGCATCATCACGCAGGCCTTATTATCGATACCAATCGTCTTAAGCGATATTCCCAAGCTTTCTGGTATCACTCCGAGAGCAGATAGAATTACGGGAACTATTGTGACCTTCCTCATGTTCCACATGTCCAGAATCTCGTTCTTTAACTCATTGTAATGTGTTACTTTTTCCTCATACTTCTCTGCCATATTCCTTGTGTTCGGAATCGAAATGTCAATAATCAGCGTCTCCAATCGTTGCTTGTCTATGATGGTTATGTCTGGGCGATTGTGGGCAACTGTAACGTCTGTAATTATCGTTCTGTCCCAATAAACCTTGTATCGTTCATTTTCCTCAACGGGATTTGGGTTGTACTTGTAGTAGGGAGTCTCAGAATCATAATGAATTTCGCACATCTTTAAAATTTCTAAATATACAATCACGGCTGCGGCATTATGTCGTGCTAAATATCGTGTTGGTGCGAGTTTTCCACATCCAGAAATTATATGTTCTATAGTCTCGGCCTGTGCGTTACACTTTCGACACTTATCTGACTCAACCCTTTCCCTCATTATGTGCTTCTCGTAGTTCCTTGTTTTGATTACTTGGTCTTGAATACCAAGTACAAACCCCTCTGTCTCCGGAAACAAAGTTCCTTGGCGGAGCCATTCAAGTGATGCCCGGCGGTCTATCTCATCTCTCTGAAGTGAGTTCCAGTAGCGGCCATGTAATTCTTTCTCAGCCCATCTCCCCATTTTGGCATTATTGCTGTCTATATTACTTAAAGGTGAGTATTCTGTGTTGCTTAGTTTTAAAGGTGTGCCTGTATCTGCATGAATGATGGCTACATGTATGGGCGATTGTCGGCGACTGTAGAAGTATGTGCGGATAAGATTAATTTGCACGTAGCATGCGTTTTTGATGTCAACGTAACCTCTGCCACCAAGGTCTCTAGGGAGAGTTACTCTCTCTGTTGAGGATCGGGGGTGATGCATCTTGAATTTTGTCATCATCACCCTCAGCCGCCTGTTGAGGTCATCGAGGTCTGTCATTGTCCAGGATATGACACCGAATGAATACAATAAGGTAGAGATTGCGTATGTGTTTACAGCTTTCATCATATTGTTAGAGTTTAGCTTTGTCTTAAATAGTTTTCGCAGCCTCAATTCGAATTCTTTGATAATCTTTTCTTTCATTCTACAATGTTCAATGTTTGATGTTTGTAATACACCTAGATATTTATAGGGCTGGCCCTCGATCGGCGGTATTGCAAGGTGTTCTTGAATTTGCATTTCTGGTGTTTCAACTAGTTTTCCTCGTTCCACAGTGACAGTTCTACATTTGTCGATCCCGAACTCCATACCAACATCTTCGCTCATTTTATGGACTAATTTGAGCACGGTTTCTAGTTGCTTACGTGTGGCAGTGAATAGTTTTAAGTCGTCCATGTAGAGCAAGTGAGATAGTACGAAATTGTGACGTCCTGCTTTGATGTTAAAGCCGTACCCAGTATCGGCTAATGTCCTTGAGATGGGATTGAGAGCTACACAAAACCACAGTGCGCTCAGAGAGTCGCCTTGAAAGATGCCTCGCTTGATGCTTATTTCTTCGGTTTTAACGACCCTGCCACTGGTAGAAATCTGCAGTTGTGTTTTCCAGCTTATTATTATTATTATTATTATTATTATTATTATTATTATTATTATTATTATTATTTAACCAAACATACCTTAATCCAAAAGTTGATATCAACATACATACAGGGCCAGGGTGTCAAAGTTAAATATTTGTCTCCTTTAAATAATATTTCTTTCAAAATTGAAATATTTTAACAATATTTGGTGATTGGGGTCTTTTTCGAGGCGAGGGATTCAAATCTATTCATAGTTTTATTGTTATTTGTAGAGGGCGTCACATACAAAAGTTTGCATGCTGTTTATACGTCATATTTTTGTTTTTTTTTTAAATTTAAATTAAAAATTCCTATTTTCCTGTCTTCTTTATATAAAAAGGAAAGGTATACATTCTAAGTCTCGCTATCAGTAATTGCTTTCGAGATATTCGGTTTTAAAGTATTCAATGCAACCAATTTAAATGAAATAAAATATCTATTATTTGATTTAGGTAAAGAATAATTGATAATGAAGCAAACAGTATAAAACTAAATCCTCTTTTTCCAGATTTTTTGAATTTATTACATTCCAACACTAGCGAAAAAGTACGAAGAACCATGACTTACTCACAAAACTACTCTGACTCTCCTTACCCTCTCTATTCCTATTCCTCCTCAACTCATTACCTCCCTGCACTTTGTGCACTAGAACATAATTTTTATTTTATTTCATTCTGTAAATACTTGTACATATCTTTTTGATCTGTTTAATTCTTTTAATTTGTTTTAATCAAATCACCTTTAAAACAGGTTTTTTAAATTTATTTTCCTGTAATACACACCACATAAATTAGTAACGACCACAATGCAACTGAAGATGTCAAAATAAAACTGCATTGCAGGCGAAAACTCAGAATTTGCTGAATCTATTTATTAGGAGAGCAGCAATTGCAAGAGCTAATTAAACCAGACTATAAATATTTCAATCTATCGTCTACCAACGACGGGTTTTGTGGGATCTTCACATTATATGTGTTTGATACATGAAATTTTAGCTTCTTGTATTATATCCAGATATGTAATAGGTAATAACAAAGTATTGTGAAATGAAGTAAATGAGATATATAGCCTAAGAAAGGAAATGTACTTACAAGAGAAAATAAATGCATTTTAATTGGTAATTGGTTTGCAACCAACGAGGTCCTGGGTTCAATCCTAGCTAGGGTATGGATGTTTAGTAGTATTTTTCATGTGTTACCGAGTTAGTGGCAGTGGGCTAGACGAGGTTGTGTGAGAAACAATACGGCTAGTTGCTGTACTACTCCTGAGTTCGAGTCTCAGCTGCGGCAGATGGCAATGTCGTAGGGAATGGTCGTTCTATAATTGTCTATGAATATATGTCCTGGTTGAGTGGTGGAATAACTAATGCTAAGCTCCGCCAGGACTTTAATCTAAATAAAAAATAATATAAATTTTGAAAGCGTCTCTTATTGTTTTTGTTTTAATCAAAATTATTTAAAAAACACAACAAAAATTTAACTTTGACACTTGTGTTGATATCAACTTTTGAACCAAGGTATGTTGGGTTAAATCGTAATATTTTTACGTAAGGAATATGCCATTGCTTTGTGGGTATCACACAAGTAATGGTACTATACTTATGGGATACCCTGTATAAATAAATAAAAATCATTTACAGGTTGTCAATAGCACCGGCAGATTTCTGTGGTTTAAAAAAAACTCATTTATAACAATTGACCTATTATCGTAAACTTTTTGTGGAACGTTTATAAAGTTCACGCGGATGGGGTACCGCACTTAGGAAGCCATAAATAGTTGTCAGACTTAAGATAACTTGTATAGGGCATTCTAAAAATTAGAAAATATGCGATCGACTTTATGCAAACTAGCTTTTCTTACATTTTTAATACAAATTTCTGCCAGGACTGAGTTTTCAAGGCAGTAACAAAATTTTAAACTTTAAAAATCTATTTTTTCAGTAATTAATGTCTCAAATTTCAAAAATTTTATACTACTGAATAGGGAATCAGAATCCCTTTCGAACGTCCTGTTTCAGGATTTTTCCTAAAATAATTCAGCTTAAAATATTCCTTACATAATATGAACCGCATTGTATATTTCTAAAAACGAAGTAAAGGTGGTTTAAATCTGGAGGACGTGGTGGCATAAGTAAATATTGCATGTTATTAAATTTTTACTCCAATTTTTACAATGCTACAAGAGTATTTAGCTTATTTATTTAGCTGTTCTAAGAAAACATTTATTATATTCCAGTGCCTTGATGGCGACACTAAGAGCTGTGGAAAAAAATTATCTTATTCATTCTGTTGCGCAAACATAAGTAAATAATTTTCTTTCAATAACACATGAAAAAATTTCAACATATCAAATATATTGTGAGTACAGTATCTAGGTTATTCTTAGTACAGTATCTAGGTTATTATTTGTTGCCCTTTTATGAATCTACAAGCATAATAACCAATTAGAATGAAAACGTGGAAACTAAAACTTTATAACAAAACATTACTCTGGCATAGAAGCGGATGTGACAAGAAACTAATCATATTATACTTCAAATTCAGATATTTCCAAGTATAATATTCAATTATCGAAGCTTATGGAATGCGCTAATTGAATTTTGTTTAACAATTGTGATGTAATGAGTTTTTCACGTAAAATGGGTACAACGAGATGTTGTTATGGATTTGATGAAAATAAGGATATATAAACTATTCACAATTATCTTGCGTAAGAGTTGGATAAATTAATTTTCTTGCTATCTCTCAATACATAATACACAATACACAATACGCTGCCTCATGTTCCTGTCACAATTTATGAAATTGTTGTATAAATTAGTATGCATTTTAAGCACTCTTGCACATAATATTGTTAAATTATTTACAATAATTAGTCTTTATAATTACACATTAACTATTAACTTTTAACTACTATAAATTCGCAACTTATTGTCACTGTACTGTTCCTTATCTTATATGATCACTTGGCTCATCTCGGATGTATAACTCAAGTTCCGTGCGTTGGTTCCGCTAACCATGTTAGCATCATCAGGAGACGATTGAAACTAAAAATCAGTCTTATTCGTCTCCCGATGATGTTGACATGGTTAGCGAAACGTGCATCGAGCAGTATATTCGTGTGCAGTGTTCAACTGTTTTGGCGTTCTGTAAAAGTGGTTGTTAAACACCAAAGATATTAATTTATGAAAAATAGCCTTTATATGGTAACGCCTCCACTCCCAGATCTCGGATCCAGCTTAGGGTTGTCTCCTTAAACAGGACCACAGACTATATAAGTTGGACGGTTAGACTCCCATTGAAAAATTCAGTAGCTCTTGAACTATAAGATTAATAATTCACCTACTGCTAGGTAATTTTCAATTATAAATTATCCCCAAGAATTGGTTCGAATCTCAACTGTAAGGCCCATTGTCTGTTTGGAGCCGGAAATCATTCTGATTTGGCGCTACTTGGATAAACGATCTTTATAATAATAATGTTATGTGCACATCTACGCTACTGCCTCATAGAATATACGAGAAGGGCCAGAAACGCCGCGAAGTATAGGCTGAAACGTTCGAGAATATAAGAAAGTATAATAGTGAATTTTGTTAATGTCTATAGTTGTACTTAGTGTATTATAGTAATGGTTACTTATTGTAATCAAGTGTTAAATAAAGTATTGGTGGTTGCAATTATTTGAACCTACGTACAGGGTGTTTACAGAAGATTGTAAACACGTAACAATAGAAAACGATATGCCCAATTACAAAAATATTGTTTCACTGGTGTCCGTTTTCTAAGCATTATTAATTCTAACAGCCGCACTATAACGCCATAAACATGTAAAGTACATACATAACAAAAAAACACATCTAACTCGTAAAAAGAAATATCTCCCAACTAAAACTAATGAAATGTGAATTGACGCAAATTGAATTTGATTCATTCGGCCTAATGTATGAGGTCGTAGGAGGTATTAAAATAATTTTGTTGTTTATCTTGCCTCTCCGTTTTCTCTACGATCGTCATAAATCTTACCGGTTAATTGAACGCTTTTTCTTGTTTTTCCCAGTTGATTGTCCGCCACGCAAGTGTAATTTCCAAAGTCTGATCGGTGTACTTTACGTATCACGAGAGTGTGACGTGATCCACGTGACTCCATTATTCTTCTCTCTGTCGTGTCCAGCTGCATTGTGTCTCTGTACCAAAGGACCTGGAACAATAATACGAGGTTAATATACATACTTTGTCCACGATATTACCAGCTTTTTACGATGTCAATTGTACTACGTATAAGTCCAGTAAAACAAAATTAATTCAGAGTGCAACTAAGTGTACTTTTGCAATTTTTTTATTGGAAGAGAAAAGGTATACTTTTCGCTTATTACCGGCGCACGCGCCATTTTATACATTCTTTACACAGGTGATCGAGTTAAGAGCAGTTTGTTTTTATATTTAGACAAAAATTTTTGTTATACAGGATGAGTCTGAAAGTGGCAGCCTCCATTTAATTCGAAACAGGGAGGAGGTAAAAATTTTTAAGAAATTTGGGAATTGTAATTGTTGATGATATACCAAGAACGATGTTAATTTTTTAAATTTATCGTGTAAAATATGACATCACAAGGTTCCAACTTTTTTTAGATAACAATGGAAAAATTTTAGAATATAAAGGAAATTCCTAATATATATCTTTAATACATTGATATACTCATTTTGTAAAAATGTTTGCTTTTTACTAGTACTCTTTAATAATAATAATATTTTCTTAATTTAATATAATAATTTATTGGTGTTAATATACAACAAGTATTTACGCAAGTCAAATGTATAGGTACAAATGGTGATAAGTAAAATAAGCAGAGTACCTTATTATCAATTAAAATAACACGTATCATAATATTGTAAATGGATAAAATACAACAAATCAAATACAAAAAATGTGCACAAATAAAATTAGCATAGAACAAATGATTAAAATCACATAAAATAATGAAACAATTTATTTCTCAGGAACGAATCGATGATAGTTTAAAAAAATACAAAGTTATGTAGAGAATTGAAAGACCTTTCAAAAGATGTATCACTCGACCCCCTTTACCATTTCAATTTTTTGAGGGGGTGGCCATGTAGGGTAGAGGGATGATGATAAGTATACAAGTATTACATTAAAATATGTCTCCATTGGAAACAAGGTTGACGTGTTTCGCCAATTTTTCAAAAAACTTTTATCTCCAAAGTTATTCAGGGTCTCTACTTTTGGTTAGGACACCCTGAATAGTTAAAATATCATCAAGATAGCTATGATTTTATTGAAACAATTCACAAATTATCATAATGGTGATAAGGTTACAAATTGGTGAAAATTAAATCATCACTGTTATGCATTTTAAAACTTCCTTCCCTCCCTGGTAGTTTTTTCGCTGAATCTAATATATTTCGTGTCCATTTTTCTCTTTGACTCACTAATATGCAGGGAGGTACGTGAATTTTAACCTCTGTAAGATAGGGAAAACATTTTGCACTGTATGTTTTGTCGGATGCGCCGAGTGAAATATATATAGAGCCCCTTGAAACTAGATGATACGTCAGTAAATCTATTGGGTGGAGGTTACGATGTGTTCCTGCATAGAACATGGAAAGGCTGGCTCTTAGTTAAGACAAGGATAGTTAAGCGACGTCCGCTAACCAATGTTCTAACCTATGATCATAATTGGTACGTGATGCAGCAATTTCAACGTCAATTGTGAGCTAAACGAGATCCAAATTATAAAGAGTACCCATTAATTTCAAAGGAAAGATTTTATTACAGAAAAGTGCTATTTAATAAAAATAAAAATACGAACAAATGAATAAAGAAACTCCAACATTCTGGAAATAGTAGTTTCACTTACTTCGTATTCTCTAACAATTTCCCTAGAGATTTGTATTAATACTGACATCTTCAATATCTATTTATTTATTGTCGTTAACAATGAATTCCTTCTTTCTTCTAATATACTCCCAACACTTCCGGTTTTTGAAATGATATTCACATATCGTGATACAATTTTGGATCCTTTTACATTATCAATACATAGGTACTTCACTGAAGGAGTATTACCAGATGCTTTCAAAATAACTAAAGTGATTCAGCTTTTTAAAAAGAGCGACATGAGAATCTTGGACAACCATCGCCCGATCTCGATTATTGTCATTTTTGGTAAACTATTTAAAATTATTTTAAAGTGGTTATTGTCTGAGCACCTTGTGCATAACACTGAAATTTCAGCTAGCCAGTTTGGTTTCATCTTATCTACAAAGCAGAGGTATAGAAAGTAGTGGAGAACAGACATAAATCATTTGTGCAATCTCTTTATAGCATTTGGCTGTGTTCCTCATGATTTGCTGCTCATAAATGAACTTATGGTGTAAGGGGTTCGTAGCTATCCCTTATAAGATGAAACCATATGTGAGTATTAGCAATATAAACTATGAGTTAAGAAGTTAAACATGGCGGTGCCTCAAGGGCCTATTTTGGGACCAATCCCATTTATATTATTTATAAGTGATATTTCTTCAACCTTATAAATGTGTTCATTTTGTAAATGATACAACTTTAATTGCTTCAAACATGTCGTTCAGATCTTGCCAATATAAAATATAAAGTACAAAATGGAATGGAATTATAATATATTAATACTAAGGAGAAAGTCTTAACTTACTAAGTGTTGGAATATACATTGAATGCATTGAATCATGATTATTATAAATTATGAATTGTTGAATCATTACAAATCATGAAAGATTTTATGACCTATGGCATACTGATGAGAACTAATAAGTTCGAAACCGGTCTATGTTTGGTCGGGAGTTGACAAATGACATTGGATGCCAATATTTCCTGATTTGTTAGGTATAATTCAATGCACGTCGGGGTATTTGGCCGCTGAGTAATTGTTTCCTGCAAATCATATACGTTAGGTCCACTTAGGGCTAAAAGGTCACCGCTCTTGGTGCTTGCAGTATCGCAAGTCGCTATACACCATGGAGACATATATGATGTATAGTAACAATTGACCACATGAGAACCTCTCACCACTGCTTATTAAGTGTTGTTATAGATGACAGTCTAAATCGGTTCGCTCATATTGACTTGGGAAAATCACATGGAAAAATGGAATTCTGTAAAATCGTTACTAAAAGATTTTCCCGACATTAGGAACATTCTCATCTTTACTGAAATAGCAATTGAGCAAAACCTGACTCATCCTGTTATACCGGAGAATTTTATCAATTCCTAAATAACCTTCACAATCCAAAGCGATGCCTTTAAGATGTCGAAATGACTTTTAAGAGGCGAATTGGATCTCGTTCGCCAGATTTGACACCAGGTGAATTGCTTTTGCGAGGTTAACCTAAATTTAATGCTTTCGTTACTCAACCAGAAAGCCTTCTAGTTTTATTGTTTTAAATTGTTCGGCTTGACTGCATTTTATTTCATATAGAACCATGTAACGGAGATCGGATAACTGAATTTTATTTTTTTTAAAATGAAGGTATAGAAAGTTGAAATAAGACGTTTCACTTAATGTCCTCTGAACTCTTTAACTCAATTAACTCAAAAGATTTTAGAGGCGCAGATTTTAGTCGTGCGTTGTACAAATCAAAGAGAATCGAAAAGTAGATAAAAAAACAGTTCATGTATGCCTTCAAAATTAACCAACTCATATGTATAATTGTAATTTGTAATCAATCAACAAAAAGGCAAACAATTTTCTATTGACTCAATTTGCAGTTTCATGAAAGTTCTCGGAATATTTATTCAAACCCAGTTAAATTAAATCTGTTCTGCCAGTTTGCTTTTCTTTAATTGTTCATAAATGTGTGCCATATCTGGTTTCATAATAATAGTGATGATTAGTGTTGCTGTTAAACGAATATAATAATAACTAGTTATTATTCTTGTAAATGGTATGCAATTATATGAATTTATCTACGTTGACTATTAACACGTGTATTGATAATTTTAGATGCTTTTTTGATTATCAATGCGGAAAACCGGAGTTTTGTTTAGAATTGTAATTATATAAGTGAATTATAAGTCCGCTGTAACCTAAATTATAAATTATCCCACCTTAATACAATTAGGAAAATATTAGATCAGTCCGAGTTTTTCGTCAATTTTGATTGCAATAAGTCGCCACCAGATGGAGCTATCGACAAGTTGCGGACCCTCTTGTCTATGATTTGATGACTAGAGGAACAGTGAAGTGTTGTTGTGCATTCGTCTATGTCGTGCTGATGAGAGCTAACAAGCTCGAAACTAGTCTACGGCTGGCGATGCACAACAGCCCTGCAGTGTAGTACTTTCTTTAGGATTAATCTATCTATTGGGGCCTTGTTGCAATCAGATTTTATTTGGCATTTTCCGATTGAAGATGTAGTATGTCGGAAGTTATAGGACACTATTTTCAATTGATTTGGAGACGCACATTGTGCACCTTAATTGGTAGCAATGAATCGATTTCATTTCATAGGAAATAGTTGAATACTGGACTTTACTAGTAGGTATATTTTTACTTCAGTACACATTTATTATTTTTGTAATAATTTATCTGCTTTACGTTGGCTTATTCAGTTTGTTATATCAATTATCGTTAATAATGACTTGTAATATGAGTTATTCTAATACCGAAATGGTAGATATGATTAGAGCATTAGGTGAATGTAATGGAAATGGTTCTAGTGCAGCTAGGCGTTATGTGGACAAGTTTCCAAACCGTCGGCATCATGATAGACGTACATTTTTTGTAGTCGATTGCCGTGCACGAGAAACTGGAAGTTTATCAAATGTTCGTGTTGGAAAATTTGGCAGACATAGGACTCTGCTAGTAGTGGAATGGATCGGGCAGAAAAAAGATCCTCAATTCGTAGTCCTCAACTTGAAGAATTTTTTTTACCCAATCGACCAAGTCGGATCTCGGCATTATTTTCAAACTTACGTTCCACAGATCTGAGGGTCGAGAGGGGGGAGGGAACCATTTAAAAATACGGGAAACCAGTCTTTCGTCAATAAGTCGGCGGGTGTTGATTCCACAAGAAAATATATACCTCCTAAAAATGAAGAACTTAACAAAACACGTAATTTTGGTTCTCGGCCTCATCGACATCGGATCATTATTTAGGGAGATATCGCGAATTAACGTTACAGGAAAGAGAATTGTTCAATTAATTTTTTCTCGGCTTGACATGCACGTAGAACTTTATTATATTTTTCAAAGAAGGGTAATTTCATCCATTTTAAGTGGCCGGAGGCTGGGGGGGTGGGACAATTAGGAGGAGAGGGAGGGAGGTAGGGCAAATTTGTTTTAAACCCCGATAATTCGTGACCGGAGAGGTGGATCGCAAAAATCAAAGTGACATTTCTTCAGTTTTTCACGTAGAACTCAATAAAATTGACAGAAATCGACTTTTGCGAAAAACACGCGGCTGGCGCGCGAAAGAGATTTTGACCTTTTTTTCAAAAAATATTTTTGTCATGAAGGAAAGAGGTGGGGGAATAATTTTTATGTCAATCGATGGCTTTATATTTTATCTTCAATTTCTGCCCAACTAGACCGCAATCCGATAATAATTAAGGGAGAGTGCAAAGATTTTGCTGTATAGCGAGAGAACGGAGAGGAGTGGGGGGTTCTAGCAGTGCTGAAAACAGAGGGCAAACAGTTTTCTTTTTATTCATCCGCTTTTTAATTTTGCCCTGTCCGTATCTTGCCCGCCCGCGCGAGTTACAATTAAAAAACGAATGGAAACGGACGATCGACGGAGTGACGAGCAGCCGGAGGCGGAGCTTACTCTCTCCACTTCTCTCTCACCTGTCTGATTCACACACGCGTACACTTACTCCGATTGTCATAATCCTCCTATCATTAATTGAGAGTCACTTGAGGACCAGATAGAATCGCTCTTTCCTAATATTTTAACAAATAGTAATCTGGCACGCTCTTTTTGCAGAATTACTGGTATGGTTAAGCATTCATTTGCAGTTTTGGAATGTTAACGGAAAGAAATTTGTCAAAGTGCTGGTTTTTCCATTGCCGTGTTTGTTGATAGTTGCAGTCCGGCACTTGAAACTAAAATATGAGAATGCCATTTGTTATGTATCGTCAACTCTACTGTGGTAGAGGAGGTAACTAATGCCAAAATAAATTTTAGAGGCTCTTGGTTCTTGTATACACACTAAATCCCAATTTAATTTTTACTCCTTTTAATAATAGGGTGGGGGTGGTAGAGGGGGGTAGCTAACGCCAAAAATTTTTGGGGACGTTTCGTTCTTGTATGCACACTAAATCGTATTTTAAATTGTTTTGCTCACTTTCATAATAGTGTGAGGGTGATAGGGAGGAGTCGCTAATCGCAGATTACAGTCGTTACAGACAGACAGACAGATTTTTTTTCACTCAAATTTAATAACTGATATTTTAAACCTGTTTCAACAAAAAAAAATAATTTTTTTTGCATTACCTAATATACTTCCACTAGACGTGGAAGTAAAATTAACCAAGCAAAATATTTTTGATCAAGTCAATATTTGGCCACCTAATGATGCCCACTGAATAGACAAAGTGAATCAGTTTCATGAAAACGCTTCATGATGTCTGATCGAAGTAAAACTTTATGTGAACTAGGCTCGACTGTTGTTACTCTAGCAGTTCTATGCATTATTCATGCCTTTAAATTTGAATCGTATATCAAATCATTTTAGAATACCGACTTTTACAATTTTAGCGCAATAAATACACAATAGCAAAGTCATTTCAGAGACAATCAGCCCAATAAAAAATTACGGTGTATCGCAAATACCCAATCAGAAAGTATATACCTCTTTTAAATAATATCCTCCCCTTTTTTAATAATGTTTTCCGGCGACGCAAATAGATTGACTTTCTGTTCAAACGAATTGAAAACAAATGAAAAGGAAATAGTACATTTATTATTCAACGGACCGAAATTGAATAATGACCGTAAAAATCCGTAGCTCTGCTCTGTTTCACAGAAATGAAACTAAATATTACCTGATGAAACCTTTGTCCGATGCCATTGGACCGTAGTGAGCATCGCGCATTGTTCAAAGTACTAAATATCTGAACTCCCGCCGCCGATTTGCCAGAACAAAGAAAAGTTTGGAAGCTTCTAACTTGATATTATTTAGTCCATCACATGGCTATATACGTATGTCGAGAAGTTAGCATTATGTTCAGGATGTGTTCTGCTTAGAACATTACACGTCATAATGAAACCGCGACGATGTACATCAACCCCGGTTTAATGCTCATACTGGAAGTGTTAAACTGTTTGGTATTGATATTAATCGTCACTTTTCCGACAACTATTAAGCACTAACTCAGTTTTACAGGTTGCTGCATCCGAGTACGGTACAGCATCTCACTTGATACTAGGCGCAGCAAAACGAAAACTTGTGATTAAATCTTTGTTGTAATAGTTTAGACACTTTGTGATGCGGTGTCTGCTGGAAGCCTAGTACGGTGCAACAGCTGTAGGCGGAACTCAGGATTTTCTGGTGAGGCAACTGTTAAATATACGTACATGAAATAAATTGTGGATATATAACATTATCTTACTACTTATGATCCAAATTTCTTTGCTTTGGCTTGTTTATAGCAAACGTGGCTGACACACGGACAAACAGACAGGTGGACAATATAATGGTCATATGGGTTTTCTCTACGAGGGATATTTACACTTTTAGGCACGTGCTTATTGTATCATAGATATTAATGAAATATGTCATCCTGAAATTGCCTTGGTACATCGACGTAAGCCAAGTGTGCCAGCCTCTCTACCGCAGCTTCAAATTCTTGTAAACTCTTCCCAGCTTTTTGTATACGTGATTTCATCTGAGACCGATATACTTGGGCCATATTTTAAGTCGAGCGCAGCTTCTAAAACTCTAAAATCCTGTTGCTGCGCCACTGGGATCGTCTGCAGCAATTCTAATGGTTGACCTCTCAATGCTAGAATTAGTGCCATAGCCTTTTCTTCATCGTTCTAGTTGTTGGCGCAGGCAGCAGCCCTAATCTGTCTCTATAACCGTCCATGAAGTTTAACCATCAAATGAGGGCGGTTGTAATCGAGGACCTGACGACGATAATATTAGTAGGCTTCCTTTTTTCCTCAGCTACCGTTTAAGTCGCTCTGCTTCTCTTTCAAGTTCACGAAATTTTTCTTCTATATCAGTAACTTTCCCTTTAATTCCACTAACTTCCCCTTCGATGCTAGTAATTTTCTCTTCAACGCCAGTAACTTTTCCTTCGACGTTACCGAGTTTTCCTTTAACCTTATCCACTTTCTCTTTGACTTCATTAACTTCAGCCTTTATAATGTCTATATATCCTTTGATATCACTTTGAGATCTTCAGTGGCCGAAATGATAGCGTCCTATTGCACCTGTATAATTTTTCTCAATTCTTCCTGACGCTTTCTTTCTTTTTCTTGTTCTCGTCGTTTTTGCTCTTATTTTTCTTCTTGGCATTTTCTTTCATTTTCTTCTTCACGCCTTTCTTGTTCTTCTTTTCTTCCTGGTGTCTCTTTTCGTGGTCTAATGTCATTTTTCTTAGTACTGCAAGTAATCCTGTACTTCTTGTTCAGCAACCATGATTCTTGTTTCCATCGGCGAAACGGCACTAACAAGTTTTATATAAACTCTATATTAGGTACAATTGAACTATCTCCACAAATTCCGCAATAGAATATTCTAGAAATTTTCTCGATATGTCTATATCACTTTCCAGTTGACAGAATTTGACTGACTGCACTAGTTTCTAAATAGAATGTTCTAGAAATTTTCTCAAATTGTCACAAATAGGTCTTATTTAATATCTGCATCACTTTCCAGTTCAAAGCACTTCAATATCTGCCGTGGTTTCCAAATAGAATACTCTTGAACGTCCTCGTATTCTCCAGAAATCCTTTTGCAATTCCGATTCTGGTACCAATTCTTAAGTGTTTACACCTTATAGTAAACACTTCCAAACGCGGGTTCAATAATTGCAACACGAATTTTCACTGACCACTGATGTATTAAACATTAAATTATAATAATAAATAAACACCACAGAAATTACACAACTCCCAATTCCAGAAGCCAGGGGCTTGTGCGGAAGGGGGTTACACATTGAAATAACGCGGACATACAACCATTTCCTCCAACAGTGCCAGTACCGGAGCCAGGATTTGAACCTGGTGGTGTGATGTTCGTGTGATTAATCGTGATTGCCACCTCGCGCCTTAACCCACTCGGCTATCGACCAGACAATACAATAATCCTTACAATAACACATTAGTACAACCTTGATCTACTATAGTCTCATTACTATAATTCGCAACTCATTACCGTTCTTTGTCTTATCTGATCCTTAACTCATTGAGATCTGTACTGTTCACGTGCGTTGGATCCGCCTCTTATATATATCCATGGCGAACGTACTCTAATTCTCTATCTCATTCCAGACTATTCGGAGACTTCTCGATTTTTCGGGTTAACCATTTCCAAACAAACTCGATCTTACGAGTTCTGTGGTAATGGCCGTTCCCCAGTTATCCCAGGGATGGAGCCGTCTTACCAGTAGCCAAAATAGGCAGGCTTCCTCTCACCCTGGTACTGGGGATTAATTAAACCTCTCTCCGTTAGAGTGCGGCACATAACATTATTTTAAGATATTGCTTTGACTTTATCCATAAATCCATAAATTGGCCGTATTTTTTATGTTGACTACTCGTTGATTTTCTTTTCAGGATTAAAATTAATCTTTGTTTTAAGATGAGCCCACAAAAAGAAATCCAAACTATTGAGAGATGGAAGGATCTTGCTGGCCATTGCTGAGGTCTTCCGCGACCTATCCAACGATTAGGATAAAGGTCTTATTATCAGTCGAGGATTGAACATTTTTCCCTTTGCCAACAGAATAAGTATCGTCAACGTTAGCTTGTAAATTTGCTTTTAACTTACTTAACGATTTTTTATTCTTAAAATTAACTAGGAGCTCATTTTTCATCTCAAAATTGAATTTAGAATCAAGGTCTAACATCAATCGATTCAACGGAAGAAAAATACATCGACGACTGAAAAGTTTTCAGACCACTTATGGCCAGCAGAACTTCCTTGAACGTCTAGATTATGTAATGTTTTATTAAAATTATGTAGTTTGGACATAAAAGAACTAAGCAAAATTTGGGAGGAATTTATACAAAACACATTTGAAGACAACCGCACTCTACAAATGGAAAAAGCAGAAGATCTCAGTGATCCACCTATACTTGAATCCGAAATATCCTACGCACTGACCCAAAAATAGGAAAGCACTCGGACAAGACAACATCCCGGCTGAAGTCTTGAAGCTAATGAACCCCAAACAACTGGGCAAACTATTTAATACGATATACAATACAGGTAATATTCCAAAGGATTGGGTAAAATCTACTTTCGTACCAATACCGAGAAAGCCAAACTCTAAAACATGCGAAGAACACAGACTCATTAGCCTTATGTGCCTCACCCTCAAAACTTTTCTACGAATTATCCACAATAGAATCTACACGAAATGCTAAGCAGTAACTGGTGACACACAATTTGGTTTCAAGAACGGACTAGGAATAAGAAAAGTACTTCTGTGCATGAAACTACTAATCCAGAAATGTTATGGCCAGAGAAAAGATGTAATCATTTGCTTTATTGATTACCAGAACGTACGCCATGCTCTGCTGTTAATAATATTAAAAGACATAGGTCTAGATGACAAAGATCTAAGAATAATACATAATGTATATTGGAACCAAATGGCAGATCTCAGAATATATAACTCACTATATACAAATGAAACATCAATAATGAAAGGAGTCATTTTATCACCTCTGCTATTCAACATGTACGTTGAAAGAACCATACAAATAGCAGTTGAAAACGAACATCGAGGTATTAAAGTAAATGGAGCACCAATTAAAAAGTTCAATCAATACCTTCTTTACAGAGAGATTCTGCTAGAACTTCACCTCCGTGTCGTGAGAAGGTACATATGGTCAATTGTATTATACGGAGCAGAAACGCGGCCATTAAAAATAAAATCATTAAACCAGATCGAGGCGTTTGAAATGTGGACCCTACGTCTTCTCAGAATTCCTTGGATAGACCACATCACCAATGAGGAAGTCCTACAAAGAGCTGGCGCTCAGAGACAATAATCGAACTAATGAAAAAAAGAAAAGTCTCATACTTGGCTCACATCTTAAGGGGTCCACAATATAAACCCCCAAGGAGATCCTAATGGGAAAAATAGAAGGCAAAAGAGGACCAGCCCGCAAGCAGCATTCATGGCTCCGAGAATTTTTTTTTTTATAAACACCACAGAAATTAAACAACCCCCAATTCCAGAAGCCACAGGCTTGTTTGGAAAGGGGTTACACATTGAAAAACGCGGACATACAACCATTTCCTCCGACAGTGCCAGTGCCAGAGCCAGAATTCGAACCCCGAATTGGTGTAACATTCCTGACGACTCAACAATTATTAGAAGAGAAGAAGAAGGCACATAAGATATTATGTAACATCTACAGTACAGGACCGTCTACGCAATATCAAGCGCATGGTACTCGAAGAAGAAGTTTCGTAACTGTAATAAAACTAGGATCCATCATATATTTTATATCTGTATATGTTTCCGAATATTCGGTATAAACCTATTACAGGTGGGTAACAACTAATATTTAGGCTTAGTATTTTGCAAATTTCTAACTTACATGCCATACCTTATTTTATAGTATAAAAGAACAAATAAGTTGCTTATCGATCTATCTATCTACCATTAAGCAGTACACAAAAATAATATAGATACTTTTCAAATAATAATAAATAAAGTAAATCTCAGAATAAAGACGTATTCAGAATTCTTGCAATATTGTTTGAAACATCCATGTATTCGTATTTCTAGAGAATGTAACTTGCATTTAATATTCATTTTTGGGTTATTCTTTCTGCAAAATTAGGCTTACGGATCATTGTTTCGCGCTCCATTTAATTCCGAATCTTGACCATGTCTAAAACCACTTTCAGGGATTTGGCCATCAGTCATCCTGCAAAATAAAAAGTTGGCCAAACTGACAGAGGTAAGCAGGCGAATGGCGGCGTGGTGTGTTATTTATGTTGAAAGCTATGAGAAATGAAAGGGAAAATAGGGTTTATGTAGAAATGTCATAATTTACAGGAGTTGAGAGAGAGAGGCATTGTTGGCTTTCTGAAATGACTTTCTGGCTGGGCGGCTTGGCCTAACAGCTTTTATACCCCTAAGTTGCCGCATCTACTTCGAGGTTTTACTTTTATTGTGGTTGAAGCATTTTAGGATGTTCTAAATGAGGAGGAGATATGGCCATGCATTTTCTTTCAATTTAATTATATTTTTATCGTCCTTGGACAAATTCAACGGAAATAAACAAAAGTTTTAATTCTCATAGAACTTTCACAATAAGTACTAAAATAAAGTAGTTAGAAATAATATAAAAGTGATAATAATAATAATAATAATAGTTAACGTAGTTCATTTTAACATGTTTATGCTCGAATAAATTATAAATAAATAGCAAATACAAAAAATCTATATAAATAAGTTCAAAGACAGCATACTTATAAGTGTTGGCAGAAATAATTCATGTATTTCATTTTAATTTGAAACCTTAATCAATAAATCTCATTCCTATTCGAAAATTATTATTTTAATAGATCATTAATCGTATTAAATTACTCCTATCCTCTAATCTTAACCATCTATTAATCTCTCTCTTTTTAAACTTCTGTAGTCTATTTATTTTCCTTATTTTTTTGTGGCAAGTGATTTTGATGTCCTTTGAGAAGATAATATTTTTTACTTCAAACGTCAAAAAACATGACTTTTATGACAAATTTTTTGATAAAGAGTCATTTCTCTGACACTTCGTCTGACCGGCTTACTTAGTCTTTCATTGCTGCTAATGAGCTCTGAGCGGTAGTAAAAGCTCTTTACTGCCGCTCACGAGCAGCACCATACTTGAAGAAAAACTATAGTATATTGTTTTATTGTCTGGCCGACAGCCGTATTGGTTAAGGCGCGAGGTATTGCGCCACCGGCTTCGAATCCCGGTTCCGGCACTGTCGAAGGAAATGGTTGTATGCCTGCGTTTTTTCAATGTGTAACTCCCTTCCGCACAAGAATCTGGCTTCTGGAATTGGGGGTTGTCTAATTTCTGTGATGTTTAATATTAATATTAAAAATATTAGGAGTAAAAGTGATACTTTTACTCCGAATAAGATACGTTATTTTTTCTTCAGATGTCAATTAGCTATAAAAAAAATAAAGATAAAAAAATTTAGCTGTGTTTTGCCATTAGCAACGGAAGTAAAAGTCCACTCGAGTCGAAGACAAAGTTAATTTACTTCCGTTGCTAATGGCAATACATAGCTGTCATGAAATGAGTAAGAAATGTCATGATTTTCCGACGTTTGAAGAAAAACAGAATTTATTTAATTCACATTCTGTGCTTGAAGACAAAACTCTCTGCGCTCGTCTGACAAGTACATCCTCGGTTCAAAATATGTCACTTTTACTCCATATAAAACAATATATTATTGCTAACGGATTTGTTACTTTTGTATATTTTAACATGTTTTTTACTTGTCTAGTATCGTGGGAGTCAGTGGTCGACTAATTTTAGTAAATTATAGGTTTAATTCAACTAGTACGTAGTAAAAGAGATTCATTGTTTTATCGGTGAAAATTGTTTTGATTGAATTAAATTCAAAAATAAATAATGCTCCACTCGTTTGTCCCGATTTAGAAAACTATTTCATATAAGATGCGCAAGATATTTTTTTTCATCCGCCGGGATTTCTCCCAGTTTATTGTTAACAAATTTGCATTAAATCATTTTTTAATTTTTGTTAATGTTTCTGTCACCTCATGCATTAATTAGTTTCTTCAAATAATATTGTGGTATCATGTACGGAAGATATTATGTTTTTTCTGTAGTTGAATAAATCATTGGTGTAAATAGTAAGTAATACTGGTCGCAGAGCTGTGACTTGCGGCACACCATACATTGTGGTTTTCTTCATTAATCGACTTATCAAGAATTATTTTTATGTTTATTGTTTTGTAAATAGTTGTTAAAAATTCCCAAATTTGACTACAATTTTCTCTAATTTTACCAGCAAAGACCATGGCACACGGTGTAAAAATCCTCCAATCTGACTTGAATTTTTTTCTAATTTTCCCAGCAAAAGCACATGGCACACAGGTTTTCATCAGATCTGTAAATACACAATATGTATCCAGTATTTTTGATGATTAAAAATGTTTGCAATCCCGATATTGGTATAGGTCTTAAGTTGATGAATTTCGTTCTATCACCTCCCCTAAAGATAAGTTTGATAGCAGCTAATTTAGAATGAGATAGTACGCGTCAATTTTCGATACTATTTATAATCATATTACTGAACAAATTAGAGAACTTTGATTTTAATAACCAGCTGGTAATGTTTTTTGGATGATATCTGGAGAATAGATATCAGTTTGTATTCTACAATGGTTTCAGATCATCTATATACTCATCGACATCTGGAATACCGCAGGGTAGTAATTTTGGGCTTTGTTATTTCTATTTATTTATTAATGACTTATGCGAAACTCTCTAATGTGACAAACTAATATATGCAGATGATCTGAAACTCTTTAGGAAGGAGTTTTAGGCAACATATAAGAATTAAGTGTAATGAAACAATTAGATTGCTTGGTTTTATTTTGAAAAATTGCAAATCCTTTACCAATCAGGAGGCTTTCAAATTAATGTACTATTCATATGTAAGGTTCGGTCCAAACATGAACATAGAGCAATAATTTGGAATCCACATTACCAAAATCACAAAAGAAGTATAGAACAAATACAGAGAAAGTTTTTAAAGTTTATAACATTCAAACCACAGTACTTAGAAAGAGGGGTAAATAACAGGAAACATATGTAATTTCCAGAGCCTTGATTTTAGAAGAATTTGCAATTTTCTGGTATTCCTATATAAAATCATGCATAAAAAAATTGACTCACCGGAATGCTTATTTAGTTAAATGTTCAGGTTCCAAGGTTGCATTATCGTCAAAATAATATGTTTAATGTGAACGGGATGATACAAATGTAATGTCAAAATCATCCATATAATATATGTGTAATTATCACAATAACATTATTGTAATATATTACACATATATTTATTTAAATTTATTTAAATTCATTGCGATACGATGCTCGACTTCCGCCTATAATTCCAAGAATATTAGTACTACGTAAAAATGTTCCTCAACCATTCTTATAGAGAATTTACTTATCTTTAACTATGATAACTATCCTTTTTTTCGTAGGATCGTTCAGAACCGAGAAAATGATTCTTGAGCGATATTTCCCCAAAGTTGGGGGTGTTCAGGGGTGGCGGGCCTTAGTATGTCTAAAAGTAAAATCTTTTGCCTGATTTAAGATGATGTTAATCTATATGAGAAATATAACAAAAATATACTGATATGTCTATCTTTTGTATCAGTATATTTTGCGAGTATTTCCCGTGACTTCAGTAAAACAAATGCCCGTTGAGACATGTTTGATTATTTTGGAACTCAGGGTAATAAAAGTCCGGTCCCCGAGTTCTATAATAATCATCATTCTTCGAAATTTAACACTGACATTTGGCTGCGTAGATTATGTGCAACGTGAGAATTAAGTAAGAAAATTTGTTCACGCGAGATCGAATTTACAATGCAATCAGCAGACTGGCGAGTAAATGAATGTTACTTATGATCACCACAGGTATAATCTCATCAAGACATATCTGATAGATGGGTTACTGTCATGAAAGGAAGCTATTCCAAATAATTAATAGTTTTGCATTGTACAAATCTTTTCGTAGTTTGACTATAAACACTTTAACATCAATAGAGTTACAGGCATTTTTCTTTTACGAGAAGGTACATTAAAGCCTTTTATTTCACATGTTGATAAGCAGATAGCTTTCGTTATATATAGAGTGTTCAGAAAATAATGAAATAACGCTAAAGTGGAATAATAAAATTGCTTCCTGCCGGTACCTTTGAAGTGGCAATAATCAACAATTGTTTTTTACAGTTTGAACATCGCTTTAGAAGAAACTCTCATTGCTATGCAGATCAAGACCTAACATTCCTATACTAGACGATATTCGTTTATGTTACAAACGACTATTTAATATTGATTTAGTCTTGAAAGAAGCATAATTCCTGAACTATTTTTTAAAATATTTTTTGTTAAGGTAGTTGCCTCATGAGGCGAGAGCCATCTGTTGACTCCTGTAGGTAACATGGAGACAAAAAGAAATATTTAATTGTGTCCATTATTTGATTTGGAGAAGAAACTTGTGTACTTATGTCCTTACTCAAATTTGTATTACGCACCTACGTCACGTGAGCGGTATCGCCACCAACTGCAGGTTTCAAGTCTCTCTAACCATAAGTTTATTTTGTTTTCTGTTGAATCGATTTTTACTTCTAATGGAACCATCAGCTCGCAAAGTTGCAGTTGGTGGGCCGACAGGAATCCATATTTTGCAATTAAATACATAGATCAATATCACTTTAATGCTAATATTTGGTGCGGTAGATTTTGGGCCATAGATTTTTCTGAATAACTTTTGAAACGTATTTACATTTTTGAGAAACGATATTGACTATGTAATCATGCAGATGCCTGAAGAAAAAAAAATGTGGTTTCAGCACGATGGGTCCAGAGCACCCCTCCAGTAAAAAATCCTAGATAACTTTTTTCACGCCAGGGGATCGGTACGTATTAAAATTTTCAGTGACCAGCTATGTCTCCAGAGCTTATTCGCATCGATTGTTCATTATGAGAATATCTAAAAAATATTTTTTTCACGATTTTTTCTCTCATGCAATGAAATTGAATATTTTTATCGAAATCATGGATTATCGGTTTTATATATACATTTTTAATATGTCTTTCAATTATGATCTGCTAAAAACATTTTGATTATCTCATATTCATATATTTTTGAAAACTTGTATTGAGATTTAAAAAATAAGAGCTGCCGAAGTTTTTATAAAAATATTAAACCATTAGCTTTTTATAAATACCTTCTACTTGTTTTCTCATTACGATCTCTTCAGAGCCCTTCGATTGACTTAATTCATATATTTTTGATAATCTATGTTCAAATATAAGAAACTATAAAAACTAGAGAAATTTTTACTTGTTTTCATCATTGTTTATTTAAAGCCTTTTGATTTTCTCATTTTGAACCACTGTGTAATTTAAATTCTCTAGATTTTACCTTTGCTATTTCCAACATTAACTGTAATTTTTATTACTTAAACTATGTTAAGTATTTAAAATCTATTGTATTTTGTATAAAATATATTTTTTTGGAATCGCAAAATTTGCCACACAACTAATAAATTATATTACCTTGTACAGAAAAGAATGATTGTAATATACTTTATCAAGAGTACACATTTTGGTTTTGTTCGGGATTATTATTTATTAGAAAATAAAATGTATCTCGCATACAATGAGAAAACTTTTCGTTACATCTAATAATTTAACAGTTAAGAAGTTGTAGAGTATGCACAATAAATTCCAAATTCCATACTCGTATACATATGGAAAGTTAATATAATGTTGTGATACATTTTCTATCAAATGGCAACTATAGGGGAATGCTATCGAGTCCGGTATCTCGTTAAGTAATATTATAATGCAGTCAAAATAGAATTTGAAGTGGAACTTTTTCCATAAGCAATTTTATGGTTGAATCCTGTTGGGCAGCTGCTAAGGAGTACCCAAAAAAATTTGTACTTCAAAGACCTTGTGCTTCAATCGATATTAATTTTTTTTTTTTACTGCGTTTTTCAACCTGGGAATGGGAATAACTATAACGTATTTAAATTTTCTACAAATCTACGTCTAATGTAGGTCCTAGAAACGCAACAATAACCTACAAATGTGAAAAATCTGGCCAAAAATAGTTTTTTTTTAATTTTTCTGCTCAGGACCGCTGGGTGAACCGATCAGCTTCAAACTTTCAGAAAATCTGCATTTTACTCTAACAAAAACACCCTGAAAATTTGGTGCAAAAATATCGAACTCAGTGTGCGCAATTGAATTTGTTATTTGAAATTTGAATTTTATGCCATTAAGTCAAAAACGGATAATTTTTTTTCAAAAGTTAGGTCTCAAGGCCAGCTTTTTGATGCCGTAAAAAATTATTTTTTAAACCTATGTTGACCATTTTTTGCATTTGTTTAAAATCCAATTAACAAAAAATTACTCTTAATGGCCATTAAGCTTTTATTAAACTTGCAATGTTTAGTTGATTAGTTCTAATTAAGCTAGAGTTTTGAAATTTTGATGTGTATAAGTCCGGTGACAATACACTTTAACATTTCATATAAGAAAAAAACAAGATGACGGCTTCAAGATGGCGGACGACTTTATCGTTTATGATCCGATTCGATTCAAAATCGATATCTGGGGGTTTTCGAGTTCGCCGATTACGAATTTCTAGTCAAAAATTTAATGCAAGATGGCGACTTCAAGATGGCGGACGACTTTATCGCTTAGAAATAGAAATAGAAATTTATTGATGCTAAAAGTATAAAAATACATGCACAAGTCAAACAGTATATAAAGTATATCACAAACAAGTAGGATGTATTAAATGCGGGATTTGTAAAAGACAAACATTGTACATCGATATATGTATACATATAGTAATTAAGTAGGTAACTAACTCACACACAAATAAAGTTTTTCAACTACGGAGATGAACCTAAAATCTAAAATACAAAGTATAAAATGGCCTATATATTTTTTAAATCTCTCAATATTTCATCCACTGAGAAATAGGCAGTCTTTAGGAGAAACTCCTTTATTTTAGTTTTGAAATTTGCTGGGGAAAGTAATTTTACATAGTTCGGAATTTCATTGTAAAACTTAACACCACGATAGTAGGTACCCGTTTGGCCTCGAGATAATCGGGTGTAATCCGTGTATAGATTGTTTCTATTTCGTGTGCTGTAATCACGGATATCAGCATGTGTATGGAAATTTTTTAGGTGGTTATGAACATATAGTAAACATTCCGATGTCCTAAAAAAATTGAATGACACTATTAATATACCGCTTACTTACCTAGTAAATCTGATTATTAACAGTGGAGACTGCCCTAAATTATTTAAAACCGGCATAATAAAACCGATTTATAAAACAAATGACAAATCAGAAGTAGTAAATTATAGGCCTATAACATTAATATCGAGTATTGCAAAAATATTTGAAAAAATTATTAAAAAGAGAATAGTAGACTATCTTGACAAATATAAGATCATATCTAGCAGACAATTTGGGTTCAGAAATGGTTTATCTACTGAAGATGCAATAGCTTTGCTCACGAGCGATCTTTATAAATCTTTAGACATTAGCAAACCTATAATATCTATCTTCATTGACCTAGCGAAGGCATTTGACACCATTAGCCACCCAAGACTGCTAAATAAATTAGAAAAAATAGGTTTCCGCGGAAATTCCTTAAAGCTTATGAAGAGCTACCTTAACAACAGATAACAAAGAGTTGAAATAGATGGCACTATGAGCGATCCAGGCACATCAGAATACGGTGTTCCACAGGGAACAGTTCTAGGGCCAATTCTATTTAACATATATATTAATGACTTACTAAGACTGCCATCTGATGGAAAGATTCTTAGTTTTGCCGATGACACGGCCATTGTATATACAGATGAAACCTGGAGTGGAGTAAAAAAAATGGCTGAAAAAGATTTTACAACTATCAAAAAATGGTTTGATACGAATTTACTTACTTTAAACTACAGCAAAACTAAGTATCTTCCCTTTACATCATACCATAACCGCTTACCCAATTTTGGCGCACTGAACATTGAATCGATGAATGATGATGACGTAATGCTAATAGAAGAAGCGGATTCAGTCAAATATTTGGGCATAATAATAGATAGGCACTTAAAATGGGATCTTCAAATAAATAATATTACTAGAAAAATAAGGTGCTTTCTACTTACATTTAAAAATTTAAAACAGTACCTAGACCTGCCTCAACTAAATGTACTATATTATTCCTTAATACAGTCCCACCTAAGCTATGGAATAATTGGTTGGGGTGGAGTGACAAATTGCTACCTGAAAAATTTAAGTACCTTGCAAAAATGGTTTCTCAAAATTATTTATGATAAAGATATAACATATCCGACAGAAATGCTCTTTAGTGAAACAAAAAAGTTAGATTTGCGACAACTGTTTTGTCAGCAAATATTAATTAACACATTTAAAAACACACAAAATATAAAATTCAGAGAACATACATATAACACTCGCGCAAAAAACGTGCTCACTGAAAAGCCATTCGCAAAAAAAACAATAGGACAAAGAAACCATACCTATCTAGCCCCAAGGTTAATCGATATGCTACCACCTTCAATAAAAAATATTAAATCATATAGTTTATACAAAAAGCATATTAAACTTTGGATAGAAAACACACAGAGAATACTGATACATCAAATAGTTGACGTAAAAATGCATTAGCTAGAAAACATGCACTGTTAATTAGCTTTACTTATCTATAAAATTAAAACAAACTAGTAAATAAGAATTAATTTAAAATGTGGTACTTTCCTAGACTGTAACAACTACCCGATTGAGACATAAACTTACCTAATTGTGACAAAGCCTCTAGACTGTGACTTATTCAGATATATATATATATATATATATATATATATATATATATATATATATATATATATATATATATATATATGTATTGAAATACACTCACAAGTGAAAGTGTATTACTCCGCAACAGGCACATTGTGCTTAGCGGGAAGAACCCTCTGTTTATTTATATATATAAATGTGTATGTAACACTATATTGTAAAAAATATCTATTTTGATAAATAAACATTATTATTATTATTATTATTATTATTATTATTATTATTATTATTATTATTATATTATTTAGTGCATAGATACTAGGGAAATTTTTAGGCCGGTATACAATACGTTAATGTCATCGCTGTACCCTGTCCCACCTACAATTCGGACAGCCTTCCTCTGCAGACCAAAAAGTCTTCGTTTTCCTGTAGCATGCCCCCATGCAAGAATGGCATATGACAATCTAAAGTGGCATAAAGCAAAGTAGGCTGATCTAAGTACTTCTTTCGATACGGAATTTGAAAGTTGCCGTGGGGCATAGATATTTTTCGTCAGAATATCTGATATATAGTTAACATGAGCATCCCATTTTAAAGTCGGGTCTAGAAATACACCCAAAAATTTGGTGCTAGCAGGGTTGTTCACTACATCACTGATATCACGCGTGGATGAAATCATCTTTACTGTTTTAGTTTCATTTAATGAGAGCTCATTTGAGGAAATCCAAGTTTTAGCAATTGACTGTGCCTCTTTACATTGATTTTCTAAATGCTCCAGGTTGTGATGAGACAACGAAAGAGTTGTGTCGTCGGCATAAAACAAACAAGCAATGTTTCCAAAAGCGTTTGGTAGATCATTAATATACATCAGGAAGAGCACCGAGCCCAGAATCGAGCCCTGAGGGACGCCTGCCTTGACATACAACTCACTCGACTTCTCACCCTCTAACCGGACTGATTGTTTGCGATTTTCAAGATATGAATTGATCAGTTTTATAGTAATTGCGTTAAAGTTAAATGTGTTTAGTTTTCTTAGTAATATGGCATGTGAGATACAGCCAAAAGCTTTGCTAAGGTCGCAAAACAGTGAGGCTGAGTACATACCATTTTCGAAGCATTCTAAAGTGTGTTCCGTAAATCTTAAAATGGCGTCAGATGTTGACAATTTTTCCCTAAACCCATACTGATACTTATTTAATATCTTATGTCTTTCCACATATTTGACAATTTGGTTTTTTATTGCCTTTCCGAATATTTTTGAAATTATTGAAAGAAGTGAGATGGGCCTGTAATTACCAAGATCATCTTTATCGCCTTTTTTAAAGATAGGTATAACGCACGCTACCTTTGGGATATCAGAAAATACACCTGTTCTAAAGCTTTCATTTATAAGTTTAGTTAAAGGAGTAATTAATAGACTTTTAATAGTTCTTAGGCGGGTAACGTTTAAACCATACGTATAACTGCTATTATTGTTTTTCAAGCTGTTAATAATATCTCGAACCTCTATGTAACTGACCTCATGCCTCATTGGTGTTAACGAATTCCATGTATTGTAACGGATCAATGTTAGTAGCTCGCAGACTGCTAGTAATATCTTCCGCGATATGCACAAAAAAAATTATTAAATTTGGTGGAAGTGATGTTAGGTTTTTCGGTGAGTTTATTGCTTTTATATGCATTTATTATAGCCGACATTGTTTTCACGGGGTTACTTGATTTTTCTATGATGTCATCGTTTGCTTTGATTTTTTCACATTTAATAGTTTGTCTATATTTAAGCCTGAATTGGTTTCTTATTTTCTATTTTCTTCCGTGTTAGCCTGCTTACACACATCATTTAAAAAATTTAAATGCTCCCTCATGGTTCGAATCTCATTTGTGAACCATGTTGGTTGTGACAAATATTGTTTTTGAATGTAAATAGTTTTTCTGGAAATGATTCATAATATGCCAATAGGATAGTATCTATTAACATGTTCCATTTCGTATTTACATCTAAGCTGCCGTCATCAATGAAATCCCATGTGACACCGGCTAGCTGTTCATAAAAAATGTATTTGCCAGTTTTAGTAATTGGACGACACGTCTTTTTATATTTACTATTATTATTAAAAGTAGTTACCACGAGAATTACACTTTTATGGTCAGATAAAATGTTCTCCGAACTGTAGGAATTATAGGCATCTGCTGAGAAATTAATAAAAATATTATCAATACAATTCGCGATTTTTAGGTTAAAAAAATTAAATTGTTAATAACATGGAGCACAAGGTCTTTGAAGTACAAAACTTTTTTGGGTACTCCTGAGCACTTCCCCAACAGGATCCAACCACAAAATTGTGCTATTAGGAGATATTCTAAGAATAAACAATTGAAAATATTATATTATCAACATATTTGTGGTTTGTACAATGCGTCTCTCACATGCAATTATGACTTAGCACCCCTAACTGAGACTTGATTAGACCCTGATATTTTTGATACAGAGTTATTTAGTTCAAGCTACAAAATATATCGTAGATTTAATTAAATATATGTTGCCAGATGCGACGGTGCATTGTCATCAAAAATCAACATACCAGTAACCTCCACAAATTTATGATAGTCTGTTGTATGAAATTGTGAACCTTGAATTTATTACTAGTGAAGAACAAATTATCATTGTAGGCGATTTCAAGAAATAAATTTTTTTATTGAATAAAATAAAAAAGATATAATATTGATTGATAAAATAAATTATATAAAATTGATATAAAGTACATATATGAAATAAAGTGCATACAAAGTAGTGGTAAAAAATAAAGCAAAACCCCCAGAGCGAACATCTTGACTAGGCAGAGTTGCCTGTCTTGCTGTACTCCTCTGAGCATTTTGTAAAGTACAAAAGAAAAGCAGTTCTGTCAGGTTCACAGATTATAACATTGTAAATAAAAAAGAATAGACAGAGGATGTACGATACAAACTATGCATACAGGAACCGGCAGACAAGGGATACATAGATTATTTTTTACCGTGGCAGTTAGGTCATTACCTCGTAAAATTTATTTTGTTGGACCATTATATAATCTCTAATTTCTTTTTTAAATTTCTTAAACTTAGGTAATTGCTTGAGGTGTACTGGGATTAAATTAAAAAACTTTAGGGCCAAAAAAATGGAGATCTTTGTGTAACTGTTTTTTTCAAAAATTGCACAGTAAGGTTCATGCTGACAGTGGAGCGAGATACACGAGTGTTTTTATATTCAAACTTTTCAGGAGAAATATATATTCTTGTTATACATTGGTAAATGAAAAGTAATTTAACGTCGAAAATTTTTGTTTCATCATATGACTTTTAGTGGAAAAAAGTCTCTCTTTTCTGAAAGTAATTTTCAGAATAGCATTTTGGATAGTTTGTAAGATGTTAATTATTGTATTGAAAGCACCACCCCATGCTACAATAGAGTACCTTATGATTGATTCGGCTAATGAATTGTAAAGCATAATTAAATTTTTCCATGGTTTTATTTTCGTTATTTTATTTTTTATTATTTTTGTTTCTGTAGAAGTTGTTAAATAATTATTTAATTTATTAAAAAATATGCCATTGGCTAGTTGTGGTTCATTATTAGTGTTTAATACATCACTCCATTTTTCATTACTTAATAGGTTTTTTAACTAATCAAAATTAATCTTGTTTATTTTACTTTCTACTTTAGCTATATAGTTTTTTTGTTTAGAAAAATTTATCAGTACAAATGTGGAATAATGGTCTGTCATGTCAGTGTAAAATATAATAGGTTCAATGTCAATATGTTTTAGGAAGTTATTTTGAGTTCTAATGAAAATGTGGTCAATTGCAGATTTAGTGTTTTTTGTTTCTCTGGTGGGTTTATTTATATAGGAAATGAAACCATTTGAATTTAATTTATTTAAATAATTGTTAGTTTCGTTCGCTTCCTTTTTTAATAAATCAATATTTATGTCATCTACATACACCTCTAAACTTTGTTTTTGTATACTGTTTAAATATATTTCTAAATCCTTTAGATATTGGTTTAAATCTGTTGCTGGAAGCCTGTAAAAGGCTGTCAAACCTATCTTATTTTTATTTGATAAGAAGTTATCTGAAAGAATGACTGTTAGAAAGTTACTATCAATTATTGGTGTTATATTAACTGTAGCTGATATTTTGTTTTTTATATATGGTATTAGACCATCACATTTTTTAAGAAGCGATTCATTATAATATATTGAGTAGTTAGGAATTGCAAAGTTATCTATATTATTTATTTTTCTTGTTTCTGATAATATAATAATATCGAAATTATCCTTTGCCATTTCGATATACACTAATAATTTGTCAAAATGCTTTTGTAAACTTCTAATATTAAAGTGTACAATACCCAATCCATTTGTGTCCTTGTTTGTCCTTCCCTGTATATAATCCTCGAAATTATGAATTACTTTTATTTCTACCTCTGTCTTATCTGAATACCTGAATATGCTAATTCTTTTACTAATAACCATAATACTAATAACCATAATGTCTGTCCTAAATAGTTTCTGTGAATTCTCAAATCTTGTTCAGTATAATAGAATTGTAAATATAAGTACTTGTTTAATATGAAATATAGGTAAACAATTCTACTAATTACTGACTACCTGAGAAAGGAAGATTCCCCTGGATATTTATTTAGTGATACATCAAAACAAAATAAGAAGTCTGATAATTCATCCCCAATGTACAATTTTTGTAAGCTTTACGAGAACTTAACAAATATTCATATTGTTGGTATTGATCAATGTAAAGATGTAAATTAAGCTTGTGACATATTCTATTCTTAATTTTAGCCAAAACTAACAATTGCTCTCCTTTATTTAATGATAATGTTATTTGTAATACCTACAAAACAAACCATAACTGGCGCAACTTAGAGAAAGGGGCAATTCAGATGAACTCAACGAATTTTAAATTCTAAGGGCAAATATAAAGATTGACACTGATAATGCAGACAAATAATATCTTATCAATTTAGAAAACCTGAAGTCTAATCCAAACCTCTCTGGCCATACATAATCACTAGAAAGAATGTATCCAGTATTTCTAGTTTTATGGCATATAAACTCCTTATTTAATCTGTTACAATAGTTGATGCATCTGCTAATTACGTTCATTAGTAGTATTGTACATCTGCAACGTGTTTTACGTTCCCAATGGAAAATGGATTATTAAAAGACCTTAAAAAAATTAAACTCAAAAGTACTACGAATTCTGATGGTGTTCCAGTTTTTCTCTTTAAAAATTGTAATGTTGTATTTGTAAAACCATTAGCTAGTATTTTTAATTTGTGTATTAAACTGTTACTTTTCCTAGAGTCTACAAAATAGTAGCAATATTGTGCAATTTTAGTAAATTATTTGAAAACACACATACATACATACATACATTTCAGCATTTCTAACTTTCGTAATAAATTTAAAAAAAAAATCTGAAATAAACCTATAGATATTATATAGATAAATTAACTCCTATATAAAATGTCTATTTGACAGTCACATTTTTGTCACATTGACAGTGATAAAATCATGCATCGTTTTTTATCACCGATAAAAATGCCTGTTCCTCAAAAGCAGAATACATCTAGTAGTCGCACGTCACATATTCCGTCGTTAATATATCTTGCCAAAAAACACTCGAGCTTTTCTCTTATGGATAAATTTCTTTTTAACTGAAAATTTCGCCAATCAGTAATTTTGCTCGAAAAATTGACATTTGACAAAATCGCTCGACCTCTGGTCTGTCAGTTTTTCTTATAAAATCACTGACTCGCAAAATTATTTCGTTACAAAGAGAAATTTATTTCTGTCACTTTGACAGAGACAAAAAAGATACATTGTTTTTTATCACCGATAAAAATGCCTCTTCCTCAAAAACAGAGTACATCTAGTAGTCGTACGTCACTTTAAAATCTGTACTGTCAGCTATAATTTCATACTCTGACGTTAATTTATCTTGCCAAAAAACACTCAAGCTTTTCTTTTATGGATAAATTTCTTTTTAACTCACAATTTTGCCAATCAGTAATTTTGCTCGAAAAACTGACATTATACTGACAATATATGTCAGTTTTTCTTATAAAATCACTGATTAGTAAAATTATTTCGTTACAAAGAGAAATTTATCCGATAAAAAAAGCTCTTGTGATTTTACTGATGATTATTGTTTTGTTTATCTAAGTACCAAATATTTTTTCTTAATTTTCGTAAACAGCCGAATAAGACAGGATACGGTAAGATATAGACGACGTCTGGGCTCCTAAGATTTTAAATGTCACTGTTGCCTGCCCTGAAATTCCTAGTAGCATTAGATTTTATATTCTTAATTTGCAGACTCGTTTGCATTCGTTTTTATCTATTTTGTTTGGCTATCCCAAATTTGATGTTTTCTTCTATATCCTATGCATTCCAAGTATAATTCATTATATAACAGATATTTTTATTACAAGTACATCCAAAATAAATAAATAAATCTCTTTATTTAAGTAGACTATACAGAGTGGGGCAATAGTGCGTCGGACCTCAATATCTCGAGTTCTACGATAGCTAGAAATTTTTTAAAAAATTGCAAGTAAACTAGATAAAAAAGTCTATATATTGTCTGAAAGTTATTTGTGGCATTCTACGAATATTCTTTCCTATTATTTGGGTTTTCTACCACATGTACTATTATCCTCTTCAAAACAAATCACCGAATCTACAAAATAATAGAATTATTGGAAAAAAGAGCCTCTGCGCCCGTGACGTTTACGCCAAAGGAAAAGTCAGAGGTTATGTTTTGCAAATAATATAAATCGGAATAAACACAAAAATAATGTATTTTGCTGACGTTTCGGAAAGTAATCTCTTTCCGTTTTCAAAGCTATTTTTTGAAGAACTCTTATTTTGCTGTGTATGTCAAATACACAGCTTTAAGATTCTGTTTATGTTATTTCCATAGATACTTACTACTTACACAGAACATAGAACTGATGATATTTTTTAGATAATGTTGAGTTTGTTAAGTTCTTCTTTTAACATTGGTAGCCAGAACTACACAAGAACTACATTAGAAAGAATGAAATTCAAAAATCAAAGATTTGTGAACATGCTTGGGAAAACGGACATAGAATAAACTGGGACTCGGCAAAAATTTTAACAAAAGAAACAGATACCAAAAAAAGAAAAATTAAAGAATCAGCAATAATCTTATTAAATGAAGATAAGTGCGTATCGAATTGTTCTGTAGATATTTGTACAACCTGGCTACCAATGTTAAAAGAAGAACTTAACAAACTCAACATTATCTAAAAAATATCATCAGTTCTATGTTCTGTGTAAGTAGTAAGTATCTATGGAAATAACATAAACAGAATCTTAAAGCTGTGTATTTGACATACACAGCAAAATAAGAGTTCTTCAAAAAATAGCTTTGAAAACGGAAAGAGATTACTTTCCGAAACGTCAGCAAAATACATTATTTTTGTGTTTATTCCGATTTATATTATTTGCAAAACATAACCTCTGACTTTTCCTTTGGCGTAAACGTCACGGGCGCAGAGGCTCTTTTTTCCAATAATTCTATTATTTTGTAGATTCGGTGATTTGTTTTGAAGAGGATAATAGTACATGTGGTAGAAAACCCAAATAATAGGAAAGAATAAAAAAGTCTATACCTGGAAATTATTTTCCAACATACAGGGCGAGCCAAGACGAAACTACAGGACCAAGTGTCATATGAATATCAGTTACGAGACATCTAATTAATGTTTCTGAATCATTTTCATTTCCAAAAAATGTATAGATCGGCCAAAAATTATTTTTCAATTAAGAACATTTTAAATTGAATTTTATCAATTCTTTCAAATGGAACACCCTGTATATATTTCGACGATGTGATATAGAAATGAAAAACGAACATTTTTTGTAAGTACTTCCCTAGTGCTAATTGCAACCAATTTCATTTTATTGAGCAATAATTACAAAATTCAAGAATAAATTTAAAAAAGAGGTTTCTTCAAATAACTTAGTAGAAGAAATTATATTAAATGTTCCACATGCTGCCCATTTTGATTGACACACATGGGCTTTTGAAATGAGGTTCCCACTGTTTCTAGAACTGCCGGTGTAATAGATGTAAAGGCAGTTATTATTTTTTCCTTCATATTTTGTACTGTTGTTGGTGTGCCTTTATAAACAATTTCCTTCAAGTATCCCCATAAAAAGAAATCAATTTTTGTAAGATCTGGGGATCTAGCAGGCCATTTAGTGGGTCCATTTCTTCCAATCCACTGATTAGGGTAGGTATTATTTAAGTGGTCTTTTACTGCATTTAAACAATGTGGTGAAGCAACATCTTGCTGACACCACATCCTATATCTAATTCTTTCAGCGAAATTTACCAATAATTGTGGCAGATAGTTTTCCAAACAATGAAGATAAATTGCTCAGCCATCAAAGAAATGTCGACCTATTACATGTTCTCCAATAATTCATCCCCAAACGTTTATAGACCATCTGTGTTGATTATCAACTTGCATAAAAAAGTGAGGATTTTCCGAAGCATAATAATGGAAATTGTGCCTATTAACAAATCCATTTTTATGAAAAGTTGCCTCATCACAGTAAAACATTATTGAAGAATTTGACATCATGTTGCATTTCACCTCTGGTCCAATTACAAAATTGTAGGCTTTTAAAAATCGTCATCAGATAATTCCCGGTGCATTTGAATATGATATGCATGCAACTTATTTGTTTTTAAGATTCGACCCACAGATCGTCTACTTATTCCTACTAATGAGCTCACTTCTCTTTGACTAACATGGGGATTCTCAACTGTTGCCAGCACCACACTATTCTTTCACTTTTTTTATATCCGACATTTCCAGTTTCCAGAAATCTATCGAGAAGGTTTTGGAAGCTACTAACATCAGGAATCCTTCTTTCAGGATAACGTTGGTGATAAATTCTATTGGCAAGTAAACAACTTCTGTCAACAAAAGTCATGTCTACAAGTAACCCTCTCACTGTCACCATGGGCGTACCACAAGGGACCGTATTGAGTCCAATTTTGTTCCTTGTGTATATTAATAGTATTACAACTTTAAAAAAATTTAAAAGCTATTTAGTATCTTACGCTGATGACACTGCTATTGTGTTTGTAGAAGATTCATGGGACTTAGTACATAGAAATGCAGAAGAGAGTTTAGCATTAATTTTCAAGTAGTTAAACTTTACTTCATTAAGATTAAACATAGAAAAAAGCAAATTTTTAACGTTTAAATTATTGGCTAATGATCAACCTTCTAAAAGAACACTATATATACATAATAATGTATGTTCGCAACAAGCAAATTGTGGATGCCCTATTATCGAAAAAGCTAATAAAGTACTTAGAAGTTATGCTTGACCATCACCTAAGATGGAATGAGCATGTATCTTATATCACAAAGAAAATTAGACAACTTACACATAAATTCTATATTTTAAGGGACATATTAAATAAAAAAAATTTAATGACTGTCAAACGCCACATTCGACATCGGATTTGAAATCAGCGAAACAAAAAACCCCCGTAGAACACCGTCGAAGCCGCATTGAAAGGACCATAGCTCCATACTATTAGTGAAAAAATACCGAAAAATCGACTTCCCCCCATATCTGGAAAACTATACATTTTCCGAGCTTGAGGCCATGAGGACTTTTGATCTGGAGCTCAAGAGGAATAATATATATCGATTTCAACGAGTTTCACCGGGGGCCATTTCCCATAAGAAATGTGCGGGATTCTTTGACTTTTTAATGTCTTCTATCGATAGCTATTGTAATTTAGCCCTAATATAATCTATTGGTGTATATTTACACTGTATCCAAAAGTTATTCTCATAGATTCATTCTGTAAAATTTGCATTCGGTATTCATTATATTGGTTATTTCTACATGATCAGTTCCTGAGACCGATAGTAAGGTGTCATCAGCAAATAAAGTTATAAAAATATTCTTATTTAACATTTTGCTTAGATCATTTATATAATTTATAAACAGAAAGGACTCAAGGACACTACCCTGTGGATCCCCAATATCGCTCCTAACTTTTTTCGGATTTATTTCCGTTTACTTTAGTCCTACGATACCTGTTAACTAAGTAATTGCTTACCCACTTAAGCGCTTTAGCTTCCGTATAAGCTAAGTTTCGTCAAAAGTCTTTGGCGATCAATCGTCTTAAAGGCACGCTGAAGGTCAATAATACCGGGTAATACCGCCTTTCCGTCATTTATATCTTTCCTCCACTTCGCACACTCAAATTGTAGAGCAGATTCACATGAGATCTGACTGGCCAATGTAAATCAACTGGTTATTTTCGAAGTATTCACTGAATTTTTCAAAAACCAAAATTTCAAGAATTTTGGCGACAACTGGAAGTAAATTAATTGGTCTATAATCAGCTGATAGAGACGGAGATCCAACTTTGGGTACTGGAATTGTCACTAATTTTCAGTTCTACGGGAATTACGCCCATAGTTGGGATGTATTAATTAGGTATAGTAAAGGATATCCCATTACATAAAAAATATCCTTCAGTAGTTTTATTGTTACATCTTCATCGGAAGTCGACTTATTTTTAAATCCCATGATAAGTTTACGAAGTTTGTTCAAGGGAATTATTATAATTTCCAGCAACTCTCTATCATTTTGTACCCGAGTAATATCATTCATATTATCATTTCCGCCACTTTTGATACCGTCTGCTATGTCTTTTAAACTCTCTCCATAAAATGTATTAAAATTGTCCACTAATCTACCCTTATCATTTTCATAAATTACTTTCTCCATGTTCGTTTTGCCCCCCTTTGTATTGGTTACTAATTGTCCCCCTTATTTCGGTTGACATTTTGCTCGCAAAACTTTTTCTTCTCCCGTTTTATAGGGTGTCCAACATTATTTCTCTTTATTTTATTATCATTCCAATCAGTCGGTGATTTGGAGGCTATACATTTTTTATGGGCATTATTTTATGTATTTTCTATATTTTTAAAATCCCTGTCGTTGTAACCAAAATAAAATAAAATAGTTCACAAGATATGTCTATTGTGTATGGCTAAAGACTACAGACTACATGTATTAGAAGATAATAATATAACATTTGGTGTACCATTATTACCTCGAGTGTTTACAAAAAGACTCATATTTGTGATTACCAATATAATAATAATAATAATAATAATGCGTTTTTTTCCATAGACTATTACAGTATTGGAATTGTCAAATACAAAATATTTTAAAAAATAATAATAAATATATGTACATATATATGCACGCATATACAGTTAGAGGTAGATTACACAACATATGAGAAATAGACAAACAAACAAAGAGATGTACAACTATGATCTAATAAAGGTATATCAATAAATGAGTTATTTAATTATCACAGAATTTGTAGGTACCTACGGTACAAATTGTAGAATCAGATGAGGAACATTAGACAAAGAGGTAGTATTTCTCGTAAGAGTAGAAACAATGTTCCGCTAGGAATCTTTTTACCATCTTCTTAAATATCACAAAACTACTTGCATCTTTTATAAATTGTGGGAGGTGGTTATACATTTTTATTGAAGAAATAAAGGGTCCTCTTCTAGTCTGCTCTAATCTATGGGGCGGTACAAAAATATTTTTTTGCGATCGCGTGCTAAATTTATTAACATCACCACATTTTAAAAGATTATCAATGTTTTTCCTGACAAAACATACAGACTGCAAAATATATATACAATAAATAGTGAGTATACCATGCTGTTTAAAAGAACCTCTGCAGGATGTATTGTAGGGAAGTTTAAACATACTTCTCATAATTCTTTTCTGCAAAATGAACACTTTGTTAATTCCAGAACTATTTCCCCAGTACAATATACAGTATTGCAAAACCGAGTAAATACATCCGTAATAGAATATTTTCAGTGTGTCAGCTTCAACAGTGTCCCTTATTTGAAGAAGTGCAAAGTTTAGACTAGCCAGTTTTTTCGTCAGATTCTCAATATGAGCCTCCCATGACATATTCATATCCATATGAACGGCTAAGAACTTTGTAAGATCATTTTGATGGAGATTGTGATTTCCTCTGACCAAAAGACTGAAATCTAACTTAGCACGAATCGGAGAAAACATTAAAAACACAGTTTTTTGCTGATATAGAATCAGGCCATTATTGCGACACGATTGTGACATTTTTTCAACACATAAAGTAGCATTTTTGCTTAGAAGGTCTACGTTTGCAGCAGTTATGATAGAGGAGGTGTCGTCTGCAAAAAGGGTTAAGAAGCAATTGTTTAGGTTAGTTACTAAGTCGTTGACGAAAATAATGAACAATAATGGACCTAATACACTGTCCTGTGGTACCCCTGTCAAGACATTAACACTATCTGAAAGTTATTCTATGCCATCAAGTACAACTTTCACTGTTTGTGTTCTCTCCAATAAGTAGGACTTAATCCATTCCAATGCTGGGCCACGAATACCGTATATTTCAAGTTTTTTTAACAACAAATTATGATTTATGGTGTCAAAGGCCCGAGATAGATCGAAAAAAATGCCAGCCGATAGTAATTTTTCATCAAAGTTATGCAGGATTTTCTCATAAAAGGAGAGAACAGCATCTTGTGTTGATTTATTCTTGCAAAACCCATATTGCCTAGGGGTTAACAGGTTATATTTAATTAAAAATGAATTTAATCTGATTTCAAATGCCTTTTCATAAATTTTTGAAAATGTCGATAAAAGAGCTATCGGTCTATAGTTTTCAATGGAATGTGGATCATTTCTGTTGTAAATTGGAATATTAGCGCAGCTTTTAACTATTGTGGAAATTGTCCATTTTCAAAAGATACATTTATGAGGTATGTCAGGATACTAATCAAAAAATTACTAACTTCCTTTATTAAACAACATGGCACATCATCTGGGCCTGATGATTTTTTCTTGGAAACAGAGTTTATAATATCAGCAGTCTCAGTCTCTGTAATGGGCATTAAATACTATGGTGTTGTTATTAACTTCTTGTGCATTTGTAACATCAAAAGTCTCAAAAATAAATGTGGAGGTAAGTTCACTTACCGAATCGATAAAGTTTGTGTTGAAACCATTTGCAATATTTTGAGGTTCAGTTAAAATCTCACTTTTTAAATTAATTATTTTAGAAGGTAATTGCTTTTTATTACGACCAACATTAGTGTTTTCTCTAACTATACCCCACATGGTTTTAGATTTATTAGAAGAATGTATTAATTTGTTTTGATAATAAGCCTTTTTTGAATTTTTTATATTTTCTTGTTGATTAATTTTTAATATGTTATATCTTAACTTGAGGTCGGAATTATTTGATAATTTTAATTGTTTATAGAGGTCTCTAATAAAAATACCTTCTTCAATAATGTTACTGGTAATCCAGGGTTTCTTTTTAGTAATTTTGCGGTTTCTTTTTAATTTTACAGGGAAAGCTATATTAAATAAACTAGTAAATGTGTTATGAAACACTGTAAATTTTTTATTTACATCAGGTTCTAAGTAAACCTCCTGCCACATTTCTTTTGTCAATAAAAATTTAAAATAGTTTTTATTTTCATCTGAAAAATCTCTTTTCCTGACATTGCCAATATTACATTCCGTTTGCGCTAAGTTAAATGTTAACAATTGAGCATTATGATCAGATATAATATTATCAATCGTTTTTGTAGAAGTTAAATCTGTATCAATGTCAGAAAAAACATTATCAATCAGGGTCTTTGAATCTTTCTGAACACGAGAATATTCAGTAAAACATTTATTGTATCCAAAAGATGATAGTAGATTTAATAAGTCACAGGTACCTTGATTATTTGAAAGAAAGTTGCAATTAAAATCTCCACAAATAAATTTGGGACCCTTAATTTTTAAGAAGTATGTTAATAATTTTTTAAGTGAAACAATAAAAGTTTCAAGATTAGCATCAGGGGATCTATATAAACAACTTACATTTATATTAATATTATTTACACTAACCACAACAGATGTCGCTTCAAAGATTTGTTCAGCAGGACCAAATTTTGTGATATCCTTGGCACTAAAAGAAAGATCCTCTCTAACTAATATGGCAACACCGCCTCCTCTTGAATTTTCTCTACAATAATAGTTAGCAACATGATATTTGTCAACTTTGATTGTCTTGGCTTCATTAGTAGAGAGCCACGTTTCTGTGAGACATACTATGTCGGGATAATTCAAAGTGTGTAGCAAAATATTTAGTAGGTTGCCCTTTTTCCAATACTGCGTACATTTAGATTAAATATCTGGAGACTACTATTTCCAATTTGCACTTCTTTTATTTTACATTTAGATTCTAATATGTTTCCTTGTATGGGATCGTCAGATGTCCGTGGCATAAAAATTTGTTTTTTCAAGTTCGATACTTAGCGGCAAATTATTGACAGGCTCTAAAACTGAGTTATTGAAAATAACACTCTTAAGCAGATCATTCACTGGGTCACTGGATGTAGCATTTTCATTTGGCCCGGTGCTAATGTTGTCACTAACGTCAATGAATTTAAGATTGTTGTTAACGCAGTTTATATTTTGTAATATGTTTATAATATTTGAAGCCACTAATTTATGTTTAAAACATTTGGAGTTTGGTTTGTTCACTTCTACGCAATGGACCAACCCTTCAGTGCGTTTATTAAATTTATCCAGAAAGTCGTTTAGTTTTGAATTGTATTTATAAATATGTTTGTTTCTTGCAAAGTTGTTGATACTGTAGGGAATAGATGTGAATAAAATATTAGTGTTTCTACACAGCTTTATGTTATTGCATATAAAGCGGAATGAGGGCGTTTTCGTTACATCTCTATCGTTAGATCCGCCTGTAATAATTACAAAATCTGCTAAGGTAAAATTTAATGTTAGAATTTCAATGTTTTCCATTATTGAACTTAAGAGAGCTCCTGGTTTTCTAATTGATATAATTTCATACACACTTAGGTCAACTAATCTCCTCATCTCATTCTTTTTTTCCTGCTGATTTTATCAGCGGGTGGAGGAGGAGGAGGAGGAGGAGGAGGAGGTGGAGGAGGTATTAGTGGAGGTATTTATGTTATTGTATAAATCTCCAGTAAGATCATTAGTCGTATAGTCAACGTTTAGCGATGCTGAATTTTTATTTTGCTCACTGTGTATCACTAAATTTATTTTAGATCGTTCAGATATTGTAAAGGGTTTAATCATTTCAGTTTTATTTGGTTTCATTGTTTGTGTAGATACAGTGATTACTTGTTTTTCAATTGCGATAAGATACAACTCGATCGAACCATTCACGTTGTGCATGATAATTGACATTTTAAGCTAATTTTATTATATATTTATTTATACATAATGTTTATATTGCGTGCGGATTAGAAAAATGTTATAATTTATTAACCTATTTGGTATACCGGCATGAACGGCGTACGTAAAAATAACATAAACGATTGTTTCACAATGCCATTTTGAAAAGTAAAACATTAGTTCGTTAATTAATTACATTCCAGAATCCGCATTGCATATCAGCGTAAATTAACTTCGATCCTTGGGGGCTAATAAAACAAACGAACAAAAAACTTTTATTTGGAACATATGCCGGCAAATATCCTGCCTACCCGTCACAGATTGTGGGTATTATACAGTAGCGCAAGCGAATAGGCGGCACTGGTGCTCTCAAAAGTTTATATTACATACGCACGGCAGGTGAAGCTGCGAACGGGTTGATTTAAAAAAAAAATATCCCAGCAAACAGAAAATTGAAATAAAATCTATCATCCGATAGATTTCTCTCATTGCTTATGCTTAAATTACATTCTGTGGAACGTCTGAAAGTTAAGAGGAAAAAATCTCAATTATTATTTTTGCGTAACATGCTGTGTCGCATTCTTGTAAACATTTTTGTGAATTTTCCAGAACAGTCGGCCTTTCTTAAGTTTTGCTTGTCCAGAGATGTGAGATGAGAACGGGGGCTTCGCCAATTAAGCAGACACCGTGGTGCGCCACAAGGATCGATTCTTGGTCCACTGCTTTTTTCTATATACACAAGCCAACTACACAATAAATTGAAGTCATGTAAAGCGCACTATTACGCAGATGGCACACAGTTATAAACATCGCTTACTCCTAATAATATTGTACAAGTGAACAATGCCTTAATCTGTGATCTAAATAGTTTGTTAAACTGTTCAAAGGACCATGGACTATGTGTAGATCCAACAAAATCTGTAGCAATGTTTTTTGGCAAAAAAGTATTACGAAAGCAACATGCTGATGCTTTAGAGTTAAAAATTGATGGTACGTCATTGAAATTTCTTGAATGAAGTGAAAAAATAGGACTCATTATTGACTAGGATCTAAGATTTAAAACGCATAAACTTGGATAAAAAATATTTTTTGTAACTTAAAAAATATATATGCATGGAAAAATGTTTTAAATAAAGACATTATCAAATTATTGTGATGCGTTTGTTTTGTCAAATTTTTCATATTGCAATGTCCTCCTGCCTGGATATGATGGCATCAGGAAGAGTTCAAAGAATACAAAATTCACGCCTTTTATTTTTGCGTGGATCGTCTCCATATACACCCGCCCCGAAGTATTTTCAATATTAAAAAGTCGTGAGATATTCCGAAATAATTTTTCTAAGTCCGTTTGACGTCACGGCAATCCATCGCGCATCTGTTTTCCGCTGTTTCTCCCACTTACACATATTAGAAGGAAATAATTAAATTCATACCGTGTTGGTAGCCAGCCAGAGCGACTCATCGCAAGCAGATGTGTTCACTCTGAAATTTGAACCTAAGGTACCCTTATTGTTATATATTAAATTTCAAGCGACAATGTAGGTTTATTTGAATATACTGATGTAATTGAAAAATTTTGAGTTTTACTGTTTGAGCGTGCACGTCTAATTTCCCAAATATTGGTCCAGTGGAGTATATTTTCTCCACTTGAGCTACTCAGCCTCGCGTACTCGGCTTGAGGGTAATGAGTCCTATCACTTAAACTAGAACTGGCGCCCGAGTAAATCGAAAACTTGTTTCAAAAGCTCGAGTGTCAAAAACTGGCCCTTTTTCTCCACGGCACCGTTCGAGGTGGAGAAGAACGCGTCACAATTCACACTTTTACTGTTTATACTTCATGTGATGGACTCTTAATTGGTATCAAAATCAATAATTGTTTCCAAAACTAATCTCAGGAATAACCTCTCGTAGTTTAGTAATTTTCCTAAATTTAACTTATGCGATTTATAATTTGATAAGTTGAATACAAATTTTATTTTATCTGATGTAGCTGTTATGAAAATTCGACGGAACTTGAACGTAAATTCCCCGCTCTATTTATTAGATTTAGAGCATTTACGAACTAAGTATTAACGCCATATTTACATTACACGTTCCGCAACTCAATTGCTATTTACTTGATTATGTGCTTTGCCGGATTATTCTGTGTGAGCTCTATATGGGTATTATGCGCATTATAAATTTATATCTTTTATCATCTATTAATTTTCAGTATAAGCCAGATGCCTTTGTTCCATATTATGTAATACTTACGTATTTGTCTTTGTAATGGTTCTTTGACAGAATTCATCCGCACTAAATTAAATCTGCAAATGACGTGGATGTTACATACAGGGTGTTTACGAACTGCAGTATTAAATGGTGATAGTAAACATCAATATTTTCGAAAATATTTTTTTTCTTTATTAACTACATAAGATACATAGAGTACATACGGCATGTCAGACAAGTATATACAGTATAAAGTACTCAGCGAAATAAAATACATAAGTAAATATATATTGAACTGTTTGAAATAATTGAAAAGATTCTAAAATAAATAAAAGTTGAAATTTGAAATATTGAAAGTGAATCTAAAGTTTTGTGCAAATACTGATTGAAATAAAATGTTTGTGAAAAGAAAGAATTGAGTTTAAATTTAGAAATGTTGAATTTTATCTGTAAATAAAAATGCCTGGACGATACCTATTAGGTGTGAAAACGTTTACAAATAGACAAAAACAAATCTTAAAACTACAATCCAAACTACAATCGATGAAATATCGATTAAATAATCGATTTATATTAAAGAAAACATTTTTTTTTTTTTATACATTTATTTAACGTCGGCCTATTTCCGCTACTGAGGCCTAACACCGACGCCTGTAGACGAGCTACCCCCAACCAGGAATTTTGCCGAACCTCTTCCCTTAAGAAGAGTAGGGACCTTTTACTTGCCTAACATTTAATAGACAAGGGACCGACGGCTTTACATCCCCTCCGAAGGATGGTATATCTCCTATACAACCCTCGCCTAAGGTTGTATAGCTTCCGCGCTTACACCGATATACAAGCCGCTGGAAGATGTGTGAGGCGAGAACGCGGTTTCCGTTGGAATGGTCACCATCCAAGTACTAACTGCGCCTGTCGTTGCTTTACATCGCATACCGAAGTATGTACATAGTAAAGACGCACCTACGCTCGCCCCCTTAAAGAAAAATGAGATGGTATAGAGCTCTTTATTGTTTTACGTAAATTAGCTATCCTGTGCACAAGCGCGGCGCTGTTGAAAATCCTGTCCAGTCAGCTGATGTCTTCAAAATGGTTGCCAGTTGTTGTTGTTTCTATGATCCGGTGACATTCTAATTGTTCTGGAAGTGATGTGATGAAACACTCTATTTTAAATTCGAAGCACACAAACTTTATATTTATTAATTTTGGATTAACAATTAAGTAATCGGTTAATACAAAAATTACTTTCGGGCACTTTAAACTTTTAAAAATAATTGTGAACAAACAATTACTGAAAAAGTTCCAAAGTTTTCTTTTAACACGTATATTACATTTAAAATAAAAATATGTTATTTTCCTGTCAGTCACTCTGACGTAAAAAATTACTCTGCCTTGATATTGTTACCATGGAAATGCCCAAAATTTGCGATTTTGGCCTCCCGGATCTATGACATTTTCAACACCAAAATATAAATGTGTATTATGCCTTTATAAATAAATAATCAAAAATATTTTTTATTATTCTTTATCTAGGTTTAATTCCGGCCATTTTGATACCCCTAACACGACTCTAGGATGAGTCTTTTTCTAAAATATACTTAAAATTAGGGGGCGAGCGTAGGTGCGTCTTTACTATGTACATACTTCGGTATGCGATGTAAAGCAACGACAGGCGCAGTTAGTACTTGGATTGGTGACCATTCCAACGGAAACCGCGTTCTCGCCTCACACATCTTCCAGCGGCTTGTATATCAGTGCATGCGCGGAAGCTATACAACCTTAGGCGAGGGTTGTATAGGAGATATACCATCCTTCGGAGGGGATGTAAAGCCGTCGGTCCCTTGTCTATTAAATGTTAGGCAAGTAAAAGATCCCTACTCTTCTTAAGGGAAGAGGTTCGGCAAAATTCCTGGTTGGGGGTAGCTCGTCTACAGGTGTCGGTGTTAGGCCTCAGTAGCGGAAATAGGCCGACGTTAAATAAATGTATAAAAAAAAAATACTTAAAATTAACCCTTATGCACACCAAATACCAAAGAAAAAACCTTCCTTACTTGCTATTACAATCATTCACATTAATAAACAGCCGTACAGTGACTTTTTCTTAAAACTAAACACTTCTGAAATTTTTAGGTTATAGCCCCATCGAAATTCGCACTTATCAGCGTCCACGCACACGAATGTTGCTTGAAAATCGATAAAGCCTGTCTAACATTGTGGCTATTGACATATAAAACAAGTACAGTTCAAAAACTCCTTGGTTTTTGGCCACTGATGAAAATACCAAATATGTGAGGAACTACCCCTAATAGTGTAGTTGAAGCCCCACATTAAGCTGTAGGTTAAGAGCTACAGTGTGAAAAAGATTGCTAGGTTAGTACCCAAGCATCTGCATACTAAAATTTTGTCATGATATTGATTTACATAGTTGTGAGCAAAAATTAAGTTTAATGTCTATTATGTCACTTTTTTATACATGTTTTACTATACAAAAGTTTATTTAAAAGTTTAATATTCACTGTGGGGCGAGCGTGGGTGCGCTTTACTATGTACATACTTCGATATGCGATGTCGCCAGGCGCAGTTAGTAGTTGGATGGGTGACCGTTCCAAAGAAGACCGCGTCCTCGCCTCAAACATCTTCCAGCGGCTTGTATATCAGTGTATGCGGGGAAGCTATACAACCTTAGGCGAGGGTTGTATAGGGGATATACCATCCTTCGGAGGGGATGTAAAGCCGTCGGTCCCTTGTCTATTAAATGTAAGGCAAGTAAAAGATCCCTACTCTTCTTAAGGGAAGAGGTTCGGTAAAATTCCTGGTTGGGGGTAGCTCGTCTACAGGCGTCGGTGTTAGGCCTCAGTAGCGGAAATAGGCCGACGTTAAATAATTGTATAAAAAAATATATATATGTATTCACTGTATTGAGTCTATAAATCTATGTTCTTTATTAATATGTACTGTTATGAATGCTAAAGATAAATAGAAAATAAAGTTTTTGTAATTTTATACATTTCCCGCTACCCCAAAACCTCGAATTGAACTTACGACCTCCTGCAGCCAAATATCAGTGTAGAATGGATTACTAATCATTAGAGGAGTTGAACTATGCACTTTTGTCACTATAAGTGTTTTAGAAATGTAATGGTACTTAATACCATATGTTTTGACAATGTATTTTATATACTATATTACAAGTTAATATATAAATTTCCTAAAATTCAAAAGTTTTTCTTAGGTTAACTGTTGTCGGCAAGTTAATCCTTTGTGATAACTAGGCACACATGTCTGAGCTGCGAAAACCCTAAACACATGCCCTAGGTAACACTCAGAAATAAAATTAAAATTTTGTAACGTTAAATAACATTTTTATTTAAATTGTAATTGCACATTACTATTTTTAATCCGTTGAGTGAAATCATATTAATATATACACATACATACACACATACACATATATAATACTGTACATATAAACAACAAAAATAATATACAACAAAGAGTGAATAAACAGGTTTTAATTTTGTTAAATGCATGAGGTTAGCAAAACTCGGACATACATTTGTCAGCACTAACACCCTCTAGTAGCATGGCACAACTTTTGAGAGGTTATTATAAATAGGATACCAAATTTGAGATCCATACTCCAATTTGGAACGTACAAGTGGTAGTCATAAACTTTTGTAAGATCGTCAATGAGTAATATAAATCAGTGCGATCTAAGATTGGACCCTTGAGGGACACCTTGTATATGTCTAACCTAAACCTATATTGACTAAATTGCTAGATAATCCGAAAGCAATTAGTTTTAATATTATAATAGTGTGGCTGATGGTGTCAAAGTCCTTTAAGAAATCGGTATACAACAAATCTACCTGTCCCTCTGCATCCATGGTTTCAGATATGTATCTGTTTTATTAAAGCTAAGTTAGTTACGGTTGGTCTTTTCTCCATAAGACCATGTTGAATGTTGATAAATGAAAGTGATTTGTTTACGGATCGATAGATACGGTCGTATAAATATTTTTGCTAGAGAAGATTGTAATGGGTCTATAGTTGGCTATATTACTTATGTATATCATCGTTTACAATTATTGACACTTGATCTTTCTTATTTTTATATTGGGGTACATATAAAACTTGAGGTAGAAGTTTTCACAAGCAGCATTGGTGTTATATGCATACCGCCATTTATTTGTTTCGTAGTTATTACAGTGATAATTGATTGTGTTACTACTAATATAGAATTGGAACACTCTTAATTTGCGTCTAGTGACGCTGATGTATGGCTGGGCGCAGTACGCAACGCTGCTCCTGTTTAACACGAGTATCCTACTCCAATCTCAACCGTATAGTCGAAAACACGTAAACACAACCGTGAAAAAGCCCACTTCCTTTTTCACACGTCGTAGGTGCGGAAAAAATTAATCATTTACTTTTAATGAAGGCTGTAGTGGCATATTTTCAGCGAGAACGCTTGCCGTGCACGAAAAACGCTATTAATAAACAGAAAGATACCAGACACACGAAAAATATTAATTAAAATTCATGTGGAAATGTGGTTGTCTGACATTCAGTTTACAGTAAACGACATTACGCAGAATATATAACGAATGTCTATTATTCCTCTTAAGTAATGAATCCTTTATCAATAAAAATGTGCTATACGTATTATTCCCATCGCATCAACAAGTTAAATAATGACGGACACCAACTCGATAATTTAATCAAAAATCAAATGTCTATCACAACTTCAGTCATCAAAAATGTTAATGCAACTATTCAAAGACTGCAAATCGATGAAACCTTCAATAAAGATATCAGAGAAATTGAAACTATCCGCAAAATTAAATTTTCAGAAATTTGGCAAGGTATTTATCGAAGAAAATTTAAATAATATCCTGAATTCTATCACTTTTCTAGGATTAAAATAATTCACACGTCAATGATAAATTCAAAAGACTTAGTAAATTCTCTATAGGAAATTTCACAAAATTTTCCACTTCCAATCAAATTATCAAAAGTTGAACAGTACTTAGACATTATCGAACTAAAAGCTTTTCAAATAAATTCAGAATTAATATTCGTACCCCCGGTAGACCAAATATACTCCGCACATCAATTATATCCTATCCCTATTTTGAATAATAGATCTGATCTATATCACACCTTGTCAACTTCTCAAAAATATATAGCGAGAGATACTGATTCTTTAATATACTTAACTATCCCGGACCTCAGAGAATACAAACCATTCTACTTCATCAGCACCAAATTATGTCTAAATTTATTTTCATACCACATTGATAACAACGCCATATGCGAAGAATCTCAAAACCCTGCCAGAAAGCTGCCAGACGTCTTTTATCTTCAGCCAAGGCTACAACGTCCAAAAACTAGATGAAAATACGTGGTTAGTAATAATTGCAGAGTCACTACTTAAGGACCATCAATTATCCAGATCACAAACATGAACAATCCTTATAACTTGCGAACGGGTAAACATATCGCGTTAATATTTGAGACGTAGGTGTTACTATTGAAGAGGGACGGAATGCGAATGATCCTGCTGAGCGATTGGATTCAAATCGAGGCAGTTTGGATTCCACTGCTTCTCACTGTGTTTCTAAAGACCTTTTTAAGGTATGATGATTTGAGATAAATAAATAAATGGCAATATTCTTCAGCCATCTTGGATTCGCCATCTTGGATATTTGTTCTGACTAAAAATTCATGATCCGCAACTCCGAAAACCCCGAGATACCGATTTTGAATCGAATCGGACCGCTCGGCGTTAGTCGCTAGCGCTCGACTCTCATGCATCTACATCATGCTATGCAGCAAATGCAATACTTAATCGAAACTCATACTTGGAAAACAAAAAAATTTAAATGTTAAAATCGTAAACAACACACAAAACATCTCACACAGACACTCTGTATGATTCTCTCTCTGGCGGCGAGTAGAGGGCATACGCGCCAGCGGTGTATTTGGCTGTTTAACTCATTCAAAAACTTGAATCGTGTCTCAGGGCTTGCCAATCACTTATTCAAAAAAAAAAGGTTAGATGATTTTTTTACACATTTTTTTTCTCTCCAACTTTTGTCTAAAACTTTTTTCGAAAATTTTCCGTTTTTGACATATCGTGGTTTCAACCCTTAAAGGATATTTTTACAACCCCTGCAATTCAATTTCTACTTTTTCAGCCACGGAGTACGAATGAAGATTTAAAAGTCCATTTTATTGGACTCTTACCCCCATCTCCGGCGAGACCCATCAAACCTTCCGACATTTGCTAGCCTATTGCCACCACGAAGGCGATCCACACTAAGATGAGAAGATGATGAATCCGTAGACATAGAACTCACGACAAACTTTTCTGTGCCTTTTACTGACTTCGTGCTGGTCTCTTCAGTGAATTTTATTTTTTGTTCAATCATTACATTTTACTGTTTTAATTTTTGATAATTTTAAGTTTGGTTCATATTTTATATTATTCCGTTTCATGGCGCAAACCTGCTATGCTTACATTTTACACTTTTAGACGTTAAAACTATATTTTAAATTTTATTGATATTTTTATATTATTTTGTTTCATGGTTTTAGATGTTATGTCATTTTCTTCGTCTCTAAGATGTTATAAATATTACCAACTAGCATTGTAACCTCAGTTTTAAACTAACATTCGATTAAATAAGTTCAAAATTATTATTGTTATTATTTCTAAAGAGTCAATGTTGACTACATACAGTGTGTCTCACTTAAGAGTGTAACAGTGTAATAATTATTTCGTTTTTTGTCCGATTTAAATCAAACTCATCTCAGAAGATAGAGGTGACCTATTTCTATTTAAGACCACAAAATCACTTTCCATGTTTAAATGCAAGGCCATCTGCGATGCTAAATTATATGAAAACAATCAAAAAATCATAGTAGGCATTTTTTAATAAAAAAAAATTATTAACAAATCATTCAATAACCCTGAATTAGTTTTTATTTTTTTTTATTTTGGTTACGACTGCCCAGACAGAAATCCAATTATAGGGCAGGAATTTTACAAACATAAAAGAGAACTAAATAATAACTAAAACTAAATAATTTAACTAAAAATAAACAATTAAATGATAATAAAAATTAACAAAGTAAATCTATGATTAGTATAGTCCTAAAAGTTGTAATCTAATATTTTAGACGCTACAGTTGTTGTGTAGAATTGAGAACAATATTTCGCATTTTGGATATACTAGTATTAAAAATATCTATATTATTATATAAAGAATCATAGTTGGAACACATATGGTGCAGGGGAGAAAATAACAGCAAATCTGTTCTTGGTGCAGGCAAAGAGAATAGAGACGAATGCGAGTGAGTCTACAAATTGGGACCATGAAATCTAATGCAACTAAGAATTTCAGGGCAGTCAACAGTGCCATTTAAAATCTTAAAAAGGAATACAAGACAGTGATACGCCCGACCTAGTTGAAGATCACTCGTGTTGATTTTATGTAATAAGTCACAATGTGGAAAACCTCTCTCTGGATAATTCCCAGAACTTTTGAACCAAAGGTATTTAAGAAAACGTCTCTGAGGGTTTTCAATGCTATATTTATGATTTTCATAACCAGGACTCCAGACTATTGAAGCATATTGAAGTCTTGACCTCGCAAATGAATTAAAGAGAAGTTTCAATGTATTTTCGTTAAATTCTTTACAACTACGGATAATGTAGCCTAAATTTTTGAAAGAATTAGCGGTGATTTGATTGATATGGCTAATAAAAGACAACTTTGGATCGAATATAAATCCTAGATCTTTGAAATAACTACAGCTCTTCAGTTCTTCATCATTAATTGTATGGATAAATTTTATTGGATCTGATGCACGAGTGTATGTCATAAAGCTACACTTTGAGATATTTAACTGCAAATTGTTTCCGCTACACCAAGACCATAGTTATTAGTGCGGCCATTAGTGCGGCAAACTGTCAAAAAAGCCTAAATTGAAAAAACTTAATCTGAGTGATCTCGTCTTTTGAGGAGTTGTTGTTTATAAGTCGAATTAATGGCGCATGGGAAAAATAGTTCAAGACAAATTTTTAAAAAGTTCAGTTTTTTGCTCATACCTCTCTAATTTTGCCCATAGCCATATTTTTACAAGAATTCAATTTTGAAGCTCAGGAAATTCTACACAAATTTCATTACAAAAACATTTTTGTGCGAGCAAAAATAAGCGCGGAAGTCTTATAACGTATAACTCTGGCGAGGCGGGGAGCGAGGTTAGCGAGCGGAGGCACGCGCGCTTCATTATAACATCATAACCCTTGTTTAAATTGGACTATTTTAATTAAATAAAGTGCCTATCGAAAAATGATAGTTTTTCACATGAGGCTATTTTGAAATTTGTTTAAGATTTCATTTTGTGTATATTGCACAAGATATGAAATTACAAAAGGCTATTTTTTTTTAAACGATACGCAATTAAATAAACAATTTTATAAAGAACCTTCCCGTATAAATTCATTTTCTAGACCCTTTAGTTGATTACTACAAGGAATATAAAAAATTACAAAAATTTAGTTTCTTAGATTCGACATTTTTAAAATCCACTTTATTTGAAAAATCGCAGTAACTATAAAATAACATAATTTCAAAATATAATTATACAATTAGTGCAATAATTGGGATAATTCTTTTTGGGCTAATTCGAAAGCTTAACTCTTGCTCTTAAGATTTAGTTGTAACAGTTACGAAAATTTACAGTTAAATTGGAATAATTAGTAATAATTTGTGGCTACTTGACCCGATAGCCAGGCGACCCCAAAACTTCCCAAAAAATTGACGCCTGGAAAAGTTATAAAATAATATTATATTTTTGTGCAACTTGCAGGTGTTGTTGGGAATATTGTAATGTTCAAGGAAAAAGCCTTTTCCGGTGTTTACAATGATTATTTTTCTTAATTATTAAATAAAATTAAAAAATAAGGCTTGCTTAATCATTAAATTTTATATTATTAATGGAAGTTAGTAATATACCATTGTAAAATTTATTATAATTAATGTTTCTGCATTATTGCACAAAGGTAATTTGCAAAAAATTTTATAATGAAAAGGCTTTTGTGAAAATTTGTTTAAACAATTGTTATTAACTTATTAGTGGTTTTTGACGGATATTTGGATTTAACGTACAAAAATACATATAAATGTCCGTTTGATCAGGAAAAATATAATAGATGAAGTCGAAAATGACCATACTTAACTTCTACAAAAAAGACATTCTTTTAATCTTTACAAATAGATAGCTCAAAAACTGTGCACTTTTTGCACATAATATATATATATATATATATATATATATATATATATATATATATATATAACTCTCACCACTACACCATTTACATTAGTCTGTATAAGACTAGCAGGTTGGCCACTGTCATTTGTCTGCTCCATGACCTATGGCATACTGATGAGAACTAATAAGTTCGAAACCGGTCTATGTCTGGTCAGGGAGTTGACAAATGACATTGGCTACCAATTTTTCATGATTTGTAAGGTATAATTCAATGCAGGTCGGGGTATTTGCCCGCTGAGTAGTTGTTTCCTGCAAATCATGTATAACAACAGTATATGGGTTAAGTCCACCAAGGGCTGAAGGTCACCGCTCTCGGTACTTGCAAAATGGCAAGTCGCTATGCACCATGGAGACATCCATGATGTCTGGTGTATAGTAGCATTAGACCACATGAGAGAATTCACTTACCTCTCACCACTACACCATTTACATTAGTCTGTATAAGACTAGCAGGTTGGCCACTGTCATTTGTCTGCTCCATGACCTATGGCATACTGATGAGAACTAATAAGTTCGAAACCGGTCTATGTCTGGTCAGGGAGTTGACAAATGACATTGGCTACCAATTTTTCATGATTTGTAAGGTATAATTCAATGCAGGTCGGGGTATTTGCCCGCTGAGTAGTTGTTTCCTGCAAATCATGTATAACAACAGTATATGGGTTAAGTCCACCAAGGGCTGAAGGTCACCGCTCTCGGTACTTGCAAAATGGCAAGTCGCTATGCACCATGGAGACATCCATGATGTCTGGTGTATAGTAGCATTAGACCACATGAGAGAATTCACTTACCTCTCACCACTACACCATTTACATTAGTCTGTATAAGACTAGCAGGTTGGCCACTGTCATTTGTCTGCTCCATGACCTATGGCATACTGATGAGAACTAATAAGTTCGAAACCGGTCTATGTCTGGTCAGGGAGTTGACAAATGACATTGGCTACCAATTTTTCATGATTTGTAAGGTATAATTCAATGCAGGTCGGGGTATTTGCCCGCTGAGTAGTTGTTTCCTGCAAATCATGTATAACAACAATATATATATATATATATATATATATATATATATATATATATTATTGTTTTAATATAAATAAAATTGATTGCAAATAAAAACATTTATTTTTGGCAATTTGTTTAAACAATCGTTTTTAAACAATTCTGGCATATTTCTAACAATTTGCAATCAACATATTCAAATTCAAGAGGTTAAAATACATAGGAATAAATAGTTTGTAATTGAACATACTCAAAATATATGGGAATAGTTGGATTGTTACATAGTGTAAAAAAAATCTTTATAAAATTTTTTTTATAGTGCGCTCAATATTTCTCGCACAAAAATGTTTTTGTAATGAAATTTGTGTAGAATTTTCTGAGCTTCAAAATTGAATTCTTGTGAAATTAGGGCTGTGGGCAAAATTAGAGAGATATGAGCAAAAAATTGACAAAAAATGTTTAAATACATTATAAGCATCATCTCCTTAAAATACGAGATCACTTAGATTCAGTTCTTTCAATTTAGGCTTTTTTCGACAGTTTGCCTGCGCTAAATCCAAAGTTTAGTTGAATTCTAAAGAAATGTTTGAAACAATATAAACAACAGATTACTTGACAACTAATCTGATATTTACAAAATTGTCTCTGTAGAAACAAAGGAGCCAGAGCATGCTCATCAAAACGAGAAATTTGGGACTGGAATTTTTTTCATCAAGACCTTATTTTTTTAGAATTCAAGTAAATTTAGGATTCAGGTTTTTGAATGATTTCGAACAAGTTTTGTTAATAAAATGTTTTGATTAAAAAACCCACTATGATTTTTGATTTTTTTCATATAATTTAGCATCGTAGATGGCCTTGCATTTAATGATGGAAAATGATTTTGTGGTCTTAAATAAATCTTGGTGATCTCTATCTTTCGAGATCAGTTTAAATCGGACAAAAAACAAAAGAATTATTACACTCTTGAGTGAGACATACTGTATATATGAATCGCTACTATAAAAAAATTTAAAATAAGTTTTTACTTGTACGTATTTTGACAGTTATATATTTTGTTGCTTCAATCAACGGATTCTCTCTAACAATAAATCGTTAATTTTATTTGTTGAAATGAAAAGACAAGGAATCAGTTGCTTTTTGTTTATTTAACTATCAAACATTGATATTTGTAATTTTATGTTTTTTATACACCAGTGCCAATAATTAAACAATTAACATATTGCCAGATACATTATTTACATTTATTTACATAATTTACATAATTTTTATTTCCATCTCGCTGATGTGCTCTAGCACGTCAACGGCGCCCAAATCTCCATATTTCCATATATATTCTTACCAAGAGCATCGGAATTTTTCTTCTTCCAATTATTTGCTGAATTAATATAAACCCTATCCAAGGACTTTCTAGGACGGTAGATTAAGTTTCTCAAATTTCGTTGAAGATATTTATGCATTTCTGCCATATCTTCTTGTCTTCCTCGGGAGATTTCACCCATCATCTTGATTCCCTCGTTCATGTGGAGACGGATATCATTGATTTTATCGATATCGTCTCTTGACAACTCTGTGTCTACATTTAAAATTAAATCATGGGATCTGTGGAAAGGTTTATTCTCCCAGTAATCATAACCGAGACCGCAAAGAATCGAAGCCATTCTCTTGTCATGCTTTCTCAATTTGATCCTCATTGTGGGACAAAATAATAAGGCAATGAGCATAGGGAGTCCTGGTATACCTGGCAACATGGAGGTTTGACGAAGCTTCAAGTGATCGTGTTCTGTTTGGCTAACGTTCGCAGCTACGAGCAACCTGGTGTGAATATTTCGCGGTTCTGTATCTAGCAACACCGTGTTAACAGAACTATCGTCGATAACTACCATCAGCTTTTTAGAGCTTGAAGTACACCCATGTAGTCGTACTTCCAGTGGGCTGTGAGGTCCTTTTAATTCGATTGTTTGTTGATATTTGGGTCTCCCCTTTAGCGCCTTGAAATCTCGGTAGTTTTCAATATGGTCTAAATTCCACCGAAATACTTGGTTATTAGGGTACCCTTCCTCTTGTACTTTTCGACGCGACTCATGGTCCTCTTTGCAAAGGAAACTTTCTACGGCTGGTTCTGCAATTCCTCTTTCTAACAGTTCAGCATTTATAGATTTTTCCCGACAGCCAGGTGGATTACTTTTAAATAGTTCTAGATATACGACATCGTCGACTACCGAATGAATTTTTCCATATATCCAAATGGCATACGTTTCACTTACAAAATTACTATATAGTTTCTCGTCCCAAACTCCATTATAATTCAGTTTCCTGGATGGCTGAATTCCATGTAAAACGCATTCGAAAGCGAGTGGTGCGATGTCCAATCCATCTCCATTAGGGATGTAATAAATGTTGTCGAGATTAACTTTTTCTATGTTACCGTAATCTACAAATATTACTAGTGCTGTGCTAGAATCCAACGAAAAAATTTTGCATCGATAGCACCGCCCGTCAACGTGGTATTTCGCAGCATAAATTTTGCCGAATTTCAACGCGTCGCTTGCGGGTACTGGACATAAATTTAGTTCGTTGAGCATTTCCGCGATTTTTATAACTATTTGTTCGCAGTCTCTTCTTATGGCCCAAAAATAACCGAATTCGTTGTGGTGAGTGATTTTTAAAGCTATCCATTCAATGTCCAGTGTAGGTAATGGACTGAATTTTGTTGCAGAATTGGCATTCTTCTCAATAATGTTTTCGAGTCTAGACTTACAAACACCATTTTGCTTTGCCCATTTCGAAGCCTCCTTCCGCGATAATAGATTTAAGTTGAAGGTGTGGTTAAGCTGCCTCCTTCTGACAGCCTCATAAATTTCGATAGGTATCTTTCCAGGCCTGCTGGTATGCGCTATTGGAGAACTATTCTCTAACTGCAACTTCCTCTCGATTGGTTTGAATTTAATATAAATTTTACCGCTGCCGTTGGATCCTATCAGAGAGTCAGTTTCGCCGTCTTCTTCATTCCGTAACAATTCCTTTATTGCTTTTGTGTACAACAAATAAGGCTGGTTAGGCTCCATTCCAGTGAAATAGACTGTTCGTGCTGGGTCTCGGTTATCAACAATTCTCAATGTTTCACGTTCACTAAACAATTCTTCATCTGGAACTTTTAAGAAGAAGTTGGGGTAAAATGCTCCAGCTATAATAATATCTAGTACAGGCGACTTCTCATTATAAAAAGTACACCCGTTCCCTGTGATATTCATACGATGCAATCGTTTTCTTATATCTTCCACACGTAAATCCCATTCTTTTAATTGCTTTAAATTAATCAGGTTCATATCACACCAATTACGAACATCCCAGTTGGCATGTGGAGGGTCTCTTGTAAACATTTTCCAAGTAGTGAAAATGTTGAGCATTGTTTTGAAGTCGCTGAGGCTACCATCTGACCACAGTAACTGCTTTCTGTAAGCATTAAATTCTTTCTGGAAGATGTTGTCAACAGTACACCCGGCCGCTATGATTGTCGCCTCTTCTAGGCAACCAAACAAATATCCCAGTACGACAAGTCTAGAAAGTCGTACATCAATCGGTAAGGCGGCCATGACTGTACCCAAAAAGGTAAGATCTCCATCTAAGGATGATGTATTGCCTTTACACGTTAGCAATAATCCACCCATCTCTTTTAAACTAAGAACTGCGTTTTTAACGTGTCTTAACTTGGGTGGATTTAAGGCCAACGAAAGGATTTGGAAAGGACTCTGGTTTTCATCTAGGATTTTAGTTTGCAGCACAATTTTTTCCAGAGGAGCCCGTATGATTTCCGGTGTACTTCTCTCAGCCATTTTTGCATTGTAAAAAAGTTCTGGTACTAATCGATATACTCTGCCAGGCCCGATTCTGCCCGCTCTTCCCGCTCTTTGTTCGCAATTGACGTGGGATGCCCACTCCAATTTTAAAGATGCGTTCTTAGTAACCGGGTCTATTGTCATAGTCTTTGTCTGGCAAAAATCGATTACATAATAACAGTCCGGAATTGTAATAGAGCTCTCGCCAATATTTGTGGATAAAACAATTTTTCTATGTCCTACAATGGGTTTGAATACCTTTGCTTGTTCTTCGTTTGGTAAACTGGAATGTAATATTAATATTTCCCATGGAGTTGCACCAGTCTTCTGCTTTCTATTTTGTACCACTTCCATTAGACATTTCTTTGCCTTCTCAATGTCAGTGATACCGGGCAAAAATACAAGAGTGCTTCCTATCACCGGTCCCTCTCTAGGACATATCGATGCATCCAGTGTATCAAAATAAGAAATTAGTGATACGAATATTTTCCAAATTTCGTCAGAAATCTCTGGGTTCTCAATATCGAATTTTGTTGGAATCCCTGTTAAACCATCTTTTATTATGGTATTGACAGTTTTTTCAAGGTAGAAAATGGAATTCAAATAACAGCTTATATCTATATCTACAATGGGGGGTATTAGAGAATCGGTAACATTAAAATAACACATAAGTTCTTTAACTTCAATTGAAGCTGACATAAGGATCACTTTCGTATTTGAAGAATTTGTAAATATAAATTTTCTAACTGCTAACAAAAGGAAATCCAACTCTTCATCTCTTTCATGGGCGTCGTCAATAATGATGTGCGAATATCGATTTAGCGATTTATCGGCTAAAACTTGTTCAAGCAAGATTCCGGTCGTTACGTAAGTTAAAAGTGTATCTGATGATACTTTCTTTTCTAAATGCACATGATAGCCACAAACGGATCCTAAGGGCCACTTTCTTTCTTCGCAAACTCGACTCGCACTGCTTATAGTAGCTATTTTCCTAGGTTGCGTCACGACCATGTTACAAAACTCCCTCTTCTCCTTAGAATCACTCAAGATGTATTGAGGAACTTGCGTTGATTTACCGCATCCTGTCGGGCCTCGTATAAACACAACATTGTTATTGTTCACCGCTCTGATTATATCCCTCATAAAATAGTCGGTTGGAATCATATCTGCTGCACTTGTTTTTTGTTCACCGAATCGGTACTTTCTGTAAACATGACTTGCATTGTTTCTCCTGTGTGTTGCTCGCATACCGTCGACATGTCCTGCATTTTCAGTCACGTGTGCGGTAGATTCGAACCTCGCATACTCATTCAATTCTCCAACAACGTAATTTTGTTCATACTCTACATCTTGGCCATAATCACTCTCTGAGTAGGCAGTGTCTGAGTTGCCTCTTATTACACCACTGGAACTTGCTGCTGCTGAAAGTTAAGATAAGATGTTAAATAAACCATTAAATAGTACAAAATAGAATATACATTTTTATAATTTTTTAAAATATATATACATATATACGTATATATATTTTACTTAAATTATCTTATTATTTCACTTATTAATCTTTTCTTATAATTTTGTTCTTTGTCTAAAATATTTATATCAGCAAATATAAAATCGTGGTTTGACTTAAAATGATGTGTTGCGAGAGCAGTTTTTTCTCTTTTAATATTATGTCTTTCATTGCAAGAGTAGGTATGTTCTTTAATTCAATTTTTAAAAGTTGTTTCGTCTATCCGATATATGCTGCTCCACAATTACAGGGTATTTCATAAACTAAATGTGATTTATCTCCAGTTGATAATATGTATTTCATTGTAGAATATGTTTCCAATCTTTTTGTATGATATTAAACCACATTGAATATTCATTAGTTAAAATTATTTTTATCTGCTCTGACAAACCTTCGACATACGGTATATTAAATTTTTTTTTCTCCTTATCAATGTTGTTAATCTGTTGTTGACTTGGTGTGGTATTTGTATGTGAATTATTGTTAATAATTAAATTGCAAACTTTTTAGGGTAATTATTTTGTAATAATTTCTGTTTGAATAAATTTTTGTTTTTTCCTGAAATTCAGAGCTACTCAATTTTAATATTTTATTTTTCATTCCTACCATCATCTTATGTTTCTGTTTGAAGGGATATTGTGAATTGTAATTAATAATTTTTCCAGAGCTAATGTCTTTTTCATACTAGTCAGTGAGACTTTTTTGTTCATTCGTTCTAATTAATAATATCTAAGAACGGTCATTTGTTTTCAGACTCGATTTCCATAGTGAATTGAATGCCTTTAAAAAAATGTTTTTTTAAATGTTTTCTTAACCGCCTCTCAAGTTACCGAAGTAACTGGAAGGTATCAAGAATCTTGTGCTAGGTAAAGAGACACGAGGCCCTACTGTTTATTGCGGAGTCCGAACCACTCTTGGGGCAATCTTTTTAATGAAAATTTGTCTTGCCTTGTGGGCCTCGAACCCACTTCGTTGGGCATACTCAGTCAGACGCTGTATTATTCATTAAAATAGTTTATTTATCTACAATCTTCCAATAAATGTAGCATCGGAATATATCAAATAGTTAAACTTATCAGATATTGAAAAAAAATTATATACTAAGTTTTGCTATTGGATATATATATATTTATGTTTTTTGTTAAATTGCTAATGAAGATATTATGTCTGATTTTAATGACTGATAACTTTTCACCTCATTATTCCTGAGGAAGACAATAAAGGTTGTCGAAACGTCGACTCTAAGAATGAAATAAAGTTTTCTCTTTTTTATCCAAGTACCGATGAAAGAGCTGCAGAACATTTATGTATGAATACGAAACTTGTGTACCAATACCTCATTGTTGTAAAATTTGTTATTTCTTAATTTTCCGACAAAAAAACCATGATTTAAAGAAGCTTTGCTTGTTTTAGGTCATAAACAGTTGTCAAACTTAAGATAAATTATACAGGATACTCTAATAATTAGAAAGTATGAAATGGAGTTTAAGCGAACTACTTTTTCTTTGCATTTTAATGAAAATGTTATTTAACAAAGATTTTTCGATTATGAAGAAAAGCTTACATACTTCTTATGGGGGTATTTAAAAAGTGTACTTAAATGATTTCGAAGACTACATATATTTATTAAAGCGAACAATTGTGAAAGCTGTTGTAACCATAAATAAAGACATATATATGATGAATTCTGAAATAATTAGAAAAATGTGTTCTAGTAGGAGGTTTACAATAGATTAGTATAAAATTTAGTTGAATAAAATGTTAGTTATTTTGAAAGAGGTTTTCCTGATTTTGCAACTAAACTCCGTATTTAAGCTTTTCTGCATAATTGAAAAAACTGTTAAATAAAATATTCACTTGTAATCTCCCTAGTACTTGATTTATTTCTGGATTTTTAATTCAAGAGCGAAGGAGATTCGGTAAGAAAATTTTAGACCAAAATTACTTGACAATGGCATACGGTTAATTTTTTTGTTTTTTATTTTTTATGTGGTTTCCTCATGTCTTAGTAAAATGAAATATTTATAGGAAATAAAATATGGTAAAAAATATATTGACTATTTACATTTTTTATACTAGGATTCAGGGGAACGCTGGTATAAGGTAAGAGATAATGAGAGTGAAGTAAACAAGTTTAGTATACTTATTTTTTATATTCCCTAAGCTCTTGTCGCATAAAAATAATAAAGCGAATTAATATTAGTCACAATAATTTATTTTGTATACAATCTTTATACTACAGTAAAGGGAAACTGAGATGAAACAATTTTGTTTGTGATTTAAAGTGGTGACAAATAATATCGCCTAAAAAAATCGCTAATAGTTAGCCACGAAATCATAAGTGTCTTGGAATATGTCATAAAACTCACTTGTTAAGATGAAAGATGCGTTGTAGTTTGTAACGTCAGCAGGAAAGCAACATAACAGGTAACCAAAAAATTGTTAATAAAATGAACAGCAATTCATACATACAATACAATATTTATTTATTTCAAAGAATCAGTCTTACAGAAGCTAATTAAATGAAAGAGACGTCAGTAAAAGGACTGTAGGATACAGTTCAACAAAATTGTTAAAATAGTCAGATATATAAAAAAAAAATATAAAAATGATACTTCTTTCTGCAAAGAACACATTAAAGCCTATCATTAAAATATGTTTGTAAAGTATGACATATCTAGTTGAAGAATCTGGACTAAATCCTAAGCAAGAAAATCTATTTCAGGAGATTACTAGCATTCTTCATGAAGTTGTGCTTTGTTTTGACCACAAATCTAGCTTCGAAAAGAATAAATTGGTGTCGCAGTATTATTTTTATTTTATGAAACACAAGACATATAGCGAAAAAAAAAAACAACGGCTCTGTGCTTTATTCGCCACTGAGTGGAATTCTTAAAGCCTTTGGAATTAGTTAATGATGTAAAAAAACATAGTAAGCCAGAATTGTACTAAATTAATTTAAAATAAATATAAAAATATTATTCATAAACCCTCTATTGTCTAATTATTGCTGTCAAACTAGGGAAATTTACACTTATTAATCACATAGGTAGGTGTTCATGGGGTAAGTAAGATTTTCAAAAAAAATTGATGTTTGCCATAGCAACAATGACAAAATAACGTGTCTGGTTGGTTAATACTGATTGAATTTTCATTAAAAATGCTAAGAAAGTTTGTTTGCTTAAAGTGGATTTTACTAGTTTTTAGAGTAGCCTGTGTAATTTATTTTAAATTTGGCAACTCTCTACAATTTCCTAAGACAAGCAAAACACTTTATAAGGAATTACTATTCTCGACAAATCAAAAATAACAAAGTTTACTACGAGAGTGCGGTACTTCATCTTTGAACACACTGTATATTTTTTCAAAGATGTTCTACGCATTTTATTGATTCCACAAAATCATATGTTATGAAATAGTATTTAAAGATTCTACTAGAAAAATATGGTAACCCCGACAAAACGATATTATGACCAAAAATAAAATCGAGAAAAATGTATTATTTTTTTAATGTTCCTATCGTCAGGTTGTGAAAAATATATAACTCTTATTAATGATAATCTACCCGTTTTATCGATTCCAGAAAATTATATGTTAGGTACGAAATAATATCTAGAAATTCTACTAAAAATATGGTAGATGTACCAGAACGACACAACTATAAACAAATTAAGAAAAATATGCAATTTTTAAGGTTGTTTTACCCATTTTATCGATCCCAAAAAATTATATACTATGAAATAGTGTTTAAAGATTCTACACAAAAAATATATGAGTTTTTAAAAGAATGTTCCGAGTTTTTTCGATTCTGAAAAGATATATGTTATGAAATAGTATGTACAGATTCTACTATAAAAATATGATATGTGCGTCAGAATGATCGAAAAATTGAGAAAATTATTTTTCTACCTCCCCATCGTCAAACATCTTGCTCAGTTTTGTTTTAAGTGTGCCCCAACGAGGAAGTTGCATGTTTTTTTATACCACAGATAGATAGATAGACGACAGAAAAATATGCTTCCTCGTATTTTTCCTCGTTTTTTGCTAAAATTGAGGACGAAGAAAATTATTTATTTTGGCTTAATATAAAACCATTGAAATGCCCTGTCCCTGCCGGGTGACATCATACGTGCCCCGTGACGTCACATCATTATTGTTGAAATATCTAAAAGAAATGCTGTGGCTGTAGATTCATACGCTAAGCATCTTATGAAATAATTATCCGCCATATTAACCAATAGTTAATAACAAGATTAAGGATTACAACGTGAATTAGAGAATTCAGGGCAAATCAGCGACGTCAAAACGGCGTCAAGGCAATATCATAGCGTTTCAGTCACGTGGTTTCGTTTACATAAAACCTCAAATTTTAATGTAGAATATTTACGAAATTAAATTTTTCTATGAATTTCTTTTATTATATTATCAACTTATATAGTACATATTATGGAAAAATGATAAATTGAAGCACTTTTAAAAATATTTTTTTTTTTATTTCAAGTTGGTCGAAATATATGCGTTATTATTGACAGCAATCAAGATAGAAAGATAAACATAATCAACACTGGGACCTACACTCTCAATGTAAATGTTAACATCGTCTATTTTAGGCTTAACATATTATTTCAAATAAACCGTGTTAATTATATTCTATAACTATTTTTCATGCTAAAATTTTAACACATCGTGCTAAAATTCCTTGTAAAATTAATATAATAATTAGAGAATGGCTTATAGTATTATAAATTATTTTAATTTAGCAACGAAATTTAACAGAATGTGTTAGAACAGTACAAAATTGGTTATAGAGTATATTTTAAATAATTTATTTGAGGTAATATATAAGAATTAAAATAAATGTCAAAATTTAGTAAACTTGTTATAGCTTTTAAATAAGCTTTAAAAAGTGTCTTAAAATTTATAGATTTTCCATTTAATAGTAGACTTAATTCGGCAATGTTTAACATGTAGCTGAGTAATATATAGTTACAATATTTGTTATACTTACGATTTTTGCTGTCCATTTTGAATATTGATTGAATCGCACAGTTTCTGGAGTCCTTGCGTTTTAGAAACCCTGTTTTTGCTGCTGCACCACAACAAGAAAAAGTCTTCTTTGATTCGAGCACCAATGCAAGCGAAAGTCACTAGATTTGTATCTACGATAGATACTGTTAGATATTGTTACAGCTTCGAATTTTCAATACAACTGGTGTCTGAAGTCCTTGGTACCTGATATTTATAGGGTGGGTATCATTAGCCATCTCTTTAATATTTGAATTAATATTCCAGTTTCCACAATTTCGTCCCAGAAAATATTCAATAGAACTTTGTTTGCCATTATTAGGTAGGATAAAAGTAATTATACCCTTAGGTCGCGGCTACATTGCAAGCGTATTCTGGTGAATTTGTGCGTCAAATACCATCCCAGTGAAATTATTTTTTGTAAGAACAAAAGTGTTGGCAAGAACCGAGCGTTTTTACGTTCAAATAAGTTTTAGAATAATTTCCAAGCCTCCAAAGGCTTTTGCTCTTCATTAAAATTGAACAAGCAGAAATTCATAAGCGATCAATTTTTAGTACCATAAAATAAATACAAAAAAGTTTGCCTGTGTGGGTGCATACTATAGTTTCAACTACTCAAAAAATACTTTGTTAAGCAAGCATTGACAAATTAAACATGCAATTCTTTATTATAAATAGTATACCTATATACTAGCATGAATCACTTAAATAGATACACAAAATAGAAAATACAATAAATTGTCGTACCACTATCAAACAAATATTATATTATTAATTGTTAAATGGGGTTGATTACACCTTAACAAAAAAATAATAAGAAAAAAAACATTTCAATAATTTTTTGAAAGACAAATTCAAATTTAATGAAACGAAGTGTAGTGATTGAAAAGTGGTTATATCCTTATATTTTGGCCCAAAGAGTCCTACCCCTGAACTAAGGCCTATTATTAATGGTCCATCCTGTATACGTAAATTGCTTTTTATAGATTGTCAAGGAGATCTTTACCTTATTGGCCTGGCCAGTTTTTGTAAAATGATTGATGTTTTTATATTCCAGAAGTCTTAGGGCCGAGAAACTCAAAAGAATTTTTGACCGATCGATTTTTGCATTCTATGCGTTCTTATATTTTGTTGTGATTTTATTCTTGTATCATAAGTATTTTCAGTAAACTGACTAAAGATTTTAGTTTGATATTGATGCATTAGATCTGTCTTATATCCAACAATTTTGTTTCACTAAATAACTGATGTGTGGGATATCGTATATTCTTTTAAAAAAAAAATTTTCTAATGCTTTCTGGATATTCTTAATGCTTTAATATAAGTTTTTCCAGCTACACCCAAACTTATAATTCCTTATTTTATTATAGACTCGACAAGTACTTTATAGACAGTAACCATGTCTTAGATATTTAAAATAGATTTCTATTGCATGATTAATGTAATGTTGCCATTTTAAATTTTTAATAATATAAATTCCGAGATTTAATATTGTCTGTTGGTGGTATTTTATAATTTGGTAAATTTCTGTTAAATATAAAGAGTACGTAAAATGTCTTTGTGTTGTTTAAATTTAATAGTTGATTATCTCTCAATATGTTGTAGGTCCAGTTCAACAGAATTTTTTGATCACCCCAACTACTGGAATAGAAAAAGTAACGTCTGCAAGATATTATTTTTCCTTTTGTATTGTGGTGAGTATTCCATTGATATATCGTCTCTAAGGTCTTAAATTTAGAGAGAACACTAACAAATAGGCAGGTGAGACCCCGGATTCGAACCAACTTGTCCTTATAATTTCTCATCTGGCATTATTTGTGTTAACAATTTCTTTCTTGATCCTCTTTTTCCTCTTGAAAATGGCTCCAAAACGGGAAACGTCGAGACATCAATAATGGCACACGCGGTTCAACTCGAGAATCAAGTATTTCTCAAAAAAATTGAGAGTATGAAACTCAAAACTGTGCCCTGTGTCACCCCATATACTATGATTTTAGGTTAACTTGTAGTTTGATCTATATTAGCAAGGTATTTTCTACTTTGTAGGTAACTTTTAAAGCACTCCCTCTGACGCCAATCTGTTCCAGGTTATGCCTTCGCTAGGTCTAGAAAAACAACAGCGAGGGCTTCGATTGGTCAACAGAGTTAATAATTTTTTCTAATGTTTTGTTAAGATTTGATAGCAAGGACTATTGCGCTATTGCTTCTTTAAAATGATCTGGGCATATTCCTGTTTCGAAGATATTCTCATATATATGAGAAAGGTTTTTTTTATATATGGTTCCAAAACTTTTAGCAATTCTGCGCCTGGTGCTCTTTTTGTTTTTCAGGCTAGTAGTTATGTTTTTTGTTCAGATTCATCAACTGGGGTCAAGAAGAAACTATGTGGTAAATTAGAGTTTAGCAAAATATGTTTATCACGTTTTTTTATCTTACTAGCTATGATTTATATTGATATAAAATATAGTTATTTTTTATATCAATATTGTTAGGGTTTCTTAAATGCAATTGAGCTCATCGTTTTACAATAGAAGTTATATTTCCTTGCGTTACCCAAAGTTTTTTTTTTCGTTTTATTATTTGTTTTTTTAATAATTATACATTCAGTTATTAGACACGTTATTTTGTTCATAAATGTTTTCACGCAGTCATTTGGATTTTTAATTGGATAATATGGATTTTTAACATTATTATGCTTTACCAGTTTTCCTTTCTTAGTAAAGTATATACATCTATGATAATATCCATACGAGTTTTTAAATTATAACCGTAAAATAATTTATTATAAATATTCCTCCTTTTTTCAGGATTATGTGTAAGAAGCAAATGATTTTGACGATTAAATCCGCATAATCAGAATGTAGTTGAAAGTTATTTTAGAATATAAATTTGAGCGCTATACTTAAAGTGAAAGTCGCACACCACTTTCTTATTCAAATGCAAATTGAGTGTCAATCCAATACGCTCGCACTAATGTAGTCGCAGCCTTAGTCAAATAATATTTATTTCAGAGTTTATACTAATAGGGGTGTATAGGAAATTATTTATTCCAAGAAAATAAGGTAGAAGTTTAATTCACATAATGATTTTACAGGTACATTGCAAATGATTCACCGAAGGAGGGTAGGTTATATTACAGGCAAAAGTAATAATACCTAGATTTATGTACGTATCCAAGTAAGGGGTATTTGTAAAACCAAACTATAGATAGATAGTTGTTTATTTAACCACATACAAGTATATTTGTAGCAAGCCATAAGAAAAATTTGAAAAAAATGTAAAATATAAAACACATACAGTAAATAAGTCACTGTATAAATATTAAATACAAAAAACATGTAAGTGCTATAAGACCATTAATATGTTTGTCAGGAGAAGAATAAATAAAAATAACACAGATGGTAATTAAAGAACAACGTTCAAAATAAAATAGTTAAAGGGGTTATTAGAAACAATTTTTTTTCGAAATTAAATACGCTTACTATAATCAAGAGAAATTGGCAAAAATTATGAATTTATATTAGCGATTGAGATAGGGTTTTTGGTTTTTACAGCATGTCCTAAAATTCCTGTATGTCAAATTTCGTTAAAAAATATTCATTTCTTTACAAAAAAAAACATATCTAATATTTCAATAATAATCCCTACTATTCAAGTTATTCATTGTCGGATATTTACATAACTTGGGAATCGTGAAATAATGACGCTAATTAAGCATTAGGACACATATTTTATCTAAAATACTATTATGAATATTTGAAAATTTTATTTTTTAAAATACTTAGAACTCGGCATACCAATATCTTTGTTAACATGGAGCGCGTTGGAATGGATTTGACAATTGTATCGAATGTCAAATTAAACTTAAACAAGGCTTTTTTTCTTATCGAGATGCAGCTAGTATTTTCAATTTGAGACATCCAGAACGCCCACAGATTCACTACACCACAGTTGGTTCAATTAATAGAATATTTAAAAGAACTGGAGATGTATCCAAAGTTAGGGCCAAAAACACAACGTTGCCGATCGTCCATATTAAACACCGTTAATGTTGAACCACGTGTTAGTGTCAGAGATTTATCTCTAAACTTGAATGTAGACAGAAATAAAATTTGGTGGTGCCTTAAACGTCATAATTTAAAACCATATAAGCTCAAGTTTTTATACGCTACGGAAGAAGGAGACGCAGAGAGGAGATTGGAATATTGTTTCTGGGTACAGGGTTTGTTTTTAAGTGACACAAAATTTTTGATAAAAATTATTTTCAGTGATGAGGCTACTTTTACAACAAATAGCGTGGTCTCATCGCAAAACTCAACCCACACTGGGTTATAAACTGTAAACGGCTATACTCCGAAAAAGCAAATATCTGGCGTGGAATTTTAAATGACACCTTATGGCACTTTAAATAGTGTGAGATTCCTACTATTTTAATTCATGAATTTCGAGATGCCGTTCAAAATTTATCTTTAGCCGTACAACAAAATTTCTATTTCCAACTAGATGGGGCTTCCATTCATAATGCAGCAATAGTTAAAAATTGCGTTGGATTGGAAGAAATAGTCCTTTAATTGCGTAACCACCTTGATCATCAGACGTTACCCCTATGAATTTTTGTTTTTGGGGTACCATACAAAATGAAATCTATAAAAAAAGGCCACAAAATAGAGCGGAACTATTGACAGAATTAAAGAAGCCTAAAATGAAGTAACAGTTGAAGAATTAAGAAAAGTTTTTATAAAAGATAAGAAGAGAATTGAAAAATGTATCAGTATTGATGGATGAGTTGTATCATTTGCAAAAAGGATACACTTAGATTGATATAGAGAGTATTCTATATCATTTATAAATAAAATGAACAACAACGCTCCCAAAACAGATCCTTGTGGTACACCATTATTAACATTGTTAAAAGTTGAATTAATATTATTTATACTAACACATTGTTGCCTATTATTTAAATAAGAATCAAATAAAGCTAGAGATACATCTCTTATACTATAGTAAGATAACTTTACCAACAACAGTACGTGAGGAACACAGTCGAAGGCTTTGGAGGGGTCACATAAAGCTAGGCCAGTATGTTTTCCCTTTCCCATATCCTCGACTATATTACTCACCATCTGTTGAACAGCTTCTATGGTTGAAAATTTAGATCAAAAACCAAATTGAAAATTTGAAATTATCTTATTTTGCTCCAGAAACTTGATCAGTGACCATTTTAATAAAATTTCTATTAATTTAATAATAATAATAATAGTTTATTAATCCTTTTAAAATTCACAAATATAGTATATGGACAAGTCAAAGAAACATACATCTTATATAATAATATAGCGAAAATTGTATATAAAACCGTAAACTCATGTATAAATTATCTATAACATTTAATATTACAACATACATTTTATATAATAATATAACGAAAATTGTATATAAAACCTTAACATGTTATATAAAATATGTAAAATAAAAACCTTTTTATTTTACGTGAGCCAGGAGCCTATGAAAAACTAACCTACCGTGTCTAATTATACTATATTGAATAGAATTCCTGTAAGCTATAAAAAGAATTTTCAGTAAGAATTTGTATTTTAAATATTTTATGAAGGTCATATTGTGCAGCATTTTGTAAATGAAAGCAAAATTATATCGATGGTCTCCTTAATTATTTGACTACTTAAGCGATAGATATCAGTGCAGGGAGAATTCTCCGCATCAAAAACTTCATAAGTAGTGATTGACCGCAGAGAAAAGTATTTGCTACTCCAGGTATTTTTTGTAATGTGTCTCTTAAGTCCAAGTCACTATTTGGTATTGCAGCAAGAATATTATCAGCTACAGTACTAATATATTCATTAAAATCGTCCATCGATAGATTTGGATCGATTTTAGATAAATATTTATTATTAGGTTCATAATTTATTAAAAGAAAGAGCATTTTTTACGACTAAGAAACCCGATATCTATTATTATACACGTAATTTTCATCATCTTTTTTAGTTAACAACACAAGTGATAATTTGTGTGCGATAATTTGAATATTTCAAAGTAAAACTTCTATATTGAAGGTTGAGTTCGAAGTAACTATAGGTCTATCGAAAAATAAATGTTTGGCTTTATTTGAATCAATTTAGAATATATCAGAATAAAATATGACATTAAAAGATCGTCAAGGCTACATTCGCTTGGAACTTAAGATATTTATGGTACCCAGCAGTTTTTTCGGAATGCTGTCACCTGCTAAAAATCTAAAATTATCACTCAGTTGTTTGAACGTTAGTAAATACTTTACATTTACAAATATCAAAACTCAGATTATTACTATTTATGTTTGATTCGACAAGATAAAACTAAAAAATTTCGCGTAAATCAATAGTTCACGAGATATTCCTCTAGTGACTGGCCTATTAATTATTACTTCACTTTTGCGTTCAGAAAAATGATAAATATATAATTTTCTTCTAAATAAATCATTGCTAAAAAATAATTCCAACAAAATTTGAAGTTTGAGATATACCGGGTGTAACAGGATCATGGTATACCCTCCTTTTCTCTTTTAGTTAAATGTTACGAAGTAACTAAGGTGACTCTGAAAACAGTGAAATATTTAGCTTGTCAAACATTTGTTGGTTTAACGGCGTTTTTATTGTGTCTTTAAAAATTGGTTAAAATTCTTGTTAATTGTGTTCAAAATTGCGCAAATTTATATAAGAAATGAAAAGTGGACATGTTTATTATTTATGGGGAATGTAAAAGAAATGCAGTTGCGGCTACCGACCCTTATATCCAGCGATATCCTGATAGACAATGTTCAGCGAAAAATTATTTTAAACGTATTGAAAACCAATTCCGCAGAGAGCCCAACAATGATCCCGAAGAAAACTTCATTATTGACGAAGGAATGGAAATTAATGTTTTGGCTCGGATAGAAATTGATAAAACTGTTTCTTTAACTTAGGTTTAAATTGGACATCAGTCACCAAACATAGTAAGCCGAATTTTGCACAAATACTACTATAAATCTTTTAACGTGCGGCCAAATGATTTTGAGATTCCTGGAAAATGAGATTAGTACATTTTAGATGAGCTACCTTTAGATTTAGGACAGGGAATGTATTTCCAACAAGATGGAGCTCCTCTCCATAATTCAAGGATAGTAATTGATTACCTTCAACGGAGATTCGGAGAAAACGAAATTTCGACGAATGGTCCTGTGAGGTGGCCTTCAAGGTCACCTGATTTAACACCCCTTGATTTCTTTGTTTGGGGTCATTTAAAAAATATTGTCTATGCAACCACCGTTACAACCCGTGAAGATCTAGAACTACGAGTAAGACGAGCAATTAATAGCATAACGGCCCAGCAATTGGCGAACGTTCTTCGAGAAACAGCTATGCGAGTTGAGAAGTGCATTGACGTTAATGGACAGCATTTTGAACAACTGTTCATAATCCTGTTACACTCGGTAGAGTAAATTTGATAGTGCCACAATGATTTCTTAATATTATTATTTTTAGTAGCATTTTAATAGTTCTGACTTATAGCAACGAAAATGTGAACATTTCGAAACGACCAATTCAAATTTCCAGTCAGAAGGTTAATTTGTTTATAGTCGGATGTATGTTTCCTGGGCAGTAAAAAAACGCAACAAAAACTGCTAATTATTAACGCCAGTGAACCATTCGGCATGGTCTTATCAAACAAACTAACGTACCTATAAAACCTATTAAGATAAGTGATTCAGTTTACAGACGATATAGTACGCGTAACGGTATTTTAATAAGGTAGTACATTTTTTTGTTCCGTTTTTTGACTGCCTCGTAAATATACACCTGACTATACTAGCACAGTGTTAAAAGGAAAAGGTTGAAATATTTCAGCAAATATACATCACAGAAAAGAACTTGTTCGCTTTTTCCTGACCTTTTAAAGTGTGTAGACATTTGTTCGATATAATCAATAAATTACTAAAAATTGAAAAAGGAATTTCCTCTGTGTCATCTGTTAAAATACTACAATTTGGCTTATGTGCACATTTCTCGGTTTTGTTGGCAGGATTTCACAAGGGTGCAAAATTTTATTTTTACTAGTAACCATGAACGTTAAGGAAATGATGCAGACAAAAATATGTTTTGATCCATTAACTTGGATAATTATGTGAGATTTTTTATCAATTTCTAGTAACTATTCAATTTCCCTGCTGACTAAATTGAATGGAAGTTGATAAACATTCTGAAATAATTCTCTAAGTTTTAGTGGATCAAAATAGACATTTTCTTTTCTTGCATTTTGTCTTTGTTGATAGTTTCGGATAAAAAATGGTTACAAGTCTAAAAATCTATCTAAAAGTTATTTTGTTTAATAACTTGCAACATACGAATAAAAAAATGTTTCAAACAAACTGCTTAGTTTTGGTCGTATAATAAGACACTTTAGTGAAATATACTTTTTCATTTGAAAAAAGAAGATTTTTAGGCTTCGCCTCGTCTCGATTTTTTAACAATAATAATAATATTTAATTTTAAGCACCGTAGTGCTTGGACAGATCATAATTACACAAATAAAGTAAAAGTGGACATACACAAACATAAATAGAATATATGTACATAAATAAATGTAAATACAAACATACACAGATTAAGTATAAGTACACTTTTGATAAAATAAAATACCAAAACAACAATAATAAATAGTACATACAAACAGCGAATTAGTCTGGATTCTCATACCTAAAATCTTGTATATTGTAGTAAGTATTGGATAAGAGGTGTCTTTTAATTTAATTTGAGAATTGAGAAATTGGTAACTGTTTGAAATTATCTGACAGGGTGTTATACAAACCAATACCAACCCTGTTTTTCTGTGGATTATAGTCTATCAGATGGTATTTGTAAATGATCCCGATTACGTGTGTCATATGCATGTGTTTCACTATTTCTAGTGTAATCGCCTAAATGTTCCCTTAATTAAGTCGAATTACAGTAGATCACTTGTGAAGGTAATATTTTAAATTTAATAAATCACGGTTTACAGCTTACTAATTGGTTCACACTTGCTAAAATTCTTTGTATTTGGTTGGAGGTACCCCAGTTTAACAAACCATACGCCACTGCATTATGAAATAATGCATGATATGCAATCAGTGTGACATTTTCATTAACCCTAAGTTAATTTATCTAATAGCATACACTTTCTTGACAGTTTAGATGCTAATATATCCATATATGAATGTGAAGTTAGACTACAGTCCAAAGTGAGACCTAAAAATTTTACAGGTTCTCAGCGGTTCCTTTTAATGGAAAAAAGTAACGTGTTTGTCTTGTTCGAGTTTAAGCTTTGCTTGTTTGCACTACAAATTTTTTAAAGTCGAGATATCTCCGAGAGGAGACGAGATCAAGGATTCATTTAAAAAAAATTATGAATGAATAATAAACTTGAAGTTATTATTTTACATTTAATATAATCATTTTAAAATGACTGGTCTACTTGTTTTTGTCATAAACGGCACATTATTTGACAATATTATCGTTACCTGAAAATTTTCCAAAGGGGCATACACTTCTATTCCAGTTAAGGCATAATAAATACTTTGTATTTCGGTTACTACCTGATTAATTGAAAGGGATACGGATAAAAAGGACCTCTGTTTAGAATATGGCTTAGTTTTACTGCCCTGACCCATTCAATTAGGCATTAAATACATTATATTATTATAACCATCATTAGGCAGCTTATCTGGACTATTCTTGGAAAAGTTTTAATCCTTTACATCCTTACGATCGGAATTTCGTAGATATATACTATAGAAACTAGAAACATTTTACTACTATTTTTAGTATAATATAAATTAAATATAATACAATTTAAATTATTAAAGCTTTTGTTTTCGTAGAGTATAGGGCAGAGAACAAAATATGAAACGAATATGGAGAAGATTATAATTCATAACATGCATAATCGATTTTAGTTACTGCTATTGAGCAAAAGTCAATTATTCATATAGATTGTAAGGTAAATTTACAAATAATATAAATAAAGTAATAAAGTAAAGTGAAAGTAGAAAAAAATGTTCACCAATGTTAATAGAGAAGGAAGAAAAGCAATAGGTGCTAAGTTTTCGAGTGATGTAGTTTCCCTCCGCGCTTGAATTTCGCCGGTAGTGCTTTAAAAAGTATTTGTTTCATATAAATGAGTAGTAAAGGGGATGTCACATTATTTATTTATGGTTTTTATATTAATACAGGATCTATGAAGTAAGCTATTGAAATTTTGGGTTAAAATCCCACAAGTTCCATATTTTAGTTCCAAATTAACATTTTGTAACTTTCTTTTTTTTAGATTATAGGCCTCTTAGAGTACTATTAAGCCATATTTTTGCTTTTAATGTTCGTCAAAAAACCAACGAGTAATCTTGTTTGTTTATAACGGATGAAATGGGAATTGAAGAAAAATAGTGTATTTGTTTAAAAATTTTTTTCTTCCCATTATTATTGAAAAATATACCTAAGAGTTTAGGATTTGTAATCAATAAAATGTTTCTACAGTCAAACCTGTCTACAGAATTAAGAGTAGAATTATCAGTTTGTAATTTGTTTAAGGTTTTTAAGCAAATATTTTAACCTGAAATTAGACACGATATTTTACTTTAGTACGAGGCATTTTTCACCAGATATAATGAATATTGGTTTGTTACAATTTAAGACATAACAAATTTAAAAAATCAGCGATTTTTAAGTTTTTTTTGCAAATAAGCAAATTAACTGAAACAATTTCTACTAGTCATGTTTTATCAGAAAGTAGAATCGAGTCGGGTAGGTTAGGGTAGGATAGAGAAGAAAAGAGGAGGGAAGAGTAAAGTAGAGTAGAGTTGTAACAGTTCACTTTTATTTATGTTAGTTAAGGAACCGTACGGAACAAAATATGCGGAATGCGGAGATGCCCTAGAGGAACTTGCCAGGCACAAGGAAGTGAGCCTGATATGGGTTCCGGGACATACCGGGGTCCCAGGAAACGAGGGAGCCGATGAACTGGCCAGGGTCGGAGCCAGGGAGCCCTGTCTTGGCCCGGAGCCCATGTTGGGAATTACAAGGAAACATGTCACTACGGCCCTTAGTGAGTGGGCACATGCACCATTGAGGGAACATTGGAGGCTGAGCAGTGGCTGCAGACAGGCTCGAGACTTCGTAACAGGGCCGAAAAAGTCAAGGGCGGCCTGGTTGCTAGGCAGAAACCGGAGGACTCTGAACCAATTGGCCGGAGTCCTAACTGGTCACTGCAGGCTCAGAAGACACCTATCACTGATAGGGGTTGAGGAAGATCCCACCTGCCCAAGATGCGGATGTGATGAAGAAACATCGCTTCACTTCTTGGGACAATGTGAAGCGTTCGGGCACCTGAGGTGTGAACTCTTCGGCGCCACAACGCTCCCAAAAGAGGAAATGAACTCTCTCGAATGGAAACATGTCCTGACTTTCATTGGAAGATCAGGAAGGTTTCAAGAGGGAGTAGGAGGTCGAGTAGAAGTGAACGGTTGAGGGGACGTCAGGGGGTAGGTAAAAAGCGCCCATTTGTGGCCTACTTGCCAGGCACCAGGCCTCCCCCAACAATTACTACTACTACTAGTTAATTTTAATATTACCCCCTGTATATGCCGCCGTTGGATCTGTACGTTAATTTTATGAAGTTTAGTATGCCTAAAAGTATGCAATCAGCAATACGCTACCGAATTGTCGTATATTCGTGAAAATTAGGAAATAATCACCTCAAAATTTCATGTTGATGATTTTAAATCTAATTCCATTTTATATATCAAGTTTATCTTAATATGCGAAATATCCGTAAAAATAAGCATAACATTATAATTATTAATAGGTATTGCCATTATATTTCTGCCATTATCATATATAGTTTTTCGTATTTTATCGCGAAGGTTTTGTGAGGGAATAACAAAAACAGGCGTTCGAGTCAGTTACTACGTATTTTTGGTGTTAATAAGTGCAACCCATATGTTTCTATATGTTTAACATTTTAATGTATAATTAGAAAAAATGTGTTTATATTGTGCGCACAATTTCGGCTGTACTGCTGAATTTGAGGGCATTTGTAATCCCTAATTGACACGTGGTAATCAACCAAACTCTTGTCTATAGCTTTGGTCACTTCAAGCCACCCTCCATCTACGTAAGTTATTAAATTTTTCTTTTTTTAAATGAGTAATGGTAATTTCGTAAATCCTTGTTATAGGGCTTTTCTGTTTTTTCTGGCTTACTTCACTTTTCGGTGCAGTAATTTTGGTAATTTAATTTGGGATATTTCTGATATCAAACTGCAGTTAGAAGATCTATTGAGGTTCCTGCGTTCCAGTTCGTTATTTTGGAATTTATGAGATAGACGCAGTATACCGGCTGTCCTGGACGATGGACCGTTGGAGCCACCATTTGCAGTAATCTCGTGCGAGGACGACATGAAGCAGATAAGCTGTATTTTCTGTACCTTCTTTTAGTATTTTGCATTTATCCCTATTCATTTGAGTACCAAATAATCTATTACATATTAGTAATTCATTTTTTTCTTCTACTAATTGAATGGCCGTGTTTTAGGCCTTTACGCTAAATTTTAGTAACTAATTCATTTTTGACAACATTTTGACTTGTATTTATTTATTTTTGGTAGTTATTATTATTTTGCAGATATAATTATTGTCATATATTATTTAAGATAAATCCTCTTGTGCACCAACCGTGATCACGTGCGGACACTTATAATCATTGGTTTACAACTTTATATTTTATAGACCTATATCTGTATATATTTTAACCTAAAAATTCACGAGCGGGCATTCATTATTATCAGTTCACAACTTTATATTTTTTAATGTATGTATATATTTCAGAATGATATAAAATTAAAGTAGATTTTAACATTCTTTGGAATTATTTCTTGTAGAATATATATTTAAAATTCATTCAGTAAATAAAATTAAGTCAATTGACACCTGATATCGACTCATTGGTCCAATTATTTGGAGTGCTTGAAGTTTTGTAACCGAACTTTAAGCCATTACTCGGAAACGTAGGGCAATTTAGGTTACGGGCGCCTTGAGCTGTTCAGTTGCAATTATCTTGAGTAGTTCTAAATAACTCCACGGCCAGCTCCGATTGTAAGCTAGCCAACGTTTCTCTCAACAACTTGGACACACTTCGAGTGTTCGAGGAGAGGTGAGGACCTAGTATCTCTCCTTAAAATTTTAGTAAGGTGATAGAGCAGAGTAGAGTAGGGTAGACTAAAGTAGAGTAGGGTCGAGTAAAGTCAAGTCAAGCCGAGACGAGCCGAGCCGAGTAGAGAAGAGGAGAGTAGAGTATAGTACAGTAGAGTCGAGCAGAGCAGAGCAGAGCAGAGCAGAGTAGAGTAGTGGCGAATCGAATTGAGAGGAACAGAAGTGAATAGAATAGAACAGAATAGAGTATTCGAATATTCGAGTCGAGCTGAGCCGAGCCGAGCTGAGCCGAGGAGAGGAGAGTAGAGTAGAATAGAGTAGAGTAGAGTCTACAAGGCCTGTAAACTTCTTTTATTTTACTAAGACATTTATATATTATTACTTGTTGCGTTCTTTCAGATAAATAACTTTCCATAAGAATCAGCGTTTCTGAAAGGTAAATAAAATTTTGCATTTTCTATTCATGACCTATTGCTCTCTGTTTTTCTTTTGTGTTTTTACTAAATTCTTGCCTGTATCTGTAAACAAATCTACAAACAAGTTAGCAATGTACTTTTCATTTGAAATAATTTCATTATTTATATTTTTTATTGTTTTATTGCCTTTTCGCTGTTTTTTCCGAGCTTCTTTTTACAGATTTCCATAATACCTTGGAATTATTTTTATTTTCGCTGAGTATGTTTTTATATGAACTACTTTTTGCCTTCTTAATTAATACATTTAATTTATTTCGATATTTTTTAAAGTCTTCGACTCTTTTTAAACCACCTCTACTGTTTTGCCATTTTTTGTAAAGTAAGTCCTGATGTTTTATAGACATCGTTAAGCCTCTCGTTGACAATGTTTTTTTATATGAATAATTTGATTAGAGCTCAAGCTTATATAATTTTCGAATTTGTTAATAAATAAATTATTAGATTTCTCGACATCTCCACTATTATAAACTTCAGCCCATTTTTCTGTTAATATACTTATTTAATTTATCATATGCAATGCTATTTGTTATTGTACAATTATTTGTTTTACTTCGCGTATTGTTTTTTAAGGTAAATTGAAAAAGTATTGAGAAGTGACCTGACAAATGAATTTTTAGCAGTAAAGTTTAAAAGTTATGTTTTTTATAAAAAGATGATCTATGTAAAATTATAATTATCCTTGAATTCTAGTATGCATATTTATACATGGAATGAAGAAGGCTTCCTCATTTAGTATGTTTAAATAAGTTTGGCCGTCATCTAAATTATTTAATATGTATCTGTATTCACCTCTTCGGCTAAAATATTTCTTTCAAATACATTTTTAAATGGTTAATGAACTCTTTACTGTCTACTGAAGATGATCTATATATAATAAACACTACAAAATAAACACCACAGAAATTAGATAACTCTCAATTCCAGAAGCCAGACGCTCGTGCGGAAGGGGGTTACACATTGAAAAAACGCGGACATACAACCGTGTCCTCCGACAGTGCCAGTGGTGAAGCCGGGATTCGAACCCGGTGGCGCGATACCTGTGTGATTAATCGCGATTTCCGCCTCGCACCTATCGGCCAGACCATATACTCGTTATTATTAAGTTAACACCATTGTAATTCTTTACCATTAATTCATAGGCCTTTAAAATTTCAGCATTATAGTTACTATTTATATAAATTATCACCTCGTCGTTTTTGTTGAATTGTCCGTTACTCTAGATGACATCGTATTCCTCTAATTTGAATAAACTTAAATAACAAATTTTGAAAGTCTCATTAAGTACAATACAGTCTAACTCAATATTTAATTCATGTTAGTGTCTGGCAGGCTTCAAAATTTTTCTGAATACTTCTAATATTGTGATGGAATATTTTAAGTCTCATTTTTATCACTTAGTATGTCAAGAACGCGCCAGACCCTCGAGAAATTTTTCGAAACTGCAACGAAATCCGAAGGAATATTTCGCACGAAGCGAATGCTGCACGTAAAAACGCCGTCGGAGGATGGTCTTTGGAATTATTAGAAATATTCACTCCTCGGAGCTATAGAGATATTCAACATTGTCAATAGATTTTTATTTTTGATACGACTTAAACTATTTTTCATTGAGGTATTTTTGTTAAATTTGTGTTAGGAGAAATTGGAGCAAATAAAATGAACAAATTAGAAGATACCCAATAATAACAATTTTTTAATTCAGGCTGCACTTATTGTTTTATCCACTTCTCCATATGATAATTGGATATGTCTCCTGCCTGTTTTTGTTACTTACAAATTTGCAGAATACTGTGTATTTTGTTGTTACATTTATTATATGTATAAAAGAAACACGTTAATCTATTATAATTCTTTTTATTAAAAGATAAATTATTGTCTAAACGTTAATTGTGGTGTTCTGTTTATATTAATTTCTTCTTTTTCTATCGCATATATCTCATTATTATATCATTACAAATTCTACAAAAATAAAAAAAATAATCAGTATATTAGAAAAATAACCTGTACATTTGTGACGTATATGTCAAAACATCAGTCAGGTGCTATTTTTCCAACTAAAAAAAATTATAACAAAAATAAGCATTAGTAATAGTTGGCCAAAAATAACCTTTGTCCGATCCTTTTTCATAAACGTCACAGACGCACAGGTTATTTTTCCAATATACTGATTAATTCTTGTACAATCTGTGATCAGAAGATATATGTGGTAGAAAAACCAATAACAAGAAGAAATGAGTATCAGATAAATTATTTAAATTTCATTACATTTATTCACATTTATTTAATTTATTTACATTTATTTAGATTTATTAACATTTATTCACATTTATTTACATAATTTATAAATATAAGCCAGACAGACAATTGAGCTCTAATTCTGTTTTCTATCGATTAGAGAACGACAACGGCGGCCAAATCTCCGTACTTCCGTAGATATTCGTATTAAGGACATCGGAATTATTGTCCTCCCAAACATTTTCAGATTTAACATAAACTCTATCCATGAACTTTCTAGAACAGAAAATCAAGTTTCTCAAATTTTCATGAAGATACTTATGTATCTCTGCCATGTCTTCTTGTCTTCCTCTGGAGATTTCACGCATCATCTTTATTCCTTCGTTCATGTGAAAACGGATATCATTAATTTTATCGATATCGTCTGTTGACAACTCGGTGTCTAAATTTAAAACCAGATCATGCGATTTGTGATACGGTTTCTCCTCCCAGTAATCATATCCGAGACCGCAAAGAATAGAAGCCACCCTCGTATCGTCTTTTGTTAATTTAATCCTCATTGTGGGACAAAACAATAAGGCAACGACCATAGGAAGTCCTGGTATGCCTGGTAACAGGAATGTTTGATGAAGTCTCAGATGATTGTGCTCCGTTTGACTAACGTTGCTAGCTACGAGTAACCTGGTATAGATATTTCGCATTTCGGTATCTAGCAACACTGTGTTAACAGAACTATCATCGATAACTATCTTCAGTTTTTCAGAGCTTGGGGTACACCCGTACAGTTGTACTTCCAGTGGGCTGTATGGTCCTTTTAACTCGATTGTTCTATATTTTGATGTATCACTCGGAATGATATCATCGTAACTTAAAATATCGTCAGATTTCCACCGAAGTCTTGGCATACTAAGGAGCCCTTCCTGTGTTTCCCGACGTGACTCATAGTCCTCTTTGCACAGAAAACTTTCTGTGGCTGGTTCTGCAATTCCTTTCTTCAATAGTTTATTATTTAAAGATTCCTCCTGGCAGTCAGAAGGATCGTTTGTAAACAGTTCTAGATATAGAACGTCGTCGACTACAGAATGGACTTTCCCATATAGCCAAACTTCAGTCATTTCATTTACAAAAGTACTGACTGTCTTATCCCAAACTCCTTTATAGTTCAGTTTCCTGGATGGCTGAATTCCATGCAAAATGCATTCGAACGCTAGTGGCGCAACGTTACATTCAATTTCATTGGGAAGGTAATAAATATCCTCGAGATTAACTTGTTGCATGTTACCGTAATCGATAAATATTATTAGTGCTGTATTGAAATCAACTGAAACGACTTTGCAACGATAGTACGCGTCGTCACCATGGTATTTCGAAGCATAAATTTTGCCCATTTCGATTGTACCGCCTGTTGTGAGTACTGACCATAAATTTTGTTCGTTCAGTATTTCCCCGATCTTTATAAGCATTGGTTCGCACATTCTTCTAACGGCCCAAAAATAACCGAATTCGTTATAGTGAGTAATTTTTAATGTTATCCATTTAATGCCCAGTGTAGGTATTGGACTAAATTTTATAATGGAACGGCGATGTTGATCAAAAATGTTCTCGAACGTAGACTCATGAACAATTTGCTTTACGCATTCCCAACTCTCTTTCTGTGGCAATACTACTACTTTCAAATTAAAGGTATGGTTAAGTTGCCTCCTTCTGACAGCTTCATAAACTTCAATTGGTATTTTTCCAGGCCTACTGGTTTGTACTCTTGGAGAATTATTCTTCATCCGTAACTTTCTCTCGATTGGCTTGAATTTAATATAAACTTTACCGCTGCCGTTGGATCCTACCAGAATGTCAGTTTCGTCGGCTTCTTCATTACGTAACATACTCTTTATCGTTTTATTGTACGACGACTGGGGCTGATTAGGCTCCATTCCAGTGAAATAGACTGTTCTTGATGGGTCGCGGTTATCAACAGTTCTCACTGCTTCACGTTCATTAAAAATTTCTTCATCTGGTACTTTTAAGAAATAATTGGGGTAAAAAGCTCCAGCTGTTATGATATCCAATACTGGCGATTTCTCGCTATACCAAGAACGCCCATCTCCTGTGATATTAATACGCTGCAGACGTTTTCTAATATCCTCAACTAATAAATCACATTCTGTTAATTGTTCTAAGCTAATCAAATTCGTATAGCACCAGCTACGAACGTCCCAGTTGCTATACGGAGGGTCCCTTGTATACGTTTTCCAAGTAGTGAAGATATTAAGAATTGTCTTAAAGTCGCTGAGGCTACCATCTGACCACAGTAACTGCTTTCTATAAGCATTAAATTTACGCTGGAAGATGTTTTCAATGGTACACCCGGCCGCTATGATCGTGGTCTCTTCTAGGCAGCCAAACAAGTATCCCAGTACGATGAGTTTGGAAAGTCGGACATCAATAGGTAGGGCGGCCATTACGGTACCCAAAAAAGTAAGATCTCCATCTAGACTAGATTCGTCGCCTTTACATGTTAGCAACAATCCACCCATTTCTTTTAAATTAAGCACAGCATGTTCAACATTTGTTAAATTGGGTGGATTTATGGCCAACGAAAGGATTGAGAAAGGACTTTTGTTTTCGTCTAAGACTTTAGCTTGCAGCACAATTTTTTCTAAAGGAGCCCGCATAATTTCCGGGACATTCCTACTTGTCATGTTTGCATTGTAAAATGATTTCGATACTAATCGATATACTCTACCATGTCCGACTCTGCCCACTCTTCCTGCTCTTTGTTCGCAATTGACGTGGGATGCCCACTCCAATTTTAAATACGTGTTCTTAGTAACCGGGTCCATTGTCATAGTCTTTGTCTGGCAAAAATCGACCACATAATAACAGTCCGGAATGGTAATAGTACTCTCGCCGATATTTGTGGACAATACTATTTTTCTATATCCGGCAATGGGATTGAACACCTTTGTTTGTTCTTCGTTTGGTAAACTTGAATGTAATATTTTTATTTCCCATGGAATTGTCTCAGTCTTCCATATCCTATTTTGTTCCACTTCCACTAGATATTGCTTTGCCTTTTCGATATCAGTTATATCAGGCAAAAACACTAAAATGCTTCCTATCACCGGTTCCTTTCTAGGACATATCGACGCATCCAGTGTATCAAAAAGAGAAATTAGTGATACGAATATTTTCCAAACTTCGTCAGAAATCTCTGGTTTTTCTATGTCGAATTTCGGAAGCTCTGTTAAACTGTCTTCTGTTATGGTATTGGCCGTTTCTTCGATGTAGGAAATGCAATTAAAAAAACAGTTCGTATCCACTTCTATAATGGGGGGTGATAGAGAATTCGTAACTTTAAAATAAGATGCATATTCTTTAGCTTCAATCGAAGCAGACATCAGGATCACTTTCGTATTTAAAGAATTTGTAAATATAAATTCTCTAATGACTAACAAAAGGAAATCCAACTCTTTATTCCTTTCATGGGCGTCGTCAATAATGATGTGCGAATATCGATTTAGCGATTTATCAGCTAAAACTTGTTCAAGCAAGATTTCAGTCGTCACATAAGTTAAAAGTGTATCTGATGATACTTTTTTCTCGAAATTTATATGGTAACCACAAACGGAACCTAAAGGCCAGCTTCTCTCTTCGCAAACCCGTTTCGCAGTGCTTATAGTAGCAATTTTCCTGGGTTGCATCACGACCATATTACAAAACTCCTGCTTCTCTCTTGAATCATCCAAGATGTACTGAGGAACTTGCGTTGATTTACCGCATCCTGTCGCGCCTTTTATGATTACAACGTTATTATTGTTCACAGCTTGGACTATATGTTTCTTAAAATAATCGGTTGGAACCCTATTTGTCAATGTTCTTTTAGCGAATTGGTACTTTTTGTACACGTCACTTGAATTGTTTGTCCTGTGTGCTGTTGGCATACAGTCGATATGCTCCACGTTTCCAGTCATATGTGTAGCAGATTCGAACCTCGCGTCTCGAGCAACGTAATTACTGGAATTTTCTGAAACATAAAATAAGATATATATTCACTATTAAGTAGTATAAAGTAGGATATATATTTAGTTAGCACAAAATAAAAATAAAATTAACATTCTAAGATTTATATACAGGATTTACCCAGATGGGGTCACCTGTACCAAAAATGGACCTAAATTTGAATTTTTGATCAAAAATACGATTTGTGTTAAAAAATATTTTTGATACTCGATACTCAATAATTTCAAACATTAAAAAAACTACTTTTATTTGTAATTTTTTAGGAAAATGCTATTTGAATAAATTCGTTGCTATCAAACAAGCATTATTTTAATTTGAATTAACACACAACATATCAGTGTCATTGACATTTCAAAGACTTCATATTTATGTCCAGTATAGTGTTCCTTATATACATGAGGAAACTCTTCCCTGGTTGCTGGTCTCGTATTTTAAACTTTTTCTTTAAGTGTTCCGACAACAAGAAATCTAAGGGTATGATGTCCGGAGACCTGATATGTGCGATAAAATAAGAGAGGCCTGTGAAGAGATGAATTCACAACAATTGAGAAACATGAGACTGAATCAGGAGACAAATTGAAAAATGTATTTTGTCTGAGGATGATTTGGTCGAAAAAGATGTAATTTAAGTTGAATGTTACAGTAATAAACTGATTACCCAATATTTTATTTTTATTTGCATGGAAATTTAAATTCTCTCAGATTCTGATGATATTTAAGATTTGAAGATTTTTAGCGATTCTGAATAACTTTTTCTTATAACATTTTCCGATAAAAAATGCCTAATATGACTTCTTCACTTTTGGTATGATATTACATATAGAATCAAGGTAGGCCTTGGAAACTCACCAAGAAGTTGTTAATGCTCAAAATAAGTGACAGGCACCCAGTCAACCCACCATTTGCCAAAAAATCGTCTGCATTCTCTGCAACGCCATCATGGCAAAAATAGTGGGGTGCTGCGATTTTATTGGGTACACTAATAATTTTTTTTAGCAAAATTCGTACTTCTTTAACGAGCAAAGTTTTTATAAATTGTGGTCCATTTGTGGTATAGACAGACCCATTTGGAGACATCTTATGTATTGGCACTTTGTATATATACGTATAAACACATAAAAGTCGCTTGCACAATAAAATTAGAACACTGCTCTAAATGCACAAACAATGTATAAAAGATAGTAAAGGTAATCAACAAAAAAATCCTTTTTATTAAGGTAGATATTAGTAGCATGGAATCTAAAACTTATACTTCTCTAGCGATCTTATGAGGCAAATATTCCTTGTTGCAGCCAACCATCTCTTTAATGAAATGTTGACATTTCAAAATGCGTTAAATTGAAAGTATTTCAAAAGAATAGAAAAACTGGATATCGTCCCAAAGAAAGTCAGGTATTTACAATAGAAAACTGTCAAATTTTTGAGAGAAGCCCCTGATCAGTCATATCTGATGAGGAAGATGGTTTTTAGTCGATGTTGAAAATGGGCGAGTTATTCGACAAGATGGCGGCCGAAGCCATAACTTTAAAAGTATGCTTGTTGGAGAAAAATAGCATAAGACATTTTATGTTTAATTTGTTATTCTCTATAGAAAAAGCCTTATGGTTGGGATCTCGTATCATGCATATTTCAAAAGATAATCGAGTTGGAAAAAATAGAATTTTACAATTTCCTGTGTTATTATTTTTAATACATAAACTATATAAGATACGACAAAACGACAAGAGATCTTCCTTGTAAGGAATCAAATTTACGACAGAGAACTTTATTTGTTTGTATTTCACTTATTTGCTGACATATCCTTTAATTATTTTAAAAATATTTAATCCCGCTAAACCAGAGGTACTATCGAGTTGAAATTGCGAAATTTTTCATCGTAAACTGTCAGGTACAAACCTTTATCTAAATAATCATATTGAATTTGTTCATCCCGTCAGTTCTATAATTAATTTGAAATTTCGTTGGTAGCGTTATTCGGAAGTCAATGATTTCGCGACAATGTGTTGTTGCCCTATAACTCGAGAAATATTCTCCGAACAAAAAAAAAATTATACAAAACTTATAGGAAAATCAATCCTCTAGTACTTCGTATATGATTTTTTTGTAGAACTATTTATTTTGAAGTTATTTAGAAAAAAAGGGACACTTTTCTGTCACTTTAGAGCGATGTAGCGCAGATAATATTGATTTTAAAGAAAAATATTTTAAACAAAAGTGATGGATCTTTCGATTTTATGTAAAATGCTTTCTCGATAAATTAACGTGGGACGAACCTTTCATTATTAGATAGACAATAAAACGCGTTTTGCAAGATAGCGGTTAAAGCAACTGCAGGATTTGGTCGAAAATTTGGATTTAGACTTCTAACGACCCCCAAAATATTAATGAAAGAAAAAAGTGGTATCGAATTTTCGCAATTCAAACGTACCTAGCGACAGGGCTAGATAAGAATGGCCAATCAACCCCAGTGCAGATGATGTTTATTTTTCTGTTATTTGAAAAATATTAGGAACATCAATAACATTCTATATTTTTCCAATTCAAATAAGACATATGGAAGTGATATAACAAACGATTCCAGAAAATTATATTTTATGAAATCTGCAGATTCTACTAAAAAATATGGTAGTTCTGCCAGAACGATACGATGAACAAAAAAAATCGAGAAAATATAATAATAATAGTAACTTTATTTGGCGGAGTTTAGTCAGAAAGACCGCTACCTCAATTTTCCTCCGATGTTTCTACCATCAAGTCGGAAAAAATGTATAACTCTCTTTAAGAATAATCTACCCATTTTATCGATTACAGAAAATGATATGGAATAATATACGGAAATTTTACAAAAAGAAATATTGCAAACGTCATATCAATTATGATGGCAAAAAAATAAGAATGTTGTGTATTTTTCTAAGGATGTTCTACCCATTTTATCAATTCTAAAGAATTATGTGTTATGAAAGAACATTCTACTAAAAAATTTTGGTAGGTTCGTCAGAATGATATGACCAAAGGATCGAGAATTTTTTTAACACCTTATTTAGATTAACGTCCTGATGGAGTTTAGCGCTCAACCAGGACACATACACATAGACAATTATACAACGACTATTCCCTACAACATTGCCATCTGTCGCAGCCAAGGCTGCGTTACCGAGAGGTAACACCTGAAAAACACCATTAAACATGCATACCCTAGCCAGGATTCGAACCTGGGACTCCTTGGTAGCAAGCCTAACATGTAAGCGTTGAGCCACTGAATCGCTAAATAATCAATATATTAATCATTTTCTCGATCTTTCCGATCTTCTCTATTGCCGCTCACGAACGGCATTAAAAATCTGAACAAAAATGGCATGATTCATGAGGAATAAGTGATTATTTGTGTCTTGGCTGTTCTTGCCAGACTCGCTTCGCTTGTCAGCCAAGTGCAGGGTTATTCACTATATATCGCCCCCCCCCCCATTATTTCTATTATTATTATTGAAAATAGAAAAAAAGTTTCATATAAGTTGTAGGATCTTATCTATGTTTTATTGAAACGTGATAAAAAAAATACAATATCATGTATAGGTCACGTGATACGAGATACATATATTTTTTTAATAGAATACCCTATACATTACTGCATTTTCGAGAAGCCTTTTTTCCTCTTATTTCAAATATATAATATTGTATAGGTCTATCTTAAATACTTCTTGATATATTTAACAATCAAAATGCAAATGAGCTGCTTTATTACAAGAAGAGTGAGCCATGCGTGTCAAAACAAAAGTGAAACAAAAATAACAAGGTAGGCTACGAAAATAATTATTTTATTGTTTATTAAATTTTGACATTTCAAACCGTTATTATTAACTCCATAACAACCGTAAATAGTTGTTTATCCACTAGTAAAATAAAAAGTCTTTTTAAGACTGAAAAGTGCTACTAATTACGCACTACTAATTACGTTTGCAAATTATTGATATCACATAGTTTCTCGAAAATGCAATAATATATAGGGTGTTCTATTAAAAAAAAAACCATATATTTATTTTCGTATCACGTGATCTATATATGATATTGGTTTTTTTATCACGTTTCAATAAAATATAGGATATCCTACAACATTTATACGAAACTTTTTTTATATTTTTAATAATAGCAGAAATACAGGGGGGGTCAATATGTAGTGAAAATCCTGTACATCCCCGAAACAAAAAATGTTAGTTTTACTCCATATAAAACAATATCATTTATGCTAAAATTTTAACATATCCTGTTAAATTCGTTGTAAAATTGAAATATTTATGGACTACTTTATAATCCTATACGATATTTTAATTTAGCCGCTATTCTGGTGGCTACAACTTTTTCGTCAATTTTTGACATGTAGCTAATATTATTGTGTTGTAATTTTTTTAATGTACTGAAATTAATTTACCTAATTTTAGTGCATCAGGGAATTTGCCTAGATATATGGACACTATAATTATGATTGCAATAATATTAGATATAGTTAGTATACTTTAACTTGGCGTGTGTGTGTATGAGTTAATATTTCCGTACGATTTCATTTTCTCTTGTACACAAAAATCCAGAAATATTGTTCACGTAGACAATGTTTCTGGACTATTGCTTTAACTTTGTGTACAATATGGAAGAAAATGAAATCGTACGGAAATATTAACACATACATACACACGCCAAGTTAAAGTATACTAGACTATATAGAGGGTTTACAAAATTTTAATAAGTGAATACGTATTTCATCTATTCTAACAGTAATTATTTGTAATATTTATACTTACGATTTTGGCTATACATCTTGATTATTGACACTGTTCTGCACTATAAACACTGTACTGCTGCAACACGACAAGAAAAGGTCTTCTTTGAAACACTACTGCAAACAAATGCCACTAGATTTGTACTTACGAAATTTTGCGATATTGTTACAGCTTAGAATCTTTAATTCAACTGTTTCTCTAAGCCTCCGATCTTACTTATTTATAGTCGGTAAGGCTGGTCACGTCTTTAATATCAGCATAATTATTATCCAATAAAACGAGACCCTTAGGGTGTGGCTATACAGTATCGAAAGCACATTGGACTTGTTTAGTGGTGACGTCAAGTGCCCGAGTGTAAGCAATCACACACCAAGGTTTGTAAAGTAAGATAGGTAGCATGGTAACTTTCGACCAATCAGAGATCACTATTTAAAATGCGGGAACGCGTCACTCTGCCTGCTCATTCAAATTTCTGGCATTCAAACCATTAGTATAGAAGTATAATTAGTTATGATTTTTTGATTAATGATTATTAACATCGATAACGTTTTCCTTGGAATTTAAAATTGACATTACTATATATCAAATTTATAACTAATTAATGTATGCAGTTAAAGAAGTACATTTTATATCAAGGGACTGAAGTAGGTTCTTTTAATCTTGTGTGCAATTTCTTGCCCGAGACTTCAGTCTTGATTTCATTGCTTTATATAATTCTTAGCGAATTTAATAAGTTATAAGATAGATGAAGAAACATACATGATACTAATTTTCGCCCTAACGAAAAGAGTTACTTAGAAAAGTTTCTTATTTTATGACGTACTGAGTAGAAATTTTTCCCCAGGCCAACCTTTACAATTACGTAGTATTAAAAAAATTTAATGCAAATTTTTTATTAGAATTAGATGTGCATACAATAATTTATTAATAAAATTTAACAAGAGAGCCATTAAATTTTATCATGTCATATTAGACACAGCAATTAATAAGAGGGTCTTTAGGGAAGGAAAAAAACATCAACATCTCACCACTCTCTTTTGCCTTTTTTGAGTTGTTTTTGCAAACAGCTACACTACAAACCTTTCCTCCAGTCATCTAATAATTGTATGTAACATTGTTATTTGTTATTATTATGAACGGAAAATAATAAAAACTGTTTACCTTAAAATTATTCCTGTAAATACACAGGTTACAAACTTCTCTATACTATGAGTCTTTTCTCTTTAACAGTAATTGTCAATTAGATTATACACTAAATAACTATAACTGCACGATTATAAACACAAAAATAACAAATATTTCGAAATAACTCAACAAATAAGTGCAACGTCTCAAAAAATGCATACGTACAATTAAGTTTCGGCAGGCACGATGACGCGCAAGATGGCCGCCTTCATCGTAACCCCTCCATTCCGTTCAAGTTACCATGCTACCTATCTTACTTTACAAACCTTGATCACACACTACATCAAGTCGTGAATGTATACTATGGTAGAAAGTAAAAAAAAATTGAACCTTATGACGCGTGTAGTTTAGGTCGATTTTATTACTATAAATGTAACTCTACATTTTATTGAAATGCGAACTTACACAAAATATTTAACTATTTCTACGTGCTATATACATAATGTTGTAAACAGATGTAGAATTCATCATATGTGAGTAAAAATCTTTAAATATTTTATATAAAACCGAATTTATATTAAATATGGGACGACTGTTTATGCGATTTAATTTTAGTCCTTATGTGTAATGCACAGAAAGTTCACAACAGTACATGACTATTTTCATTGAACGCGCTGTAGCTCTATGTAATATAAGGTTTCCTACTTTCAGGGGCTTATACTTCACACTAATCTGATCCATTAAGCGAGCGCTAAAATTTGCGCTTCCAACCCTCAATAACGGTAACTTGTACATGCAGATTTGTAATATTATCAAGAATGATATTTAAAATTTATTTATTGCAATATACAACATAAATTATTATATGACAGAATAAACTATAAATTTACTTTTCTGTCTGCTATTTCAGCGAATAATCCACAGCAGCAACTATATCATTTTCAGTTGAAATCATCGCTAAATTAATACATTTTTTCGATACAGTCCATCTTAAATAAGTTTTAATTGACTTAAGCTTAGAGAATGGCCTCTCGGCGGAGATTGCTGCTACTTTTTTTTTTTTTTTTTTTTTTTTATACATTTATTTAACGTCGGCCTATTTCCGCTACTGAGGCCTAACACCGACGCCTGTAGACGAGCTACCCCCAACCAGGAATTTTGCCGAACCTCTTCCCTTAAGAAGAGTAGGGATCTTTTACTTGCCTAACATTTAATAGACAAGGGACCGACGGCTTTACATCCCCTCCGAAGGATGATATATCTCCTATACAACCCTCGCCTAAGGTTGTATAGCTTCCGCGCATACACTGATATACAAGCCGCTGGAAGATGTGTGAGGCGAGAACGCGGTTTCCGTTGGAATGGTCACCAATCCAAGTACTAACTGCGCCTGTCGTTGCTTTACATCGCATACCGAAGTATGTACATAGTAAAGACGCACCTACGCTCGCCCCTCTTGCTGCTACTTGAATTGTCAATAAAGTTCTTAATGAAATAGATATAAATATTTGGGTATATTGCAGCTTGTTAAGCGCCAAAAAAATTAAAACTTCCAACGAAGACGAAGTGTTCCAATGGCAAGATATCCTTTAAAAATCCTAGTTCATCATATAGTCCAGCACCACTGATATCACACATCACACGAAACATTACTTTTTAGAGCCGTGCACAAAAAAAAAGGTTCTAAATATATTTTCTGGATCGGTAAATGCCTAATCATTCCCCTTGTATCCAAATAAACTCCGTTTACGCTGGCATTTTTTTTGCATCTCAATAGGAACAGCAATATCTTTTGCAGCTACCCAACCTCTTGTCTCGGTAAGACATTGGTAATTCAGAAACGAGCAATTTTTAGTACCATAAAATAAATACAAAAAAGCTTACGTGGGTGGGGCAGGGATACGCTTTGCCAACAAAAAATGATTGTTTGTCAAATACCTCTGTGAGTACGAAAAATTCGCAAGTTTAAAAGTTGCGCCAAAAAAATGTTCCAATGGCAAGATAATCTTTAAAAATCCTAGTTCATCATATAGTCCAGCACCACTGATATCACAAGAATCATTACTTTTTAGGGCCGTGTACAAATACTTTAAACATTCGCAATGATTCTGGAGCTGATCAAATCGATTTTCTATAGATGCTATGGCTGTATCCACTAAACTAAAAATAAAATGGTTTTAAAAATATCTTCTGGATCGGTATGCCTCATCATTTCTGTTGAAGCCAAATAAAGTCCGTTTACGATGGCATTTTTTGCATCTCAACAGGAACAGCAATATCTTTTGCAGCTGCATGTGACCTACCAACCCGGTGTCTCGGTAAGACATTAGAAATTCACAAGCGAGCAATTTTTAGTACCATAAAATAAATACAAAAAAGCTTACGTGGGCGGGGGGGGGGGGGGGTATACGCTTTACCAGCAAAAAATAATTGCATGTCAAATACCTCTGCGAGTACGAAAAATTCGCGAGTTTAAAGAATGGAAAATTGCACAAACGATTTTCTTTTCTCAATTTGGCTTGGGGGATGGGTTGTTTAAACTTTCATTATTATCAAATGAAAAAGCTGTAAACCAATATATGCGATTCTATACAGAAGGAAAACAAAACAACAATCTATGGATTCATTTTTCTTTTTTTAATTCTTTAAAATATATATATATATATATATTGTTATTATACATGATTTGCAGGAAACAACTACTCAGCGGGCAAATACCCCGACCTGCATTGAATTACACCTTACAAATCATGAAAAATTGGTAGCCAATGTCATTTGTCAACTCCCTGACCAGACATAGACCGGTTTCGAACTTATTAGTTCTCCTCAGTATGCCATAGGTCATGGAGCAGACAAATGACAGTGGCCAACCTGCTAGTCTTATACAGACTAATGTAAATGGTATAGTGGTGAGAGGTAATTGAATCCTCTCATGTGGTCTAATGCTACTATACACCAGACATCATAGATGTCTCCGTGGTGCATAGCGACTTGCCATTTTGCAAGTACCGAGAGCGGCGACCTTCAGCCCTTGGTGGACTTAACCTATATTAAAAAGAGAAAAGTAAATCCATGGATCATAGGTTTTATTGTTCTGTTTATCTTCGAACCAAAATGTTTTCTTAATTTTCATAAACAGCAATGTTATTTCAGATATAGAAGATCTCCACGACGCCGACATCTGGAATTTTAAAATATTTCCTTGGTGATTATGATTTGTTTATGCATGATGTGATAAATATTCTGCATTTCCTTCGCATTTACAAGAATATTGGGGATTAATTGGCCTTAATTTTTTCAAGCTGTAAAATAGCTGTCCCACTCATGCAGAAAATTTTGAATTACATTTAAGATACTAAAAATAGCTATAGGAAAATTTCAACTTGTTTGATTTTAACGAAAGTTACTACTTTGAACACTGGGCTATATATATTATAGATCTACGAGTAAGTGTTGATGCATCAATACGGCATTAGAAATCTTAAAAATTATTTTTTTTAAAATAAACCATCAAACAAGTATAAATGACTGAAACCGAAAGTAAGAAATGATATTCGCGTGACAGGCTGAATTTATTTTTCTGATATCCAAACAGAACAAAACTCAGTGCATGCTTTAAAGTTTGAAACAAGTACTTAATATTAATATAATTTAAAGCAAACATTCTTTCTTTTTCTTAATTTTTATGGTATATTTACGTTTTCTTGTATATTTTTATATGTAGTATATTCAGGGGCACCGTGTTTTTTGTGGCCCTAGGCTACTTGTGCCCTTGGTATCCAAAATAAAGTACTATACAAAATTATTGTTCAGATAAAATCATATGGATTTTTCATTCGGCACTTTACTATTTTTTTTCGTTCCAGTAGAACAAAACAATAATTTCATTTGTTTTATTTAAACTTAAACAACAAAAAGCAAACATTACAGGAACAGGCGCCTTAAAGTAAACAAAATATTCAATCTAATTGCAAGCTACGTCTTGCTGATGACCATAGATAGTAAACCAAATTTGTGAATTGTTAATTATGGGATTTAGGACCATAAATAATGATAAATATATATATCTAACTAATTGTTTAACAAATTATAACCCTTATTATAGTATATACGATCTCAATTAAGACAGCATAACACTAAAACTCGTTTTGCAGTTGACATCTGCTTTATAGAATAAACATCTTAGTCGGCATCTCCTTTATAGTAATAATAATATAATAATAGATTTTTATTGCCCAATAGAAAATCCATATTACAGGACAACATAAGTATCAATAACAATATTAGTAATGATAGTAGTAGGCAAATCTAGTTAATTTACACTTAGTTATATACAAAGTGACCCATTTAAAGGTGGTGGACTTCTCTAAAATTTTTATTTGTTGACCGAATTAAAATTTTTTTTTTTTCAAATGACAGAAATTCAATAACTCTACCGTGGTGCAAAATTTCAGATAGAAATTCAAAATTTCAAGGCTTATTTCGATTTTTTTTCAAGGCCAAAAATCCAAAAAATGTGTTAGCAATTTTTTCATCTCAAATTTGACTACGTCACTGGGTTTAGGATAGCTTCAATTGTATGTGACCGAAATAATTCAAATATTCATCATATGATTTACAGTTGCTTACAATTCTCGTTTAGATCATTATTAGTTGAATTTTAACAATTATGACCCTCAGTTATTCAAAATTGAGAATATTTGTTTTCTTTAAACAAGTCTTGCAATTATTTTTTATTATCAAAGCTGTCGTAAATAATGATAAAGTCCATAAACAAAAAATTGTCAGACCTTAGAAAGAAGCGATAATGAGAAGACAATAATAAATTGGTAACTTTTTAACTGTAATGTAAATGTCAACTGATCTTAATAAAAGATGTGCAGTTTATTTATCAAATACCAATTTGTTATTGTCTTCTCAATATCGCTTCTTTCTGAGATCTGACTATTTTTGGTTTTTGGACTTTATTATTGTTTACAGAATCCTCCATCGCAATCTTTGATAATAAAAATAATTGCAAGATTTTGCTAATAATAGTATATTGTTTTATTAGAAGTAAAAGTGGCTTTTACTCTAAATAAGACACTTTATTTTATTCTTCAAACGTCGATTACCTATAAAAAAATAAAGATAAAAAATTATCTGTGCATTGCCATTAGCAACGGAAGTAAAAGTTCGCTCGAGAAAGAAAAAGTACTTTTAATTCCCTTGATAATGGCAACGCACAGCATCTGAAATGTCAAACTTTAATGTCATGAAATGAATAAGGAATGTCCATGATTTTCTGACGTTTGAAGAAAACAAATATTGTGCCAATGTTGAATAACTGATGGTTATAATTTTTAGGATTCAACTGATAACGATCTATACGAGCATTGCAAACAATATTATTTAAACAATTGTGCATTACATGGCGAATATTAGAATTATTTCGGTAATATAATATAAATTTTAATTATGCTATATTTCTGTTAGAAATGAACATTTTTTTGTTAAATTTCGGTCACATCACATAAATTGAAAATTAGCACCGTTATACCTATAGAAAAAATTAGCAATGATTCCTCAAATTTCAGGCCTATTAATACTCTTCCACCAATAGAAAAAATATTAGAACTGGCAGTATATGAACAACTGCTTAATTACTTTAACAGCAACAGCTTATTCATTTCAAATCAGTCAGGATTGAGAAATAATTTTTCTTGCGAAACTGCTTTACAGTTAACGATTTCAATATAGATTCAAAATATTGATGACAATAAATATATTGTAGCAATATTTTTAGATTTTACTAGAGCATTTGAAACAATTGATAGAAATTTGTTACTGAAAAAATTGGAATATTATGGTATTAATGGAATTGTACTTCGCTGGTTTGAAAATTGTCTAGCAAATCACTTCCAAGGGGCGAGCGTAGGTGCGTCTTTACTATGTACATACTTCGATATGCGATGTAAAGCAACGTTAGGCGTGGTTAGTAGTTGGATTGGTGACCGTTCTAACGAAGACCACGTTCTCGCCTCACCCATCTTCCAGCGGCTTGTATATCAGTGTATGCGCGGAAGCTATACAACCTTAGGCGAGGGTTGTATAGGAGATATACCATCCTTCGGAGGGGTCCCTTGTCTATTAAATGTTAGGCAAGTAAAAGATCCCTACTCTTCTTAAGGGAAGAGGTTCGGCAAAATTCCTGGTTGGGAGTAGCTCGTCTACAGGCGTCGGTGTTAGGCCTCAGTAGCGGAAATAGGCCGACGTTAAATAAATGTATAAAAAAAAAAATCACTTCCAAATCACAAAAATATGTCATTCTTTTTCTTTACCTTTAGAAAACGAATATGGTGTACCGCAGGGCAATGTATTAGGACCAATTCTTTTTATAATTTACTTAAATGATTTTGTTAAATATACATCCTCTAATTTATTTACTGACGACACATTTATAGCAACCGTAGAAAATGATGTACATCCTGCTGTAGATAAAATGAACCACGAACTTGTTAATGTTGAAGAATACCTAAATGCAAATAAATTGAAATTAATATTAACTTATATTTTCAACAAACGAACATTGAAATTGTCACAAAAATAAAATATTTGGGATCTTATCTTGATAATAATTTGAATTTTAAAGAACATTTCAATTATATAAAAAACAAAATATATCGAATAATTTTTCATTAATTAATAAATAAATAAATAACACCACAGGTAATTTTGACCCTTTTTATCCCGGAAGGCTCTAGAAGAGCCTTGTGTGGGAGGGGGCTGCACATTTAGAGACAAGGGACACACATACGTGTATAGTGGAAAAATCCCTGTCACAGTATTTTCCACTGCCACGACCGGGGATCGAACCCGGAACTTTTGGGTGAGAGGCAAGTGCGCTCACCTTTCGACCACCGGTCATACAATATGACTAACATCACTGTATATAAATCTATAATACAACCCCATTTTGATTATTGCTTTAGTATTTTATATCTTTTTGATAGCAATTCAGTTCAACAACTACGAAAACTAAAAATAGAGGAATGCGGATTATATTAAGATGTAATAGGTCCTCCAGTACAGGTACTCTAATAAATTTAATGTTGGATACGCTACAGTGGATGTCAGTAAATACCCGTTTAGAATATTTTACAAAGGTTTTTATACATAAAATTCTAAATCATTACTTACCACCGTATTTTGATTGTTCTGTTACATACAATGGAGATATAAATGATCATGAAACCAGAAGTAATAGTTTATTACATTTAAAACAAGTGAAAACTACCAAAGCCCAAAAAAAAACACTGTTTTACAAAGAAGCTTTGCCAAGTAGTATAAAGAAACTCTGTATCTGTCGATGTATTCAAAAGAAAATTAATTGATTATTTAATAATTAATTAATACACGTTAAGTTATAAAAGATGTCCTATATTTTACTATAATTTTACCTCTACTTTAAATTTTACTTTAGATTAGTTATAATTACTATTAAAATAGTAATGATGTATTTTTCCAAAAAATTTACGACTATATTTTTTCAGTAATTAATAATTGCTTACGCTATAATATTACTGATATTGTATTTATTTTATGTAATATACATAAGCAACAACAATGTATTACTTAAGTACAATTTGTATATCTCTTATCTATGTATATTAGGTTGCCTATTTAATAATAATTACCATTATTATCCATTTGAAGGTATCCTAAACCCAGTAGCGTAGTCAAATTTGAGATAACGAAAATGCTAACGCTTTTTTTTGTATTTTTGACTGAAAAAAATCGAAATAGGCCTTGAAAATTTTAATTTCAATCTCAAATTTTGCACCATGGTATAGTATATCTCTAACGGAAGGCCTTTATTTTCTTGAAAAAATCGTTACGAAAGGAAAACTAAATTCCTTGATTTCTTCAAATGTGCTTTTAGAGGGCGGAATATTAAACATAATATTTTTAGTCGCAAACTCCTCTATAAACCCTTATTTTACTATAAGGAACCTAACCAGACTGCAACCAACAGCTACTCTCCGGGCTATGTGCCCCGCCGAGCGCTGAATTACAAGTTACAAGCCTGGCGCGTTAAGTGTAATAATTGCATATTACCATCAAAACGCTAATGCTTCGATTGCAACAAACACCAGCCGAAAGAGTGATCCTACTTAAAGGAGCTCCCTTGCCAGTCGTCACACACCACTTGCAGACTGCAGTTTCGAGCTGTTGGCTCGCGCCAGGCTTGTAACTTGTAATTCAGCGCTCGGCGGGGCACATAGCCCGGAGAGTAGCTGTTGGTTGCAGTCTGGTTAGGTTCCTTATAGTAAAATAAGGATTTATAGAGGAGTTTGCCACTAAAAATATTATGTTTAATATTCCGCCCTCTAAAAGCACATTTGAACTATGCTAAGCCAAGTCAGGCTATTTATTTTTCGATTGCAACAGACACTGGACCGCTGGATGGCGCCTGCTGGCTGTTTTACATGTCGCTATTGTAAAAATACCGGGATGTACTATTGTCAAAGGATTCTCATGTCGGTCGTCGCATACCTACCTTGCACTGACGAGAGCCAACAGCTCGAAACTGCAGTCTGCAAGTGGTGTGTGACGACTGGCAAGGGAGCTCCTTTAAGTAGGATCACTCTTTCGGCTGGTGTTTGTTGCAATCGAAGCATTAGCGTTTTGATGGTAATATGCAATTATTACACTTAACGCGCCAGGCTTGTAACTTGTAATTCAGCGCTCGGCGGGGCACATAGCCCGGAGAGTAGCTGTTGGTTGCAGTCTGGTTAGGTTCCTTATAGTAAAATAAGGATTTATAGAGGAGTTTGCAACTAAAAATATTATGTTCCTTGATTTCTTGTTTCTTGCCATGTACATGAACTGTGTTTGTATATTTGTGGTGATTGTTGGTTAAATCACTCTGGTTGTGCTGCTGCACCACATCTGAAGCTTGTTGTTTCTTTGGTAGTAATTGAAATAAACACAATAGTTTATTCCAAAATGGCGTTTAATATTTACACGTATATTTACAATATATACAGATATTGGTAATTTACAAGTTTAAGTGTGTATCTAGTTGGTAAGTGTGGAAATCATAATTCGTTTCTAATACCATGGAGTAGCAATAGATACATGGGTTTTCCCTAATTGCATTGGGATAATAGCTATATTACAAATTTCTCCTAATTTGTTATAAATCTAAATAGAGGGCTGTAAATAATATAAATACTTGTGAAATATAAATAGAAATGAGACAGGAACAAATATTGTTAGATGAGGCTACGCAGACCCTAATAAAATGCTTATTTAAAAGGTTTAACATTCACAAATATTTGCAGGTATTATTAATTAGTACTCAGATCAGTACTTCACAAATTATATAAAAATTATAGATTTTTTATATTATACAAATGCAGCGCGAACATGCCGCCCGCCTTGAAAGGCTATGCTTTCAACTAGACTATGGATATAATTATTTAAATATAAGTAATGTCATTATTACACTATGGCTTAAAATTAGCACAAAATATTACCAGTCCATTCATAAATGGGTAGAACACACACTTTTGACACAGGACGCTTTACAACGGTGCCACAAGCAGTTTTTATAGTACAATCAATGAACCGATTCACCTCCAAAATCCGATCAACTCAACCGATTTGTTTGAAAAATTTTGACAGTAGCTCAAAAATGATGCAAATAACAAACCTGACTTAGTGCCGATATGTGCTTCCACCCTGGGGGTGAATGCCACTCTTTCTCGGGGGTGGAAATGTAAAAATTCAAAATGACACCGGGATAAAGGATCAAATTTTAAGAAGAGAATGTAGTATAAAGTTTTTTCTACAACCTAATAATTTTATGAGTTATTCGCGATTGAAAATATCAATAAAAAACACGTCTTTCAACAGTTTTTCGTGAATAACTCGAAAATTAAACGTTTTCTGGAAAAAACTATTCTTATCAAAATTGAAGCTTATAAAAAAAAGCGATTCGTCGGTTTTTCTTTAATGTTTTAGGTCATATTAAGCGACTTATGAGTCATTGAAGACGAATTTTTGTTTGTCGTAAATTTATCTAAAGATTTAAACTCAAATAACGGAAAAATGTGTAATTTATCAGAGAAAATGTTCATAACCTTTTTAAAAGTGCTTTATTAAACCTTTAAAATAAGCTTTTATAAAAGCCTCTAGCATGAAAATTAAGAAAGTTATGACGAAAATAAGTTAAGTCTCTGGATTTTTTTTTTAAATTGACAATAAAATTGGCGCCATGAGCGGCAAAATTAAAATAAATCGTAGTCCATGAAAAATTAACTTTATTTATGTCCCAATAATACGTTCCAAAAGTTTGAATGGTTTAGAGAATGTACATTTTGAAAAAGTTGTTTTAAGTAATTTTTTTTTTCAATTTTTCAAGAAATACGTTGTTTTTTCAAAATAACTCAAAAAGTAATGGTTTTACAAAAAAAAAGTGTTCTTAACAAAAATTTAGCTTTCTTTTTACTGAAATTTTTGCTTTTTTTTTAAATTCATGTAGTTTAAAAATTAAGCGAGATATGGGCATTTAAAGCTTTGATTTCTATGCGAAGGAAACCTCTTTTTAGCCCTTCAACCTTAAAATTCTCTGAACGAAAGGGTGTAGAAATATTGCAATCATCATGACTTTATGGCTTATGAAATTCCCTACAAAATGATGTGTGCGTGAACGCAAAAAGTTTAAAAGGAAGCCGAGTTATCGTTAAAAAACTAAATACATTTTTCTAGAGTTAACGTAGGAAAATTACGGAGCGCCAAAATTTTGAACGTTTTGGAGCATTTATTGTTTTGTACATGCTGTGTCTTCTTGATACATACATATCTGGATTCCCTCATGTATAAACACATGCATAAAAAGATGTTATATAGATAATATGAGTAAAATATAGAAAAGGAGCTTTCAAAAGGATTTTTTCCCTAATTTTTATTGTAAGGGGTGGTTTTTAGGGGTTGAATCATATTGAAAAATGATGTATCAGATCGTTTACACTTAAAGAATATATTTTTTCTATTGAACATCCAAAATAAAAAGATTTTATGCTTTTTAAACCGTTTGTTTAATAATTGTGTGAGGGGTAGTTTTTAAGGGTAGTTACATAGTAAAATATCGAAGTATTAGTTACATTATAAAAAACAACAAATATTTAGCATATTTGAACATAATGATAACCTATCACTGCTTCCATCTATTAGTTTTCAATTTTTCCTAAGTTTTATTGTTAGGGGTGGCTTTTGGGGGTTCCATCATTAAAAAAATGAAGTACCTATCAGATTTCTTATACTTAAAGGGAAAAATTCTCCTATTACGATCCAAAATAAAAAAGTTTCATGCTTTTTAAACACATTTTTTTATTAATTTTCGTGTGAGGGGTTGTTTTTAAGGGTAGTTAAATAGTAAAATATTGAAATATTAGATCCATGATTAAAAACAATTGATACTTAACATATTTGAACATAATTATAGCCCATCACTGCGTTAATTTATTAGTTTTCAATTTATTGGAGTAAGGGGTAGTTTTTACCCCTTAAAAACAAAAAGCACACTTTGCGACCAAGTCAGGTTTGAAGAGGAGGGTAAGATGAACTTAATTCTAAATTTTCAATTTTCAAGAAGACTGTACTATTACTGAGATAACTCTGGTTATTCCATCCGTACCGGGATAAAGCTCAATAACAGATTGGTACAGATAGTAGATTGTCTTTTTTCATGATGACTAAAACTCAAATTCTTAACATAGTATCGTGGTTCTTCTTCCACTTCATTCTCGCTTGCAATTCACATATGTACTCCTTGCACCATCGTTGCCAAAAATGTTGAATAATTTTTTGTATATGCTGGTATTTGGTTAATCCATTAGTTGATATCTCTAGCAGATTATCATGAGGTGCAGACGTAATTCTCCTTCCAATCAAAAGTGTGCAGGGGTAAGGGGTTCAGGATCATTAATATCAGAGGTTAAGGGACTTAGAACACGTGAATTAAAAACTGATTCAATTTGTGTTAGCAGGGTATAAAATTCTTCAAAGGTTAAATTGGTAGTACCAGCTACTCGTTTTAAATAAACTGACTGATTTTACACCATCCACAGCCATCGAAATAGGGAGATCGAGGAGGTATAAAATGCCAAGTTATATTAATTTCACTTATTGATTTTATCAAGTGCCCTTGATTCTCTTTACTGCATAAATTCTTTTTTATTTCTTAATATGCACCTACAAAATTAGTGCCATTATCAGAATAGATATTTAAAGGTTGTCCACGCCTTGATATGAATCTCCGCAAAGTCGCTAGAAATACTTGTGTGCTGAGTTCAGTGACCAAATGGAGATGTACAGCTTTCGTAACTAAGCACACAAAAATACAAATATATGCCTTTATTGGTTTGCAACCCCGGCCTTTTTTATTCATAATTAGCATAAGGCCAGCGTAATCTACACCACAGTTATTGAAAGGAGGAGCGCGTTCTAACCGCGATTTTGGTAAATTGCCCACAATAGGATTTTATTATGCTTCGGAAAATCTTCACTTTTTTATGCAAGTTGATCACCAACACAGATGGTCTATAAACGTTTGGGGAGGAATTATTGGAGAACATGCAGTAGGGCCACATTTCTTTGATGGTTTGTTCACTGGAGCTATTTATCTTCATTTTTTGGAAAATTATCTGCCACAATTATTGGTAAATCTCCCTGAAAGAATTCGAAATAGGATGTGGTTTCAGCAAGATGGTGCTCCACCACAATATTTAAATGCAGTTAGAGACCACTTAAATAATACCTATCCTAATCAATGGATTGGAAGAAATGGACCCACTAAATGGCCTGCTAAATCCCCAGATCTTACAAAAATGGATTGCTTTTTATGGAGATACGTGAAGGACATTGTTTATAGAGACACACCAACAACAGTACAAAATATGAAGGAAAGAATAATAATGGCCTTTAGATCTATCACACCGGCAGTTTTAGAAACAGTGGGAACCCCATTTCAGAAAAGGGGGCGGTTTTAGGGGTGGTTGGTGGAATGAAGATTACCATCCTGTTGAGCACCCTCGAAAATGGAGAAAAACAAAGTTTCATGGGTTTCGATGTTTTTGGGAATATTTTAGTAGTAAAGGAAGGGGTAGTTTCAATCCCGGGCGTGAATAAAATGTTGTATGGTCAAATTTCGTACGGCCTACCCGAATCCTGCCCAAAAAACCGACCCGCAAGCCTATGAGACAAATAAACGCGAAATAGGGCCCAGTTTTCGAATTAGGGGTAGTTGCTTAGGGGTTGGAACCTTAAAATATCACCATCGTCTTCAGCGCCCTCGAAAACGGGGGCTGTCCATGTTTCATCCCTCTCACAGAAATTTTGTGTTTTAACCCTTTTCTTGCAACTTTTTTATGGAATATACTGTATACTTCTTTATAATAAAATAAAACAATTTTTTCATGTGATAATGTGATAAGTCCCATCATTCCATTAAGGAACATAGTGCGTCCACAAATTGTCGCCATCTCTCTGTTCTCTCTGTTCCTGGCAAGTACTTTTATTTCTACCCATGTCTTGTTCATTTTCGTTGCTTTTTCTAACACGGTTCTCTTCCATGTCATCTTTGGTCATCCCACTCTTCAACTACCTTGGGGGTTCCAGTCGAGAGCCGCCCTTGAAATAGTGTCTTCTGGTTTCCTAAGTGTGTGGCCTAGCCACATCCACTTCCGCGATCTTATTTCCAGTTGTATTTCTCTCCGTCCTGTTATATTTCATAGCTCCCTGTTCGTGTATCATGTATCATGTGATCCGTGGATTTAGTACTCTTCCACGTTTCACGTCCATATAGTAGGAGTGATATGACGTTGCTGTTAAATAGGCATAGTTTGGTTCTCATCGAGTATACGGAGGACCGCCAGATGCCGTTAAGAGCACCATACGTTCTTTTCGCTTTTAAGAGTCTTTGTTGTATATCACGATCCGTTCCTCCCTTATTATTGACTATGCTACCTAAGAACTCGAGATTCTCTCTATTAGTGAATTTTGAACATATAGATCTTCTTGGTTCAGAGTCATAATGCGCATTTCTTTGCTTCTACGTGTGTATTTTCAGTCCTACCTTAGTTGCCTCTCTTTCCAGGGACTCGAGCTTCACCTTAATGTCCTTTAAGGTGTGAGATATGAGGCAGATATCGTCTGCATAATCCAGGTCCTCTAGCTTACCCGTGAGCCCCCATCTAATTCCTGCCTGCGTACGGTTTACTTCTCTCATTACGCAGTCTAGTGTAATATTAAACAATAGTGGTGAGAGTACACATCCTTGTTTCACTCCTCTGCTAACAGGGATTTTTTCACTCATTTGCCCTCTGTTTAATACTTGGCGTGTTGCACCGTTATAAAGTTCGTTTGTTTTTCATGGAGAAATAAAATTATTTGATATCTTTATGTGAACAATTTTGTTTAATTTATGTTACACAGGTTTATTTAATATTTTAAAATTTCCGTAGCAATCAGTTTTATTTTCGTGATCACACAAATATTAGATTTGAGCAAAATCTTGCTAAAAACTATTAATTAAAATGCAAAGACATACTCATTTAAAAACGAACCTTCCTAGGTGCATAAACGAGTTGAACTTGCAAATCTTCATTACAGCAATAATTACAATAAAAGAAAATAATTTTAAATTGAGTGTTACGCTCAGAAGAGCATTATATAGAATTAAGAACGGCTCCCAATTGTTTTGTAATCGCCCAGAAAAATACGAATACTTGTTTATTTAAACGCTTTTAGAAAAGCGAAACTGCCATTACCGACACTAAACTAAATACTTTTATACATAACTTGTTAAAGGGAAACGTTATAAATGTTAAACGGTTTTTTATCGACTGAGTTTTAAGTAACAATTTGAAATTCTATCTTGCTTGATTGCTTTTGCGGATTACACCACCTCTGTAATGGCACCAAATTTCGCTATTATTTTTATATTTGTGTATTCTATTAAAATGGCGAAATAAAGGCATATAAAATGGGTCGAGATGCTGATAAAATAAATTTGCACAACATTATAAGGGGAACATGTTATGATTTTTTGTTTGTTCTATAATTTAATTCTATATTGTCACGCATATATTTTAAGCTACACACGACACAATATATCATGTTTGAATCGTTTTGTAAATGCGTGAATAATAATGTATAATTCATAGCTAGGCATTGTCAATGCTGATATGCAGATATAACGTAACTAATATATTTTAACAGAAATGTTATCTTACAGGAAAACTACCGAGATTTATTACTAGAGGAGTGCATTAATTAATATGGAGGACATTTTGTTAAGAAAAGGTCATTTATTTTAGAAAAACTACTGCTACCTTATTAATATTATGGGCCAAAAGCGGTAATAATTTGAAACGAGGCTATTTTTAGTTTCAAATTTCGCCGAGTTTTCGTTATGTTTAAGACGACGTTAACGGTTTGAGGTCAGCGTGATTGAGCTTGGTTTCCTAGTGTTATTAGGTATTGTTGTGTGCACTGAGTCATAGAAAATTCGAGAACGACCCAGAAACGCCGCGAATGATAGACTGGAACATTCTAGAATAATTGAGTACATTCGACGCGGGTATATATAGAGTGGAGATGACCAAGTGATAAGATAAGATGGAGAACAGTAACTAGTTGTAACTACTATAGTAGAATAAATTTGTAATTAATGTGCACTAATGTGTAATTGTAAGGACTAGTTATTGTAAATAAGTGATTAATAAACCAGTGGTTTATGAAAGTTCTTGTTGCAATTTATTATTTACTGGAGGGTGCAAACACGTAATAGTATTTTGCCGTGTTTATTACACTTAAGTTTTTGTAAAGCTGAAAGTTGTGTAAATCTGAACCTGTGTATAAACCTGATGAAGTTTCTACTTATTATTATTATTACCTTAGTAAGGATGTGCAATGGACGAGAACGGACGTGAGTAGCCCACTGTCTCTTTTTCTTGGATTGTCACTTTGGTAAATGGCGATGTCGGAGATAATGGTTGTTTGTTCATTTTTATAACAGTGTAATAACTGTTACGTGGTTACACCCTCTAGTAAGCACCCCAAACGTGGATTCAGTAATTATGACACGAACAACACTAACCGCTGATTTATTTAACAAATACTTAACTTACAATAATTAGACTTTTTAATTAAAATACTACTAATTACTACTATAAACCATTATGAATAACTCTTGCCGAGTACTTTTTACTAGTTTGATCGCTTTGTTCCTTTTCTTGATCTGATCACTTTACTATTTAAACTAGAACTTGTCGGATCTTGAACTATAAAAATAAGGATAAAATAGATAATAACCAATTTATTCAATCTATCTATCCGAAAGCCAATTCAATGATTTATAATTCAAAAATAATAATTTTGTTGTTTTTCCTACTTACCGAACCAAAAATATAATTTTTAGTTGGCGATCAAATGGCTAGTATATTTTAGATAGGAGTGTAAGCGACAGACACTCTCCCTGCAATAGAAAAAATAAATTTGCCAAAGAATCAATATTGAAATGTACCTTTTTGAGGGGAGGCTTGACAGAAGAATCAGTAATACCATCTAACAAATACGGAGGCTTGACTCTGTCAACACTGAAGTGCTTCTCACGTTTAAGGACCGTAATAATTTTGTCGGTACGAGAAACTACAAAAAAGGTCCTTCGTACAAAGAGTCGAAAGATGGTTTAAGTCTGTCCTGGCGAATGAAAATATATTTACAAGAAGTGATGTCACGATTGATGATAGTTATGTGGGTAAAATTTGGTTTAGGGGATCTAAAATGTAAACGATCGAAATAGGTTTATAATTTAGTAATGAAGAGCAAGACCTGAGTATGGGTATGTGACTTGATAAAATAATCGCCAGGGAGACGCAAGGTTTGTCCCTAAATAAGCTACGCAGATAAACAAAGTAAATAAGCTTTAGGCATGTCGCGTAAAGCCAATTGCAATTGGTAATTCATCATACCAGTGAATTGCATTAGTCCTGGCTAACAACGTAATTCTTCAGGGTTCTATGGAATCTCTCAACCATACCGTTGCTTTGTGGATGATATTTTGTCGTGTGAATCCGATGGAACTCTAAAAATTTGGAAAATTCGCGAAATAAATTTGATTCGAACTGGACCACCTTAATCTGTAGTGACAGTTAAAAAAATTTTTAAATAAAGCTTTGGCAACAATTTCCGCAGAAATGTCTTGTAAGGGGTACGCTTCTGGCCAGCGCGTGAATCGTTCGGCCGCAGTGAGGATGTAACGACACCCTTTGGAAGGTGGTAAGGGTCCAACAAGGTCTATGTGGATGTTTCGAAACTCCCCTTGGGAACATACAATCTGAAATGGCACTTTTGGCGTGCCTATTAATTTGGAAAGCTTGGCGATTTAAACAGGTTTTTGCCCATAAGGTACAGTCCGAATTCATTTTGGGCCAGAAATAGTTAAGGAATTACAGGTTTTTTAGTGGCGCGAATGCCTGGAGGTGCTAAATTTTGAAGGACGTCAAATACTATACGACGTAAAGACTTTGATACGAAAGGTCGACATTTAGAGTTAGATACGTCACACCTAATGTTATCAGTTGAAGTATAATTGTGAGATATTGTAAAGAATAATTGGCTTTAATGTTTGGGTCAGATTGTTTTGTAAATAAAAATGAAAGTCCGCAATCGATTGATTAGGCATCTTTTAAAAGCTGTAAATTGAAGCGGTCTGAATTTACAGAGGAAATAAAGGTAGGGGTAAAAGTAAAATGGGATTGGATGACAGAAAGTTCATTTATGCGTGATAATGTATCCGTGATGATGATTTCTTTGCCACTAATTTCTTTGGACTATGTACTCTAAATGTCTAACGTGGAGTCCTTTCAAACTACTCTGATGCGTTGATCCCGCTTCTTTTATACTCGGTGACTTTTATTCCAAATGCCTCCGTATCATTCTAGTCCGTGATTCCAGACCAGTTCAGTCTTATATAATATATCTATGGTAAAAAGTACCAAGCTTGCTAGTGATACCTTTCTGTGCCTATTGGCGAACTATCACTCTATTGCTAGTTTCTTTATATTAAGAAACAGAAACCTCTGTCTGTAAGGGAGTATATACACAAAACTGCACCCTCATTAAGCCTGAAGTCTGGGTCAGGCAATTCAACGTCTTCAACATAATTCGCTATTCTGTTTAGGTTCACGATTTTCATTTTCGATTTCTTACTACGTTCAACCCGAAAAACAACTTTGTTAATACGGGCAATGGCAGAATACGGACCTTCCCAAGTTGAGTGAAGCTCCGAAGATCCCTCTATCCTCCGCTGTGAATTGTACAGCCACACCAATGACGTTACACTCCTAACGAGCCTTCATTCGATCAGTATTTTTAGGTGACCCTTTGGTGGCTGCATTCGCACAAACTTTTGCATGACAGCCAGTAAAGTCATTCACGTACTCTAGCGAAGGTCTTACTTTTACCAAAATGGTTCCCGGGCATTACCTCGTGCACTTCAGGGGAGAAGCTAGTACGATACGACACCAGTTCCTGAATTATGTTAGGTACCTGACACCTGGGTATTACCAGACGCATAGTAACTTCTTTTTCATCCGGGCTCTCCTATGCTCTCTGTAATAGCCCATCTTCGAGCCTAAATGAATCATACTGTGAAAGTCTTAATGTTTTGAATGAAGAACCAGTGGTGTCTTGTGCCAGAATACAAAATAACATCCAAGAACGCACCTGGGAAAGTTTTTCTCCTGTGAAGCTCTGAAATTGTTAAATAAAGGCAAATTTCTTTTTTAATAAATGTGCCTACTTAAACTTGGTGTGCAAGAAAAATAAATTATTTAAATTAGATGTATTTTCCTTCAATTTATTGTTTACATCACAGGTCTATAGGCAGTATTTATAGGTTATATTACAATTTACATTTACATAAATCACTGTTTAAGCAAAAAAACGTACGTTATTATACAATGCAGTAAATAATCGTTTGCAAATTCTTATTATAAATAGGGACTTAATTTATTCCATTTATCATTCATTCATCTATTTTATTATTTAGTCCCGGTGTTTTATTTCCTAAATTAAATTATTCTGAACCTCTGCTTTTAACTGATTTAAAGGTATCTATCTTTTATACATAGTGACACTTCTGACATTTTTAATCTCAAAAGTGAGCCTCAGTTTGTAAGGCACAAATTAATTATATGATTTAATGCTTTAATCGATCAGTTGTTACTTATGAATATAAATAAACTAGGAAGGTACAGTTCGATTCTAATCTCTTCATTGTTTACTGGAAATGTATCTGAGAGCTTACAGAACAATTACACTGCTTTAGACAATTATCGCACAACCCAATAATGAAAGCCATAATATTTTTAAGGGTTAAGAAAATAGCAATTAGGTAAAACTCCAGGAGTTGTAATATTTGTAAGTAGTATTTCATTTTGTATTTAATAATTTCTCAAGCACTCTAAATTTAAATAGATTACGTTTGAAGCTTGTTAACAAGTTTTGAAGAAAGCGCAACCTAAATAAAGTTTGAGTCGATAAGTTAATCTTTGAAAACTGAATAATTTCGTTCCTCAACTAAATAACTAAAAATAAGTTTACAAATAGGAAACCAGCTAGTTTAGAATTTTAATTAAAATGCATGTATTTATATTTTGGAATGCAATAAAACCTCACAGGAATTTTAAAGCTGTAGTTTACATGGTATCAGTCAACCCTCTCTTCTGCTTAAGGGGCAGTTTTAAGGGGTGGCTGTCAGTATTTTTCTCATAACTTTTTAATTTTTTCATATTTCTGCAAATTATAATAAAAAATAATTTTCAGATCATGAGAAATAAAAAAGGCATTCTTATTACATTTCGATAAACCAAGCCATTCTCAAGTAGTTTATATTTAAAAATAACGCATTTACAATATTTTGTTAATAAATTCTTTTACAATGCTTTGAAGTATAGGGTGGACCATTAATAATAGACCATAGTTCAGGGGTAAGTTCTTTGGGCCAAAATATGAGGATATAACCAAATATGTTTTAGTAAAATGTTGCTGTAGAAAAAGATACAGGGTGTCAAATTTCAAATTATTTTTTCGTTATTTTTGCAATAACTCAACAACCTCTTGACTGATCTTCGTCAAATTTGCCAGATTAACTTTTTTTATTCCAAGAAACAATAATGTATGTATTACATCACGTTAGATCATAGAGGGCGCCACAGGACCCATATCTGATGAATTTTTTGGTAGAACTTGATAACTCCAACCTTTTCGAGGAAAGTGCCGTTAAACATTTCAATAATTTTTTAATAGACAAAATCAAATTTAATGAAACAGAAATTAGAAATTAGACAACCCCCAATTCCAGAAGCCAAGGCTTGTGCGGAAGGAGGTTACACATTGAAAAAACGCGGACATACCAACCATTTCCCCCGACAGCGCCAGTGCCGGAGCCAGGATTCGAACCCGATGGTGCGATGTCCGTGTGATTAATCGCGATTGCCACCTCGCGCCTTAACTCACTCGACTATCGACCAGACAAACAAAGTGTATTTATTGAAAAAAATACAAAACGTAAGGGAAAACCAAATCGTAATAACAGTGTAAACTCGAGTTAAAATTAAAATTGTTAACTCAGATATCTGTATCTCACATATTTTTTGGTTGTAAAAATTACGTAGTAGCCACCGATAATCCGTACAATAATGTAATAAAAGAGAGCAACGTTTCGACACCCTATTGTGGACCTCTAACGTGTGCGACCCTCATCAGTGAGGGTTCCACGGACGGGGCTTCTATACACATCAGTGAAGTTCCACGGACGGGGCATCCACACACAGTAGAAAGTTCCAGGGCTGGAGAGGCTATAATCAACCCCATCCTTGGGTCAATTTCTTTTGTCCCGAAGACACCTCCATAGGGCTACAGGTTTTTCCACGTCGAAGTCGGTATCGTACCACCCTAGATAAGTGTGTTGTTTTTATTTATCGGGGATCACCTTCAGTGGTTCTGCGAGGTTCTATCCCTTCATAATTACTTCTGTATTTTAACTTGTACATATTTAAAGATTTTATGCATTTATATTTATTTAAGGAGGTTCTCTAAATCAGACCCATTGTGGCAGAATTTATTACCATTTATCCTCACGTTGTAAACCGATGTGTAGCTACACGAGGCATTTTATTAATGTTGTAACTTATTAATCGAGAAATTTGCCACACCTTTTGAACATCGCTAGGTTACATGCTAGAGAACTAATATCTGTAAATTGTGTAATATAGTGGATTTCATTTTTAAAGAATAAGAATAATAATAATATATCTTTATTTATTACTGAATACAATAATAAAAGGGCGAAGTTCAGTAGAGTGAGACACTCTCTGCTCTTCCAGAAAGTGTCATTATTTCATCTGCGACCACTACGTATGGAACCCTCAGTGATTTGTGTAAGTAAGTAAACTAATAATTTGTCATAGTTTATGTAAACTTCGGCTTAACGCCCTGAGATAGTCTGAGCTAGAGAAATTTTATCGTGGGCACGTTCATCACTTATCCGGGTTAAGTTTGTGCCTGCGATATCTGCTTCGCTACAGTAGCCCAAGTGATTTCTTTATGTAATATCTTATAACCACTAATATCCAACGTATTCATTTGTTTATGTACGTGTAAATCGTAGCAACCCTTCAATTTACTTCACCTTCTATCCTTAAACAGGAAGGATATATTTAATCACCTAATTGTGTTCTTGTATGAGACGAAAATTAAGTTTTGTTTCCTTTGTTTTATTCTTGTGTGTTATTATACCCTTCTATCCTTGGTCTAGTTTTGTGTGTGGTGAAAAAAATGTCCTAAAAGGCCCCTGGACGAGAAGTTTGTGACCCTTGTTATATCCTTTGTTTAGCTGATTATTATATCATGTTTTTCTTCTGGTGTGTAGGTAGGTTGGAGTAGGTTTTTCTTTTTATGTGTCCTAGTGCTTGCAATAATTTAAATATATACGTGGCTGGCTGAATGGTTTCGGCCTTAATGCTATAAAGAAAAAAATGCGTAAACTCTTTCTCACTTTCTTATGAACCAATGGATTATTTTCATGGCATTGAGATAAGTATATAAATCAAAAGATTGTCTAAAATAAGGATCTAAACTTATTAGAAGACCAAAAAATAACGTAAAAGTTGACTTAATGACATTATAAACTTTCCCCCCATGCAATAACCCCATTGCTGCGACTTAGACTAAATGTTCGATATAGTCCCCACCTACTTCTATGCCTTTTCAAATTCTATTCATAAAAGATTTTCTTACATTGAAAAATATATTTTCCTGTCCTCTAATAAAATTCGCTGCGTTTTGTATTTTGTCCCACAGTTCTTCTCTTGAGTTGATAGTATTTGCATAGACCAAGGACTTCATATGTCCCCACACATAATAATCCAAAGGATTATAATCAGGGCTCCTTGGTGGCCAAGCAAACTCACTTCCACGACCGGTCCATCTGCGTGGGAAAGTCTCATCAACATAATTCCTGACTTTAATGGAGAAATAAGGGGGAGCTCCATATTGCATCAACCGCATTTTGTTCCGTATATCTAGCATGAAATGTAATATATCAGCAAGAGTATTTTGAGGAAAAAACAGATAAGACTGTCCATTTGAATTTGGAGCAAGGACAAATGGCCCCCATAATTGATCACCGGTGATACCACACCAAACGTTATTCTTAAATTCTTGCTGAAAATGCCTTTCTTTAACGGCATGAGAATTCTCTACTTCCCAGTAATGGGTATTTCTCCAGTTAAAAACGCCTCGGCGAGTAAAAGTTGCTTCGTCGATAAATAAAGTGTTCTTAACAAAATTTCGATCCCTGTTGTGTTTATTTAGAACAAATTGATAAAATTGTAGCCTTTGTGGAAGATCCCTTCGAAGTAAGTTTTGTACAGGAGTGAGATGATGTGGGTAGAAGCGTTCTTTATGTAAGACTCTTGGGACATATTGTTTATTCACCTCTGTTGCCGCTGCTAAACGACTTAAGCTGATTTGAGGATCTTTATCCACACCAACTAAAATTTCCAATTCTTGATCTGGATTAATTCGTTTCGGTCGTCCTACATCGTTTTTATGACGAAATGAACCCGTTTCTCCCAAACGACAGATCTTTGAGAATCTTATGGTCTGGCTATATTGTATTTGAATATTGCAATATCTCCTCGCTGCAGCACGTCCGCTAAAATTATTTTGTGCGTAAACACATATCATATCCCTCATTTCCCTATTTGAAAAATTATTATGTCTAGACATTGTATATAAGGAAGTTAAAGATATTAGCTCGAGGAACATAAGAACAAAATAAAATGATTAAATGATGTAAATGACAGAACTAAAAGGTAACCAAAGCACACTTTTCAATAACTACACTTTGTTTCATTAAATTTGAATTTATCTTTCAAAGAATTATTGAAATGTTTAACGGCACTTTCCTCGAAGACGGTTGGAGTTATCAAGTTCTACCAAGCGTACCTTTTATACGTGGAAATGACGCCCTCATCAGATTTTCTGGTGAGAAGTACCACAATGTTTCGTGAAAAAAAATTCATCACCAGATACATATCCTGCGGCGCCCTCTATGATCTAACGTGATATAATACATAAATTATTGTTTCTTAGAATAAAAAAAGTTCGTCTAGAAAATTTAGCGAAAATCAGTCTAGAGGCTGTTGAGTTATTGCAAAAAAACGAAAAAATTATTTGAACTTTGACACCCTGTATCTTTTTCTACAGCAACTAAAGCATATTTGATTATATCCTAATATTTTGACCCAGAGAATCTACTCCTGAACTGTGGCCTATTATTAATAGTCCACCCTGTATAATTAAACGTAGAAAATAGCTCATCATTAATTATAAATATTTTTCGAAGTGTCCTCCATTTACCTTATGCACAATCTAAATCTTTTTTTAAGGAACGTTGAATACCCTGTAAAATTCCTTCATCATTTTGTAGCAGTACATCATTCTGACTTGCATTACACAGTATATCTCCGACACATTGGAGTTACTAGAACACGTAGATGTCATATACACTGGCTTCCAAAAAGCTTTTGACAAAATCAATCGTTACATACTCCTTTCTAAATTTAACGTAATTGGAGTGTCAGAAGCCTTGTTATCTCTGATCGACTCCTACTTACTCAGAAAGCAGTTTGTTGAATATGGTGTATTTAATTCTCAGAGCTTCAACATCTTGAGTTCCTCAAGGATCCAACCTAGGGCCACTTTTATTCTATATTATACATGTTTATAAACGGCCAATCCTTCCAGCGGCTTGTATATCAGTGAGGGTTGTATAGGAGATATACCATCCTTCGGAGGGGATGTAAAGCCGTCGGTTCCTTAACTATTAAATGTTAGGCAAGTAAAAGATCCCTACTCTTCTTAAGGGAAGAGGTTCGGCAAAATTCCTGGTTGGGGGTAGCTCGTCTACAGGCGTCGGTGTTAGGCCTCAGTAGCGGAAATAGGCCGACGTTAAATAAATGTATAAAAAAAAACGGCCAATCCCTAAGTATGAGCTCCACTCATCTACTTTTTGCAGACGACTTGAAAATCTATTCAGAAATAAGCAAACTTGACGACTGTTCTTTTTGACAAAATGCACTAGACTCGCCTAATGAATGGTGCGAAAGCAAATTCTTAAAGCTAAATATATATATATGTAAAGTCATGTCTTTTTACAACAACAAAAAAAAACTAGTCCTATTCGCATATACAATTAATAATACAATACTAGAAAGATGCCCGAACTTTAAGGATCTTGGAGTAATATTCGACTCTGAGCTCAGTTTTTCTCATCATATTAGCATCTAAAGTATTTGGATATTTTATTAGGAATTGGAGCAGTTTTACAGACATCAATACTCTGAAATGCCATGCTAAAATACAAATGGAGTCCGTACAAAGGAATCTTCTAAATATACGTTTTTAAACAGAATGGATTTTACCTCGAAAAACTCTTCTATCACAATATATTACTGAATTAATTCTCTTTAAATAAGGAGAAATTGCACAGCATTACAAGTATTGTACAAAGTACTTCATAATCAGTTAGGCTGCGTTTCACGTGCTAAATGGAATTAAGTTTTGTATACCAAGACTGAAGTCCCGTCAACATAATGCATTTTACATTGATACTAGCCGAACTAACATTCAAGTTATATAACATGTGTAAATTGTTTAAAGAAATATCTTATTTGTGTGATGTTAATTTTGACAATGTAAATAATATTATCCGTATATACAAAGAAAATCAGGTAATTAATTAAACCTTTTATCATATTATCATATAAATCATTTAGGTTTAAGTAATTTCGCATGTACTTATTAATATTAATGTTATTATTACATATATTTCACATTTTAAATAACTTCACACAATGAAATCAAGGGAAGTTAGGTCAGGAGACAGAGCAGGACGCTTGATCTTTATAATTTACAAGAATGTCTAATATATGTCATAAATGTGAATCGGCAATTGAACGTCGAAAGACAACAGCCATAAACTGTGCGGGCTTTTGTGGTAAGGCGTTTCACTTTACCTGTGTGGGAATCCCACCAGAAATAATAAAGTATATCAAGACACCTGGATTACACTGGTACTGCGATGAATGTGAGAAAGTAAAAAATGAGTATGAAAAAGTTATGAAAAATAGTATTGAAAGTAAGCTGAACAATGTTTTAAAAGATATGGAGACACTATTTAACAATGCTAAAATTGAAATAGTTCAAATAGCAAACGATAAGCTCTCAAAAATTGCAGCGTCAACAAATATACCGGAAACAAAACCACTTTACTCACAAATTGTAAATAAACAATCTATGGTAGTTATAAAACCAAAAAATATAGAGCAAACAAACATCCAAACAAAGTCCGACATTATGGAAAAATTAAATCCTGCCGATTTAAATATACCAATGTCTAAAATAAAACACACAAGAAATGGTGGTATAATAATTGGCTGTAATAGTGAGGAAGGTGCAAATAAATTTAGAGAGATAGCAAATGATAAATTGTGTGGAAATTATGAAGTGAAAGAAGTAAAAAATACAAATCCTAAGATAAAAATTGTAGGTATGATAGAGCCATATAAAGATGAGCAACTGGTAAAATTTGTAAAATCTCAAAATGATGTCTGGACGGAGAAAAGTGTCTGCAATGTGATAAAAATATGGGCAACAAAAAACAAAAGAAATATTTTTCAAGCTATATTAGAAGTGGATGCAGAAACATTCTGTAAAATTATGAAGCAAGGTAATTTATTTGTGAACTATGACGTCTGTGCTATTTATGATGCCACCGATATCAAAATGTGCTACAAATGCAGTGGACTAAATCATGTCGCGAAGTCGTGCAGTAATAGCAAAATTGTGTGCCCAAAATGTTCCTTGGAACACCCAGTGAAAGAATGCCCTAGCACATCTTTGCCTAAATGTGTAAATTGTGTAAATGCAGGGTTAAAGGAGAGCAATCATTTCGCATGGGATAAAACAAAATGTACAGTTTATATAAAAAAATTAGAACATCACAAGTTGTCTATCTTTTCGAAGGAATAGCAATCACATATACAAAATACCAGTAACCTAAGTGAAAGTCAAAATTCTCTTGGGGCACCTGAAGAGGCGTCTAGGAGCAACCTATCAATAATTTACCAAAATGTAAGGGGCCTTAATACAAAGACTGCCACATTATTAAACAATATTAGTGCTACCATAGATGAATATGACATCATAGGAATAACAGAAAGTTGGCTGACCGAAGGTGTATATGAAAATGAAGTATTTCCCAGTGATTTTTTGGTGTACAGAAAGGATAGATGCCGTGAAACTAGTGGAAAAGCCAAGGGTGGGGGAGTAATTCTTGCTGTCAAAAACATATATAGTACAAAGCAAATACATATGGATTTTAGCGATCGATTTATTGATACGGTTTGTGTAAAAGTAAATACATCTGAATCTAATGCACTATATGTTATCTTAGTATATATCGATCCGGCCTGTAACATCAACACTGTAAGTAATTTTTATAATTTCTTGGAAAATTTACCATTTCTCTATAACAATAATTTCCTAATCATGGGAGATTTTAATGTCTCCAAACTGAATCAGTATTATAAGAGCAATACATTAAATGATCAGTATGTTAGAGAACTTATAAATTTTCAAAACTTTTTTGACTGTAAGCAGTATAACAAAATAGCAAATTATTTAGACCGTATATTAGATCTGGTAATATCGAATCAAAATTGCACAGTCCAACGTAGCCCATTTTGTTTAGTAGATGAGGATGCACATCATCCAGCTTTGTATATAGAGGTCTCTTTAGTAATCAATAAATTAACGCAATTGTCGTCTCCATTAAAATCTACCTATAATTATAAAAAGGCGAATTTCAATCTATTATATGAACTATTTAGAAACACGGATTGGACTGATATTGGAAGGTTTTCTGATGTAAATGATGCTGTAGAATATTTCTATTCCATTATATACAATATATTTGATAAATGTATCCCAAAAACAAAAACTTCCAAGAAATATCCAGTTTGGTTTAACAACCAAATCATAAAAGATCTAAGAAAAAAGGACAGAATTCGTAAAAAATATAACTTCTCTCAATCAAATGATTTAAAAAATGAATATAGTAATCTAAGAGCAAAACTAAAAAAGGATATTGATCAAGCATACAAACAGTACATAAATAAAATACAAAAGGATATTAGCGATGATTCAAGGACATTCTGGCAATTTATGAAGGACAAAAAAGGGGCAGTCTCCTTCCCAAATACTATGCACCTAGATAACCTAGAATGTAAAAGCGGGGAGGCAATTGCAGATGCATTCGCAAGTCACTTTAAAAGTGTATACAATGTAGATTTTCATGGAGATGACTCACACATAAAGCTAAATCCGCACATGGATGAAGTAGTTGTAAACTCTATTACACAAAATGAGATACGTGATGCTGTAAAGAGACTAAAGTCAAACAAAGCAGTTGGACCCGACAGGTTACCCTCTTACATCGTTAAAGGTTGTATCGACTTTCTTGTATACCCGCTTCACTACTTGTTTAACCTAAGTTTAAAAACCAAAGTATTTCCTGAAATTTGGAAAGAAGTCCGTCTTTGCCCAGTACACAAGAAAGATGATAAAACCAACATTAAGAATTATAGGCCTATTGCTATACTATCAGTCCCAGCAAAACTTTATGAATCGATTATCTATGACGATATCTATAGATCAGTCTCCAATAGCATATCCATTCACCAGCATGGTTTTATGAGACAAAGGTCAACTGCTAGTAACCTGATTAATATCACTCAGTTCATATCCCAAGAAATACACGAAGGAAATCAGGTGGATGTTGTTTATACCGACTTTCAAAAGGCGTTTGATTCGGTGTCGCATAATTTCCTACTTTGTAAACTTAAAAATGAATTTGGATTTCATGAGAATCTTATAGAACTCCTCACATCATATTTACATAATAGAAAACAGTATGTGTCTGTAAGTGGTTATGCATCGAAACAGTTTCTTGCCATGTCCGGAGTCCCTCAGGGTTCCAATCTTGGACCACTGTTATTTCTCATGTTCATAAATAGTCTTACTGAAATAATTAGAGCCTCCAAATATCTGTTATTTGCAGATGATTTAAAGATTTACATTAAAGTTGAAAGTAATATGGACTGCTTCCTGCTCCAAAATGACATTAATAATTTATATCAATGGACACTTCAAAATAAATTGTATCTTAACATTAATAAATGCTTCATTATGACCTATACTAGAAGAAAAACTCCAATTATATTCAATTACAAAATGAATAATACAGATTTGGCTAGGGTTGAAACCATGAGGGACCTAGGCGTAACATTTGACACCCAGCTCACATTTAGTAACCATATTTACACCATGATAAATAAGGCTAATAAAATGTATGGATTCATTGTACGCAATACGAAGATGTTTAACAATACAGGAGCTATTAGGCGGTTATATATTTCGTATGTAAGATCTCAGTTGGAATATTGCTCAATTGTCTGGAATCCATTTTATCAAATACACAAAAATAGCGTAGAAACAATACAAAATAAAGTTTTAAAGTTTTTAAATTATAAAGAGACTGGTTTATATGATTTCGATATAGATAAAGATATATTAAGGGAAAGATATAATCTCAAAACACTGGAGAATCGACGAAAATACGGGCATATTGTATACTTACATAAATTGTTACATGGCAATGTAGACGATAGTAGTTTCCTGTCCATGATAAGTTTAAGCGTCCCCCACTATCCTACTAGAACTTATAGAACTTTCCACTTAGACCTGGCAGGTACAAATTATCAAATCAATTCCCCTCTCCACAGAATATGCAGTAACTATAATACGATCCAAGCCAACTGTGATATATTTGATATCAGTATAAAAAAACTAAAAACCATGTTAAATTCATTGTTTTAAACCATTGCTTTCTAATATTATGTTAAAATTAAGCTAGTATTAAGTTAGTTTTAGGTTAATGTAAATATCAAATGTACCATATCACTCTGTAATAGGGCTTGCCTGTTGAGTGCATTACCAAATAAATAAATAAATAAATAAATAAATAAATAACATCTTACAGCTGCAGTAGCATTATCAAAACATTCTCCCAAAGCCAAGTCCAAGTCTACGTCTGTTAATTCAGAGTAACATGTAATCACCCATGTTTAGATAACACTAACAATTAAACTGGAATTATGGAAAAACGCTACTATAAAATATTTCCAGATAAATTTTTACTTAGTTCAAATGTGATTTTAGAGGGCGGAATATTAAAAATCCTTATTTTACTATAAGGAACGTAACCAGACTGCAACCAACAGCTACTCTCCAGGCTATGTGCCCCGCCGAGCGCTGAACTACAAGTTACAAGCCTGGCGCATTAAGTGTAATAATTGCATATTACATCAAAACGCTAATACTTCGATTGCAACAAACACCAACCGAAAGACTGATCCTACTTAAAGGAGCTCTCGTGCCAGTCGTCACACACCACTTGCAGACTCTCTTGCTGTTGGCCCTCGTCAGTGCAAGGTAGGCATGTGATGACTGACACGAGGATCACTTGACTATTTAGTACATTTCGGTATCTTTGGGATACCGACATGTAAAATAGTCAGCAGGCGCCATCTAGCGGTCCAGTGTCTGTTGCAATCGAAAAATAAATAGCCTGACTATGCTAAGGCCAGTTATAGTAAAATAAAGAATTTATAGAGGAGTTTGCGACTAAAAACATTATGTTTTAAATTTTTACTTGTACGTATTTTCACTGAGCTATAAATTCAATAATATTTATGTAAAGAATTTGTTATTTTCATGAAATATTCAATCAACTGGCTTTGATTAGATATCGCGTCACTCTTCAACTTTATTAAGATGAAACCACTTAACATTTTACTGGTTATTTTAATTTTGCTCTATGCGATTTTCTTAACTCCGACATGGAAACTGTGCTAGAGGTGGTGTCTGTTTGAACACTTATTTTGGCATTCCATGCTTGTCCAATTCGTTGGCACGTAACCGTACAAGTTTTCAACGTCACATTGAATAATTGATACTAATGAGTAGTTGGTCTGGATGTCTTTTAAAGTTGTTCTAAAGTAGCTCTACTTACCGAACCTGGTAAATCATTGAGCAACTTCGCTAGACTTTTGTTTTCTTTTCTAAGAAGAAAAATTGACGGTGAAAAGTTCATTACAGTATTTATTTAAGTCTTTGATATATTCTAACTTACGTTATTATTGACTAAACATAATTCCATAAAGAAGGCTCCCATGACCAGTTTATTATATCCATGATGACGTGTATTAGAAAATTATATGGTAACAATCAGAGTTTGCACAAAAACATTGAAGATTGTGCATATTCTCCATCCTACATTCAGTTTTATTGAATGGGCACCATATCATTACCTTCTAAAAATTATTTAGTATACTGAGTGTTTCAATAGGTACTGCAGTAATGAATTTTTTACCACTTTCTTGCTATTACCTTTGGAACACCATATTTCCAAATTATACTGCCAGAAATTTATAAAGTTAAATAATTCTTATATATGTCCGCTATTGAAATTCAATTCTTAAATGTCATTATCCTTTGTATACCGGGTGTAATAGGATCATGGTATACCCCCCTTTTCTCCTTTATTGTTGAAGATAATTGATTGATATTTAGGATATACTACATACATAATAAGCCGCACTTTTTGACATACAACTGATTTTTTTCACTTCCGATTTCGCTGGAAGTGACACTAACTTTCGACTGCGTTCGCAAAGATCCCTAAATGTTGTTGACAAATGGTGTTGCAAGGAAGGACTTTCTATAAATCCCCACAAAACCACAGTCGTCAATTTTACAAGGAGAAGAGCACTGCAAGGCCTAAAGGCCCTAAGGCTCAACGGAGTGGAAATTCCATTTGCCTGTGAGGCAAAATATGTAGGAGTCATTTTTGACCAAAAATTAACATGGAATTCTCACATCCAAAAAGTCACACAGAAAGCCACAATCGCCCTGGGAAGGTGTAGGCAAATGTGTGGGAAAAACTGGGGGTTAAAGCCCAAGATGAACCTATGGTTATACACCAGGGTAGTGAGACCCATGATAACCTATGGATCAGTGGTGTGGTGGACTAAGACGGTGCAGTCGGGAGCAATAAGGCTGTTAAGTGGCGTACAAAGGCTTGCTTGCCTGTGCGCCACGGGGGCTATAAAAACTGCTCCTACGGCTGCACTTGAGATCCTCTTGGACCTACCACCCTTACACATATTCATACAAGGCGAAGCTCGGTCAGTGGTGCACAGGTTAATGCAAGGCCAAACGCCAATTAGCCAGCAACACGGGACGGAGTACCAGAAGTTATACTCGGAGATGAGGGCAGACAGGGAGGATTGCAAAAACGGTCCTCCCATAACAGCACAAACAGTCTGGTACACTGACGGCTCCAAGAGAGAACAAGGACTCGGAGCCGGGATTTACGGGACAAGGTCAAAAGCCAGTATCCCGGTAAGTCTAGGGAAATACGCAACGGTGTTTCAGGCTGAAGTGATCGCCATACACTGTTGCGTAAGGGAGATAATAGGACGAGGTACTGTTAACCAGTCGATTGCCATTTTCTCTGATAGCCAAGCGGCAATAAAAGCAATCAGTTCCATGCAAATCAACTCAAGATTGGTGTGGGACTGCTTGACGGCCCTTACAGAGCTGGGAAGTCAAAACAGAGTGACCCTAGCATGGGTACCAGGACACGAGGGACACAGAGGGAACGAAAAGGCTGATCAACTGGCCAAGGAAGGCGCACTTGAAGCCCCAATAGGACCCGAGCCCTTTTGTGACGTGGCAAAGCCATGCATACGAGCAGCCATTAAGGAATGGGTGTAAATTAAATCTCTGGAATGGTGGAGGAATCTCCCAGGACAGAGACAGGCCAGCCAAAGAGTTCATTAAAGAACGTTCGGCCAAATTTACGGAAGACCTACTAAGCCAGAATAGGAAGGCCATCAGAGTAATAGTAGGCCTTCTAACTGGCCACTGCCGGCTCAATAGACACATGAGTCTACTCGGAGAAGAAAAACCAAGGGCGGACAGCTATATAAAAGGGCCTTTATCAAAGCTATGGAGTATATTACAAAGGACAAAGCTGGATGAGGTACTATAAGGAAGATATCCTGGGAGCATCACAATAGACCTGAAAAGGTCGCGGTGGTAAAGGCTAAACAACCAGCTCCTTTGCTAATCTAATCTAACTTTCGACTATTAAATGGAACACCCTGTATAGAATATAATAGAATAGAAGAGAAGAGAAGAGACGAGAACAGAACAGAACAGAACAGAACAGAACAGAACAGAACAGAACAGAACAGAACAGAACAGAACAGAACAGAACAGAACAGAACACTTTATTTCGGAAACGTGTTTACATGTATGGAAATATATGAGGTTTTATTGTATACAATACATAATAATCAACTTATTTGGTTTTACCCGCAATTAACAAAAAAGTTTCTATATTTACATTCTACTGCATAAAATTATTATAAGATTTATGCTAAAATTATAGTAGTAGTATTATTTTATTTTATTTTGTGATTTTCTTTATCACTACCTGATTTACTGTCTAATTCTATATTCAATCACTTACTGTACATAATAGTTACGTTTGAGTTTTGTTAGGATGAAACTAAGGTTAAATTGGCTCTGGACAATTTTATGTAAAGAAAAATGATTCCTTTCATAAATAAATGGATTCATTACTATTTTATTTTTCTAGGTCTTCTACCTTACATAAGCATTCATATAGGTTCACTCCCTGTTATTTGAATTATTATTATTAGCCGTTACTCGAGTCCGAGTATAAAAATGTTACAGTCGATAAATTATGTACAATAAAAAAACAAGTAACAGGTGTAGTTTATTGTAATTCCCATTCATCTACGGTGCACACGACTATGACTATAGAGGCCAATTCGGGAGAGCACATGTCGACCGCAGTCAGGACAAACATAGACCTGGTTAGGTCTTGGATTCGGCCTTCTTGCAGCAACATTTCCTTGATAGCTGGCCACAACCCCTCGCCATTCGGTTCTGTCCGCTGCAAGTTGTTCCCATTGCAAGTCTGCAATGCCGCAGGATTTTAGATTTTCATGGAGAGCGTCTTTGAACCTCTTTCGTTGACCGCCACGCCTTCTTCTACCGCTTAACAATTCACCATAAAGTGTACATTTAGGAAGGCGCTTATCATGCATACGATGAACGTGACCTGCCCATCTTAGGCGTGCTCTTGAAATAAGCACCTCAATTGGAAGGCTTTTTGCTCTCCTGAGTACTTCCACGTTTGATATGTGATGGAACCAACGGATTTTCATCATACTTCTGAGGTGTCTTTGCTGAAAACGTTCTAATTCTTTCACATGACGACGGTAAGTGACCCAGCTTTCACATCCATATAGCAGTGTTGGAATGACAACTGCTCTGTAGACAGCCATTTTCGTTGACAAAGCAAGGTCGTGGTTGTCAAATACTCTCTCTCTAAGACCCCAGAGTGCTCTAGATGCAGCGTTAATTATATTGCGAATCTCGCTGTCCATGTTTGCTTTGTCATTAACAACGTTGCCTAAGTAATTGAACTGATCCACCACTTCAAGAGAATTTCCGTTAAGTGTAATGTCTATTTGGTTCACTTGATGAGGAGTTGACATAATCTTAGTCTTTCCAATGTTGATTTTAAGTCCCAAGGAATCATAGCTCTGGGCATACACATCTAAAAGGTCTTGAAGCTCTTCCGGCGTAGAGGCTAAAAGTGCACAGTCATCCGCATACTGGAGATCACAAATGAATCGTGTGCGTGTCTTCGTGAAAGCTCTAAAGCGCCCTATGTTAAAGAGACCGCCATCAAAACGGTATCTGAGACCTATTCCTCTGACTGTCAGTTTGTTGTCAACAATAATTGTTAGAGCAGTGGTAAACAAATTAAAGAGTAGGGGTGCCAGGACACATCCCTGCCTAACTCCAGTGAGGGTTTGGAAAGGTTCGGTTGCTTCATTATTATACATAACCTGGGCGTTGTTGTTTGTATGTAGACTGCGACATACTTCCACAAATTTTCTAGGGATACCTAAGCGGCACATAATTTTCCAGAGCACTTCCCTGTCCACCGAGTCAAACGCCTTGGTTAAATCAATGAAGGCCATGTGAATTTCTCCTTGATGTTCGAGTGCTTTTTCTTGAAGCTGTTTAAGTGTGAAGATTAAATCCGATGTGCCTCGGTTTGGTCTAAACCCACTCTGTGTTTCAGGAAGTAACTTTTCCATAACAGGTGTTAGCCTATTTGCCATCGCTTTAGTGAGTATCTTCCCTCCAACAGCCAGGAGAGCTATACCCCTGTAATTTCCACAGTCCGCAGCGCTGCCTTTGTTTTTGAAGAGGTTGATTAAAAGTGTATCACGGAACTCCTGTGGAGCTTGACCACTTTCCCACACGACATCAAACAGTTTTTTGAGGTAGGGTATGAGCTCTGACGACACAGCTTTAAAGATCTCAGCTGGGAGTGAGTCGGCGCCGGGAGATTTGTTATTTTTTAGCTGCCCAATGGCGGTTAAGATCTCTTCCGTTGTTAGTGGCTTATCTAAGTCTTCGAAGGTGTCGTACTGAGGGATAAGATTTATAATATCGTGATCGGCTTGACTTTGCTGGTTAAGAATGTTAGAGTAGTGTTCTTTCCATCGGGCTCTTATTTCCTGGTCTTCTTTGAGGAGATTTCCATTTAAATCTTTAATAGGGCACATATTTTTCCGACTGGGGCCGTACACTGCTTTTACTCCTTGAAAGAAATTCCTGTAGTCGTGTGAATCGGCGTACCTTTGAATTTCTCTGGCCTTGCTTGCCCACCACTCGTTCTTTATTCTTCTGATTTCGCGTTGCGTTTCATACTTAGATTGAGTAAAAGCTTCTGCTTTTGATGAGTCGTTGGGGTGGTTGATAGCGTTTTGGAAGGCAATATGTTTGCGGTCAAGAAGTTCTTGTATAAAAGCTTCATTATCATTGAACCAGTCCTCCTGTTTTTTACTTGCTACAGTGCCAAGAATTTCCTCACTCGCACTTTTTAAACTGTCTTTAATTTGTGTCCAGGTAGCAGCGACATCTACAGAATTGGTTTCTTCTAGTGCACTCAAATTCTCTTGAACTTTTTGCTTTAGCTGTTCGACGGTTTGTTGGTCACGCAATTTACTAATACACAGACGGGGTCTACGTTTTACTTGAGTTCTTCGGTGTTTGGGTCTCATAACAATTTTCATTTTAGAGACAACAGGACGATGATCGGTCCAACATTCGCTATCAATGCGCGCCTTTGTAATTTGGACGTCCTTGAGATGCTTCCTACGTACGATAACATAGTCCAGTAGATGCCAGTGACCTGATCTGGGGTGACGCCAGGTGCCTTTAAATTTATCCTTTTGTCGGAAAATGGTGTTTGTTATAACTAGATCATGTTCGGCGCATTTAGTTAGGAGTAGTTGACCGTTAGCGTTCATGTTGCCCAAACCGTTCTTGCCTATGATGCCTGGCCAGGTGTCTGCATCTCTCCCTACTCTAGCGTTAAAATCGCCAAGAATAACGAGTCGTTCCGTTTTAGGTATTCTACAGAGGGTTTCTTCCAGCTGTTGATAGAAGCTTTCCTTGGTTTCGTGACTTGCATCCAGAGTGGGAGCGTAGGCGCTTATTAGATTTACCGCGTTGCCATCTGATAGCTCATAGCGTAGCAGCATTAGACGCTCGGATAGGCCTTGTGGTACTTGTGTTAAGTTGGATACAAGTTGATTCCGAACGGCAAATCCTACTCCATGTTGTCTTCTTGAATTGGTGGGAAGACCTTTCCAATAGAAGGTGTAGTACTTTTCTGTGAGAGAGCCTTCCTCCAAAAATCGAGTTTCGCTGAGAGCTGCAACGTCAACATTGAGTCGGTGAAGTTCTCTATCTATTAGAGCAGTTCTTCTTTCAGGCCGATCGGTGCGAGTGCTGTCGTTCAAAGTACGAACATTCCAAGCGCCGTAGATGAAAGAATTAGTTTTGTTGGATTTAACTTGTCGGTGTTTTTTCGACATTCGATGAGGTGTCCCTGTGGGCACCCTCCCCCGGAGATCCGATCGGGAGGGTATTTTACCTCCGGATGATTTTGTCCCACTTGAACGCTCCATCATTTTTTAAAGCCTTAATCGACTGAAAACGAAGCTGCATTTGAAGTTTTAGCTGGAGCAGGTATGCAACTGACCAGCTCGGTTGCGGAAGGCGAGTGGTGTGGTCCCATGGCACAGAAGGAGACTGCGACGATGGGGTAACCAAACGATTCCAAAAGCAACCTTTGTGTGCGGTGGGTTATTTTTACCACACTCTTCGTGAGAAGGTGGATGTGCTCACGGCAAAAGGTAAGGGTTATTCCGCCCTTACTCGGTCGTTAGAGCCTCGTTAGTGAAAACAGGGTGCACCAAGTTCAAATTGAACTCATCGCGAAGGTGAGGTTAACAATTGAGTAGGAGAGGCTATAACTTGCGCTTCACTACCATATTATATTATCACTGATAAAGACTATAGTAAATTGAGTAGTGGTGAGAGGTAAGTGAGAGAGAGGTAAGTATGTCTGATCAGGGAATTGACAAATGATATTGGTTACCATTCTTTCATGATTTGTAAGGTGTAATTCAATGCAGGTCGGGGTATTTGCCCGCTGAGTAGTTGTCTCCTGCAAATCATATATTATAACAGTAGGTTAAGTCCACCTAGGACTGAAAGGTCGCCGCTCTCAGGTACTTGCAGAATCGCAAGTCGCTATACGCCCATGGAGACATCTATGGTGTATAGTAGCAATTGACCATTTGAGAGGTTTCACTTACCTCTCACCACTACATGTTTTTTATATGTTTTTCAATTTTTTTTGCGGGTAGAATTTTAATTTCTTTGGGTAATTTATTGTACAGTACGGCACCTTTATAATAACAGTGTTTTTCATATATAGAGGTTTTATGACGTGGTTATATTATTAAGCTACCGTTTTGCCGGGTATCTGAGCTACTGGAGGTGTAAGCTGACTCATTTTTATGTACAAATAGTAATGTTTTTAATATATACAAGGAAGATACTGTTAAAATGTTTAGATTTGAAAAATGTGACTTACAGGAATCACGCTGACTTTTCAATCCGGAAATAATTCTGATGGTTCTTTTTTGTGTAGTAAATATAGTTCTCCAGTCAGTAGAGATACCCCAAAAGATTATTCCATATGAAGTAAGACCACCGAAAACTGCGTGGTAAAGTATTTTCAGTATGCTCTTGTTTAGACCCTTATTTGCCATAGCTCTCCACTATTTAATTTCTTATTCAGTGCTACAATATATTTCTTCCAGTTCATTTGACTGTCCAGCGTAATGCCAAGGGAATTTATTTTGTTCATAAATTTGATATTACAGTTTGCAATTGTAATATCCGTTCTTATTCTTTGGTTAAAGTTTATACAATGTGTTTTCTCGAAATTAATTTTAATTTTATTTGCCTCACACCAATTGCATATGTAATCTAAGTTTTCATTTACATAAGGTAGAATATTAGTTGATCTATCGCATTTTACCAAAAAAGTGAATCGTCAACGAAAAGCGTTGCCGATGAGTTCGGTACACAAGATGGCAGGTCGTTTATGTAGAGTAGAAATAGGAGTGGGCCTAGGACTGATCCCTGAGGTATCCCACTTTATATTCTACCCCATTCCGAATGTGAATACTCTGATATTTCAGAAGGTTTCTTTATAATTATTCACTGTTCTCTGTCCACTAAGTAACTCTGAAACCATTTTAGTGCTACACAACATATACCATAGAATTCTAGTTTTATATATCAGAATTATTTCTAAGTTTACGCTATCGAAAGCCTTAGAGAAGTCGCATCCTATACCAACTGTTTGATAATTTCAAATATCAATTTTTTTTTATAATATAATTTTTAGTTTTTCATTTAAGTGTGCCATGACGGTTCCGATTTATTCTAAATTAACAAGTTTTCTCTACTAGCAGTTTTCTTACCATTTTTTTTATAACGTCTGCATGGTTGGTCACGCACATTTTTTGGTAAGCTGTTGTAGCAAATTATACAATTATAGTACGGGGAATCTTTAAATGTTGTCGTTTTATGCGAAGGTATTGCATATAAATTACCATGTCTCATCCTATAACTATGAGCTACACCCAGAGTGTCAAATAATGCCATATTATCCCTCGCAAAAAGCAAACATTTATAAATATAAACGCTGGGTACTGTAAGGATTTCATTGACCTTAAACACTATTCTGCATGTATCATTGTATTTTATATTAAATATGAGTCTTAATATCCTCTTGTGTAATATAAACACTCTATTATTATCCGTGGATTTACCCCACAAAATTGTATTAGAAGAGATGCGGGAGCAGGCCAACGCTTAGTAAATATTTAACAAACCTGGTTGTCCGAGTGTATTTTTCATTTGCAATATGGCGTAATAAGCCTTATTCAATTGTTTGCAAACATGATCGACATGACATATCCAACCGAGGTTACTATCAAGGTATGTTCCTAAATATTTGAAATCAGTTGAAAAAGGCATCAAATCCTGAGTTAAAGGCCTTCTAAGATTAAAATTGAGATATTTAGTTGTTTTTTTTTTCATTTAAAATGAGTCTATTACACTGACACCATGCACTCATGGTATCACAGGCATAGCCAATCATTATATAGAGTTCCTCAGGAGTTGAAGCACAAATTGATATCGCATACATCATCTGCATACATTGTGATATTACCTTCATTAAACAATTTAGGAAGATCATTTATATACAAAGAGAATAACAGCGGACCTAAAACAGATTCTTGAGGAACATCTAAATTAATGTCATTTAAATCAGAAGCTATATTTTGATATTTAACAGTTAGTTTTCGGTTACTCATATAAAATATTAACCAGTTTAAAAATTTGCCTCGAATTCCAATATTTTCTAAATTAGTCGCCAAAACTGCATTATTAACAGTGTCAAATGCATTAGTTAAGTCAAACAAAATGGAGACAACATATTTGCCCTGATCTAAATTTTTGTAGACATAGTCAATAAAATAACAAGACGCAGTTTCTGTAGATTCATTAGGTCTGAAAACATGTTGGCACGGTGTAAATATGTTTTTAAGTTTGAGGAACTCAAGATGTTGCAAATTTTTCCAACAGCTTAGAAAATACACTTAACAAATGTTTTGCCGATAGTTTTGAATGCCATTATTATTCCCATTTTTAAAGACTGGTATTACCGAAGGTATTTTTAGACAGTCAGGGAAAATACCGTTATTCAGTGATGAATTAAATAAATATAATAGTGGAGTCTCTAAGTGTTGGAGTATGCCTTTAAGTATTTGCGTCGTGACACTATCAATTCCAGATGGTTTCTTATTTTTAAGATTCCTAATAACATCATATAGCTCATCTCCTTAAATAGGCTCAATATAGATGGATTCCATGATATTGTCTAACAGTGCGCATTGCAACGATAAATTGTAGCTAAAAAAATCGTTATAGAGGGACGACAACGATTTTTATTATTTTTCGCTGTTCTCTCAGTTTTTTGTTAGACCTACATGATGTTTCAAAAATATTAAGATTATACACTGAGTGAATATTTGCCGTTTTAGTAGCTGCCTCGAATTCCATTTGAAAGTCCCATCCAGTTACGTCATGCACCTAGTTGAAGTTGAAATTTAACAGATCTCCTATTATAGAGTATTTTTTTTGTAATTTCGAAAACCTTAAACCAGAAATGGGGCTGTATAGGCGTCCTGCCAATCGTTCAATGATTCTTTAGTTTCGGCAATTCGCAAAGTGAAAGTTTCATACTTAACTAAATTGATAAGATATTTGAATAAGCTATTTAATTTTACATACGTAACTTTAAATGTGTTCTACCAAAAAAGCTTACAGAGTCTTCAGGGAAACTTCAAATAAGTAGCATAATAACTTTGAGCTCTAATAAACATTAATTAGAAACTTTAATATTCGAACCAAGTTTGCTTATTTAAGTCCATAATTTACCATTCATCAAGCTCTTGTTTATTTCCGTCTCATTTCAGCCCTACCCGAACTCAACCAATTAAATCTATGCTTTTCTCCTCTCGAGAATAACATGAAACACTTAAAAACGTGCCGAGAGTTTCGCATCAAAGTTGGCGATGCGATGTAGCTGCGTTTAATAAAAGAAATATTAGACTTAAGCGCCGACGACATTTGCTCAAGTGGTTCGGAGCTTGCGACCTGTGCTGGATGTTTTTAAATTGCATCCTCGAATGCAACTCTCAATGGCCCTTAGTTATTAATAGCCTTGTTTTCAACAGAACGGGAATTGTATATAGTTGATTTCCGGTATTTTCAATAGAGTCGTACTCGGAGAAATCTTGATGTCATTGCGGAGCGATACAACATATTCAATTGCCACTGAGATTTCGCTCTCATATCGAGTCCGATTCGTCATGTATCTCTTGCATAAAATAGAATATAAATTTTTATTGAACTAAGTCTCAAAGTTACAAATATATTTTTGGCCGGCCAATACGGGAATGAATATGAAATGTAGTATAAACTAAGTGTATAAAATTACTGCATGCAAATATAAATTTTAATAAAAACAGAAATAATAAACGTATTTTATTTTATTGTAATTTATTGTTTTATTTTACAAAAATCAACAGTACAAGTACTAATTACAAAATGGAACGTAAATAAACAACCTAAATAATAATAATATTTATTCATCCATTAGATTATTAAAAATAACATAGGATAAGTGTAAAGCAGCAATTAAAAATTGGAAACATGTACATAGACGCAAATAAAGGCTGTCCATTTTATCAGGGCCCTCGAGAATATCTCACTTAATATCGGTCGTACAAAAAAAAATATTTTTACGAAAATTGTGCCCATTTATATAACCTACAAAATGGTTTAAAGAAATTTGAAATCCATGGCCTACTTTAAGAGTTATGGCGGAAAATATCGAAAATGCGGAAAACGTCTAGGCCAAATATCTCCGTTATTTGAAGAGATAGGAGAAAAATTGTAAGGCGCAAATTTTTTGCAAAGGGATATAGGAGAAATTATTCAAATTATCTTTGACGTTACGAAATCATCTGTTTAAAATCGGCGCCGCCACCCTTAAGGTTGTGTAATTTAAATTTGTATAGTTTTTCCTGTAATTGGGGTTGTCTTGTTATCTAGATTTAACCAGTTATATCATTAATGTTCACGGATTTCACAAAATCCTTAAGATTGTCAATAAATATGCTTATATTTGTTATTATATTTGTTAAGTAAGGTCTGTAAATGCCCATAATTGCTGCTTTTAAATTATTAACAGTAAATTTGCATTCTATGATTGTTTCCTCGGTACGTTTTACAACCTTTTCATCTCAATACATACCATTCCTCATAAATATAAGAACGCCGACATTATTGTTTGTCTAATTATATTAGGGTTTGTAACCTTCTAAGAAAACTCATTTACATCTGATGGGGACCAAGTTTCTGGCAATACAATAACCCCTACACTTCCGTTGCTATAATTTATTTTAGTTATACTAGCACAAAATTCATCGAAATTTGCCTTGATACTTATATTATAATGTACTGCAGAGAAATTATTCATCTCGTTTAGAAAATAAATTTTAAGTTTGTTAAAGTCATTCCAATCTTCAACATTTTTATAATTTCCTGATTTTTATCTATTGCAATTTCTACACCCGCACTATATATTTCAATTCTTGTTATCTATACTGCTAATGATATTGGGTTCTTATTATGTTATATTGGATATATTTTCAGGGAAGATTTGGAGTAAATGTGTGGGCTGGGATGATTGGAGCAAGGATTATTGAACCTATTTTATTACAAGGACCTTTGACAGGAGAGATATTTAGAATTCGTACAAAATGATACTGAAGAAATGTTGATGGGCTTACCACTTGCAGTTTCAGAACAAATGTATTTCCATAGTTCAAATGTACTTTTAGAGGGTGGGATATTAAAACATAATATTTTTAGTCGCAAACTCCTCTATAAAATCCTTATTTTACTATAAGGAACGTAATCAGACTGCAACCAACAGCTACTCTCCAGGATATGTGCCCCGCCGAGCGCTGAATTACAAGTTACAAGTCTGGTGCGTTAAGTGTAATAATTGCATATTACCTTCAAAACGCTAATGCTTCGATTGCAACAAATACCAGCCGGAAGACTAATCCTACTTAAAGGAGCTCTCACACGACACACGAGAATCGCTTGTCCATTTAATACATTTCGGTATTTTTGGGATAGCGACATGTAAAATAGTCAGCAGGCGCCATCTCGCGGTCCAGTTCTGACTGACATGCACGAGAGCTCCTTTAAGTAGGATTAGTCTTTCGGTTGGTATTTGTTGCAATCGAAGCATTAGCGTTTTGATGGTAATATGCAATTATTACACTTAACGCGCCAGGCTTGTAACTTGTAATTCAGAGCTCGGCGGGGCACATAGCCTGGAGAGTAGCTGTTGGTTGCAGTCTGGTTACGTTCCTCATAATAAAATAAGGGTTTTATAGAGGAGTTTGCGACTAAAAATATTATGTTTTAAATGTATTTCCAACAAGATAGGGCTCCGTCTCCTAATACCGCTCGAGTTATGACTCATTTAGGGAACCAGTATAGTTAGTAGGTAATGTTGTAATATGTTTTTCATTGTCAAAATAAATCATTTCGGGTTATTTGCAATGTTGTTTTGTTGATTAAAGCTACTAGGTACTAAACCAATTCGAGAAATCCCGCGTTTACATTTTTCTCTTACCTTTTTGGCCTATTTGATTGATTCGAGTGAATTCACTGCACCCTAGATGCAAAAATAAATATAGCCCTAAAAATCAAGTAATATCAGAAATGTTTTTAAAACTATGCAATCGTACATAAAGTCATCTCCGGAATCTGAAAATGTAAAAATACAGGGTATTCCATTCAAAAGTCCAAAGTTCAAGTCATTTTCGGGGAAACCGGTAGTAATGGAAACGTGTAAAATAATGAATAATTGGCTGTTTTTGGTATAATATTACCTCTGCTAAATTTAAGATTTATATTTTGAAAACTCTGGAGACTATGGCTTGTCTAATGTTTCCGTTGGTATTTTAATTTTTTCGGTATAAAAAATGCAGTCGAAGATATTCTATAAAAAAGGGGGAAACGCGTGATTTAAACATAAAAAACTATTGCGTCCATTCTATTAATAAATTTCTACCTTTCCGATAATGAAGTAGTATAGTTTTTTTATATATCATAGGAGATAGAGGACAGAAAAATATGCTTTCCCAAATTGTTTTTTTTTTGTTGTTAAAACTGAGGGTGAAAAAAATTATTTGTTTTGGCTGAGAATTTAAAACCATTGAAACGCTCGATTCCTGGCAAGTGACGTCATTTGTGACCGGTCCCGTGGTTTCGTTTACAAAAAAGTTCTAATGTTGGCATCGAATATTTATTTTTTTTCGGCCGACTAGAAAATATACCCTTTCTGGAGAATTTTTCCATCAGAGAATAACGTTTTTCCGAGGTCTCTACCAGATAATGGGCATCAGAGATTGGCAGAAGCTTTTACCAATCTCGTTTCCGATCCATGAAGGAAAAAAATGCTGCCAATTTATGGTACAGGTGGCTTCGCTTTCTCGTTGCCATGGAAACAAACTTGTGTTAATTGTTGAAATAAGTGTCAAATTACAATACACTTAAGTTTTACGAATTTTTAAAAGTCTAAGTTATGGAAAATATTGGTTCAGATTTTGAAGCGTTACAAGCAGAAAATCAAATTCCAAATTTTGGAAATAGCCAGGAAGGCGACAAACGATATTTATCAGGAAAAATCTAAAGTGAGATACGAGAAGGTCTAGTTATTATTGTTTGTCGTATTTGTTAGAAAATTTATTAAAATAAGCGATACGGCTAAATCGCACTTACTTTGTCACGTGACAAAAAAATCTCTAAATCGAATTTTCGGACGATTATAATACATATTTTCTTGACACTAGTGTACTAGTGTGCTTAAAGGTAAAAATAATAAGAAATTCATTTTCTATCAACGTCAGTCGTAAAAAAAATGAACGTTACATAACCTAAAATCAATGTTTTGCAGGTCTCCCCAAACTTCCAGTACTTGCCTGCAGCTCGTCTTAGAATCTGCTTGTGTTGACCTTCAAAACACCTCTTTCCTTCTGGTCTTGTACCGTAAATTACTATTTACGAAAGTAGGTTAATAATGAGAAAAGGCATGTACCCCCCCCATATGCCCCATGTATACCCCCCACTCCTCCCCCCACCCCGAACGTGATTGGTCGATGGGAGGGGATAAGCTCCGCCCACCTAAGCGGATTGGTTGAGTGGAGGGGATAAACCACACCCCTCATAATATGATTGGTCGATTGGTGGGAGGTGAATATCAACCCACTTATTGTGATTGGTCGAGATAAATCCCACCCATGTATTGTAATTGGTCGATGGAGGGGATAAGCTCCGCCCACATAAGCGGATTTGTTGAGTGGAGGGGATAAGTTCCGCCCACCTAAGCGTATTGGATGAGTGGAGGGGATAAACCACACCCCCTCATATGATTGGTGGATTGGCGGGAGGTGAACCTTCGTATGCATGCATCTTAGGATCATTTCATTATAAACCGTTAATGTGTAAATATGTCATTTACTTTCACTCTTAGTGCAGAATCTTCCGTATTAAATTACAGTTTCAATCCACCAATATATTTAGATGATGAAATAGATTATGAAATTGGATTAGTAAATTTTGATACATATAATATTATTCCAAATATTGACAACAGTAATAATAAATTTGCATGGGGAGAAAATTATGAACATATAACTGAAATTCCTGAGGGATGTTATGAAATTGATGACATTATAAAATTCATAGTAAACAAAATAAACGAAGAAGATGATGAAGCAGTTATCAGAATTACCACAGATATTAATACTTCTAAAGTCACTATACGTGCAAATACGAGAATTAATTTCAACGTGAAAGATTCGATAGGTCCAGTATTAGGTTTCGAGAAGAGAGAGTTAAAGGTTAATGATAGCAATACTTCCGATAATACCGTAAAGATATCTAAAGTGAATGCTATCTGTGTCGATTGCAGCATTGCAGTAGGTTCTTTTTCTAATGGACAACCTGTACATATTATTCATCAGTTTTTTCCAACAGTGCCTGTTGGGTATAAAATAGTGGAGTCACCTTTGAATATTATTTATTTCCCAGTGTGCGTTAAAACTATTAGCAACATCACTGTCAAAATAGTAGACCAAGCAGGGCAACTTGTTAATTTTCAAAAAGAGACTTTAACTGTTAGACTCCATCTTAGAAAATCAATCAAATAATTAAATGGTGCTGATATTTAATTCAACGTCATCCGTTTACAAGCATCAGCCATACTATAAAAGAGCTAGAAAGAAGGAAATCAACAGTATTTAAAAAAATATCGAACCATTAACATTAAAAAATCGTCAATATTTAAAATCAGTTGGATTGGAAGTTTTAGTATAATGGATTTACTGAATATTACTGGTCAGCCCTTTAGCGACAACTCTGTTGCGGAGTATCAGTTCCATACATATCAATCCAATATATCCGGAACTTTGGATTACAATGATGAAATAAGAATCCCTATTCAAGATTTAGATGCTTATACTGCACCGTGCAATAGTTATTTGTACATCGAAGGAAAATTAATGAAAGAGGATGGAACTGAGACTGTTGCACTGGAGTTTATTAATAATGGTATTGCGTTTTTGTTTCGTGAAATTAGATATGAAATGAATGGAATTGTAATAGATGGAGCGAGAAATGTTGGATTAGTTTCAACTTTAAAGAATTATATATCATACAATGAAAATGAAAGTATTTCCATGCAAAATGCTGGATGGTTTCCAAAAAAGAAAACAGGCGTGGGTGAAAAAATTATAGCCGATGTAAAAGGAAATTTCAATGTTTGCATTCCATTAAAACTACTAGTTGGATTTTTTGAAGATTTTCGAAAAATTGTCATTAATATGAGACAAGAATTAGTATTAATACGTAACAGTAATGATCTAGACAGCATTACAAGTAGCGATGAAGCTGAAAAACCTAAAATTATTATTAGTAAACTATTTTGGAGGGTCCCTCATGTCACTGTTAATATGTCAGAACAGCTTAGGTTGAATAAACTTATAAGTCGTAATGTAGACCTCCCTATAAAATTTAGAAGCTGGGAATTAATTGAATATCCATCTCTACCTCCGTCAAGCAGACATACATGGCCTGTTAAGACGTCTACTAAGGTAGAAACTCCTAGACATGTAATAATAGCATTTCAGAAAGATAGAAAAGGGAAAATTACAACTGATATGAGCAAATTCGATGACTGTGGACTTAGAAACATAAGAGTCTTCTTAAATTCTGAAAGATACCCATATAACGATTTATACTTAGACTTTAAAAGCAATAAATACGCAACCCTCTATGACATGTTTGCAAATTTTCAGGAATCTTACTATCATCACAAAATAAATCAGCCTATTCTTAATCCAAGAGAATTTAAGGCTTATGCACCAATAACGCATATCGACTGTTCACGTCAAAAAGAAGTTATACAAACGGGGTCAGTGGTCATGAGAATAGAGTTTGAGACGGATATCCCCACTACTTCGGATATTACTGCATATTGTCTTATATTACATGAGAAACATTTCACTTATAACCCTTTAACTAAAATTGTACGTCAACATTGACATGCGCACTACACGTTTCTCTTTGCTGGCATAAACAAAAACTAGTTCGAAGAAGTAAGTTAGTATGATAAGGAGATCAGAATATGTGCGACTATTGAAGGAACACAGAAAAAAACTGAAATACTTAAGAAAAATAGTGGAATTTTATTGCATGAAGAAAACAGTTTTAAAAAAATTGCATAATCTAAAACTATGAAGCTGGTTGTGGACATTCAAGGATTTAAAATAGAAAACAACGAATTTATTGTTAAAGAGCTCGCAGGCTATGACGGTGTAAAAATGTGCCACTATATTTTTAGACCACCATACCCATTTAACTTACTCTCACCAGAGATAGAAAAGCAAGTTACATGGCTAACAAGAAATCATCACGGCATCAAATGGGCTGATGGATTTACACCATTGCATATGTTCGGTCAAATTATTCAGGATTTGACTTCAGTGGCAGATTGCGTTTATGTAAAAGGAAACGAAAAAGCAAACTACATCAGACACTTTATCACCCAACCTGTATTAGAACTTGACGAACGACCAACTTTAAAGAAGTCGATCCCAAAATGTTTTTACCATTCAAATAATAAATGTATGTGTGCACTTTCTAATGTCTATTATTTGTATGAAAATTTTATTTCTTGATTTTGTAATAAATAATACCAAAGAGAATTTTGTTTTTTTTTATTTTTAATATCTGCAAATAATAACACAAAATACAATACAATACACAATACAATATAAAATATTTAAATAATTCAGTTATCCTCTTGAAGATGTACCCTGTTTGCAAGTTCCGGCTCCAAATATTGTTTTATTCGATGCAAAAATCCACCTAACCCCAATTTGATCAGCTCCTGGACAAGACATCCCTCGCAAATTCTCTTTTCCAAAAATTTTCGACAAACTTCATGGCCCTCTTCATATCTTTTAGCTAGTTCATTACATTCATCTTCAGAGTAAAATCTTCCCATTCCATATACAGCCTCATGCTCTGCATCGAATTGAAGATTTGAAAATTTCTGACTTAAATGGCGGACACCACTTTCTAAGTCCGTAATCTCAACTTCTTTGACGTAGCACATCCACATCTTTCGATATTAACTTTATTTCGGATGAAGTAAAAAACTGTTAACTGACGAGTTCTACTAATATTCCAGATTTATAGTGAACGATCATACCTCCCACATTATTTCAGACATGCCTATTTGACCACATTTGTGGAGTCAGCAGTTTATTGTACTTAAGTATGTCATAACTTATTCAATTTACAAGTTTATTGTAACACATCCGGCATTTTATTCAGATTATGTCAGCAGTTCATTGTACTGATACATCCGGTATTACTTAACTTACAATGTCAGCAGTTCATTCAACTTATAAAGTTAGCAGTTCATTATACTGACACATCCGGCATTTTATGCAGCTTATGTCAGTAGTTCATTGTACTGATACATCCGGTATTACTTAACTCGTAATGTCAGAAGTTTATTCAACTTGCAAAGTTAGCAGTTCATTATATTGTTATATCCGGTATTATTATGTAACATGCAACATCAGCAGTTCATTGTACTGATACATCCGGTATTACTTAACTCGTAATGTCAGAAGTTTATTCAACTTGCAAAGTTAGCAGTTCATTATACTGTTATATCCGGTATTATGTAACATGCAACATCAGCAGTTCATTGTACTTTCACATCCTGTAATTCTATTCAACTTGCGAACGTTCATTATTTTCTCCAAATTATATATTATACAGTGAAGTGTTTGAAAAAAGAATAAAAATATCTATTATTACAATAATGCATAGGATTTGAAATAAAACAATTTTTTAAATTGATAATTTATTTGATTAATATCAGACCTTTCCTAAAATACAGACTGAAATTATAAACTTTTTGTGTAGTTATTTCGTAACATTTACAAACAAAATGGATATTTATATAAAAAGCAAATTTTGGAATACAATACAATATAAAATATTTAAATAATTCAGTTCTCCTCTTGAAATATTCTGCTTGCAAGTTCTGGATCCAAATATTGTTTTACTCGATGCAAAAATTCACCCAAGCCTAATTTAATTAATTCTTGGACGAGACATCCCTCACATATTCTCTTTTCCAAAAATTTTCGACAAACTTCATGGCCCACTTCATATTTTTTAGCCAGTTCATTACATTCATCTTCAGAGTAAAATCTTCCCATTCCATATACTGCCTCATGCTCTGCATCGAATTGAAGATTTGAAAATTTCTGACTTAAATTTCTCACACCAGATTCTAAGTTAATAATTTCAAAAGCTAATTTTTGAATATTAAAATTATAAACATTTTTACAGTAAAACAAAAATGGATACTGGTATTAAAAAACAAATTTTTTGAAGATTGAAATAAGTACAAAACATTTTTTGCACTAAAACAAAAAAACTTACAATAAATTTAAATCAAAGTCGGTATCATGATTTTCCTGTTCAATAATCTCATCAAATGCCCTTAAAAGAATCGTTAAAGCATCATCATTAGTATTATGGTTAGCGTTATTGAGGAAATTAGGGATAGAGTAATGTCCCCAAGCAAGAGTTTTTGTGCTTCCCGGTATAACATAACGCTTGTCATCATGTGCGGAAAGCGCAACTTTATTTCTCAACTCAGTATATATTGTATGCAGATGTGAAGAAAATACATACATTTTTCGGTATATGAGACCGCCGTCTTCTACAATTTGTTTATAATCCACTGAATGCAACTGATTTTTAATAACACTTTTTGATACCCCTTTGGCTTTTTTCATAACATTATCATTTGTTTTAATACAGTAAGCTTTCGCCCCAGTACCGAAAAAGCTTTCTATCGGTGTACCGGCATATTCGTCTTTCATTTTCCCTGGAGTTGACCTCGTTTTCGGGATGTTGTGTACGTTTGGAATTGAAAAATTAGATGTATCGAAGAGTTCTATATTTGTTTTAATATCATCGTAAACATTTTCGGTGTGAATTTGTAAAATTAATGAATCGGTGTCCGTGTAACAGAGAACAGCTTTATCCTCATAGTTTTTCTTTATAAAGTTATAAAAAAAGTCATATATTATAGTTTTTGATATATCTAAAATGGTGAAGCCTATATAGAGCGGTTTATCATAAAATATTTTTAATAGTGACATTTGAATTGCTACTAAATTTTCTGAAAATACACTACAGGATTTAAAATTGGGCTTTGCAATAAATCCTTCAGCACCTATACTACCTATACTATTTCTCCAATGTGATACTAACTTCACATCAACCCTATTATCTACATTTTCCATTGTCTTTCCGAATATTGAATTTATTAAAAATTTATAAAGATCTCTCTCGAACGGATTTTTACAAGAGTTTCTAAGTTCAGTATTCAAATCTATATATGTTTTTAACCAAGCAGATTGTGAGAATTCTATAACTCTATGTATTTTTTTAAGTATTAATCCATGTTCTAAGCATTGTTTCAAATTTCTGTAATGGGTAATATATTTATGTTTATCATGTAAATTTAATATTAATTTTGAATTTTTTGAGTCCGGGGGTACAAAGGTCTCCGGACAAAACGGTAGATCATTGTGTTTGTCGTGTAAATGCTGTGGGTATTCTAAATCTACTTCCAGTATATAACCTTTTGGAGAATTATTATCGAGATTAGTGCAATCAAAATTTTCAATTTCATAGCCTTTCAACCATCTAAAATCACCCGTTGGCAAACTCTGACTCATTGAGCTTCCGTATAAGTTGGTAGAATCTAGATATAATATATATGACGTTGGTTTTGATGGATCATAATTGGAAATTAATGAATTATTAGCGACAGCTTTTCTGTTACTGCATTGGCTAACACCGCCGCGTATCCCTTTCCTAAAGAAGTGAAGCATATCAATATCAGTCAGAAGCTCAAGTTCGATACCAGTTTTTCGCAACATAGCATCCCAGCTCAATGATGGCGCTGTTAAATATTGTGCAGGATCTAATTTGTATGTCCGTAGACATATCTGTCGAAAATTCTCAAAAACATCGGCAAGAAGCAACACATCTGATATTAAATAAATATCCGAATATTCGCCGAGAGTTTGACAATTAAATGTATTCCAGACATTACAAGCCCGATCATAATCTTCCTGAGAAATTGATTCGCCACTTAAGATATTAAAAAACTCGTCTTTTGATGGCAATTCGGTACCATCCAATTTTTCCAGTGAATCTACGTAAGAATATGGAAAGACACCTTTACGTCTTAATAAATTGAATTGCAGGTCATCGGTATAAAATTTTCTTATTTCGAGGCATTGATGTGTTTCTAGCGTTTGGCTTAGTTTATCCAAGGAAGCTGGTAAAAAGCGAAAAGAATCGACAAATCTTAATTTTATGAAAACTTTTTTCGGTTTTCTATCATTGATTTGATCTACAAGAATTTGTTTGGAAAATGTAATATATTTTTCTTTATTTTGCGCAAGAACTTGTATACTTTCTTGCTTTAAAGCTAATTTTTTAATAAATAAATGGGAATCGTAATTAGTTAAATTATGAAAGAACACTGGTATAAATTTAGGTATCTTAAAATTCAAATTACAATGCGAATGCGCAGGTCCACGAAAATTGCCAGTAAGATGACAGTGATCGCGGACCTTCTCATCGCCATCCTCAAAAGGTTTATCACATATATGGCAAATTTGGCTATTATTGAAAATATCTTGTTGATTCTGAGATAATGGTTTCATTTCAACTATATTTTTTAAGTGATTCTGATATAATTGTAAGACAAGCTCATCCAGTCTTTTAACGAAAACTTCCACAACATCAATACCTCGATAATATTCAAGTTTGGAAAGATTATCATCAAAATTACACTTTAAGTAGAAGCAAAATGAGTACGGCTCGTGTTGATAAGTTTTAACGGAGAAAGATTTACTGTCAGATGGTTCATTGTAATGAATTGGTTTTAACAAACTTTCAAAATCTGCGTATATCACGAAAGGAACCGGTAATTGTTTCTCGACATTAACAAATTTCAAGATATTTCCTGCAATTAGTTCCCCACATTTATTGATTTTAGGTTCTGGGTCTGGTAGTATAGTGCATAAACGATTACAGTCATTTCTTTCATGAGCATTCAATTTCTCAGGAGAATTAAAAAACAATAGGCAACCGTCGCAAATATAATTTCTACCGTGATGCTTAGATCTCTGGCTAGAGACTAATCGTGACAAGTCTTTAATAAGTATGTAATGACTATTACCATCAATATCAGTAACTAGCAATAGGTTTACGTGTGTATTTTGTTTTTTATTTGTGAAATGTAGAGGGCCCACAATTTCGCTAACCATTTTACCATTTTCGTATTGATTATTTATTCCAAAAACATTTATAGATATATTATTTAAAATTTCAAATTTCTGAATATCATGTAATTTGACAGGAAAATCAATACCTTCAAAATTGAGCAATGTTGAATAATGAGGATAGGATGCCACTTCATGAGGAGGTCCATCCGCTGGGAAGATTGCAGCGTTGACAGCATAAGCAAAACACTTGTTATCATTATTTTGAATATTCAAAACAGCTCTCTTATTTTCAATAGATTTAGGTAACTTGATGTATGATGATGCGAATAACGGGTTGAATTTGTTCAAGTTGACTTCGAGAAAACTAACGTGCTTCAGAGCCCATCCTAAAAGATGTTTAATATGTTTGAAAAAATGAAAATATGGATATTATACGTAAACTGTGATTAATACAAATTTTTTTAAACATACCTGAATCTCGCTCCTGGAAAGTTGATGCTTTCTCTATGATCTCTTCTTTGAAGTCGTTATACAAGTTTGATAAATCCAATGAATGTGTCACAATTTTATTTTTAGTGTTAAATGATTTAATATCTGACAATTCTTTCTCCTCAATAACATAAAATCCAAATAATTCCATATTAATTTTTATGGTGAAGAATGTTTTAATATACTTCTCAATAACTGAGATAACTTTTACTTTTACTTCTTCCAAAAACAGAGAGATATCTGTGTGCTGCTTTTTTGTAGAAAAACGGTAACTCGAAATTCGGCTCTTGAATGCGCTCTGAAGTTTTTCTACTCCATCTTCCACAATATTGATGACTTTCTTGTGAGATGAACATTTCAAATGGCCCATTAATTTATTTTTAGGTATTTTTTCATAGCATTGCGGGCAATGAATAATAATTTCCTGAGATTTTGAATGATTCTGCATGCCAGAAGGTCCGGGTAGATTTTCAAATTCGTTATTATATTTTTCAGCATGAAACTGTACACCAGAAGGACCAGCAGCATTTAGGGGCTCTCCATCACATTTTTTACTCCAATTGCTTAGTTTGATTTTTTTCGGGGCATTATGTACACTTATTTCTCTATAGGCGCAGCTTTCACGACGATGACGTGACAAACTGCTTTTTGATGAAAATTGTTTTTTACACTGGGGGCACTGCATTGTAAATTATAGTTTTTACAAGGAACTATATTCGACACCAAATAACTGTATTTAAGGAAAAGTCTGATATTAATGCTTTAATCGATTTCACATTCATTTTTATATACCTCACCCTCTCCCACCACTTAATTAACTTGGTGGTAATTTGATCTCCTGAAAAAATGCAAATAAAATCAATTTTTTAGACAAAAACGTCGTTGCGGCAGTAATTTGATCATCCGAAAGAAAATGCATGACAAGTTCAAGATTTTAGACAAAAAATTTGGTTTCGGTAGTATTCTGATAGCCGAAAGTGAAGACAAGGTCAAATATTTACGAACAAATTTAATTTCGGGAGTATTTTGGCACCCTAGAATGTAGTCATGTTCAAAGCTTTAAACAGTAACTTCGTTTAGGTAGTATTTTCGCACCCAAAAATGAATACGAGGTTAAATATTCACACAAAAATTTGGTTTCGGCAGATTCTGACAGCCGAAAATGAAGACAAGGTCAAATATTTACGAACAAATTTAATTTCGGGAGTATTTTGGCAAAGTCAAAGATTTTTGGACAATAATTTGGCTTCGGCGGTATTCTTATACCGAATTACAAAAAATATTGATTTGGGCTGTAATTTGACACCCAAACAGCGTCTTCAAGTCATATTTTGGCTGTAATTTGACACCCAAAAAACGTTTTCAAGGTCACATTTTTCAAAATTTTTCGAGCTGAAGCTCGACCAGCTTAGTTGAAGGCGCATAATATTCCTACATTTATAGAGACTATTTGAAAAATTCACCTCGCATAATAATTGAAAGTCTAAATATTATGCCTAAATTAAATATATTATATGTAAAATACAACAGTTTGTTTGCTTGCAGTAATTAACATGTACATTAACAAGAAATATTCTACCACATTATTTTTACATATAAGTATATAAAATTTGAAATAAAAATTTGAGTAACTGAAGTTCTCGTATTTACAAGAATATTTAAAAAATGTGGTCTGTTCTGTACAGGTGCAATGAGACATTGTATGTAATTGATTTTTAGCCAAAAATTTCTAGAAGGTTCCTGGAATTAGGAACTAACAGTGAAATTACCAAAAAACATTGTCTTAGAATATAAAATGTGGTATTTGTTACAGTGAATAATATATATTTTAAATTATTTAAGTCATAACTTGAACATTACGTTAAATCACAAGTCGGTATACATGCAACGTAATATAACACCGGAAAATGTACGATCACGCCACATAGGTGACCAACCTCGCTGACATTCATTAAATGCTGTTTAATCAATTTCATATAATGCAGTTTATTTCACTCGCACTTACTGCTGTTCAATCGCCCCACCGCAATTGGTATGAGGGGGGACTGTGCCTTACTTAATATTTGACGAGCATTACAGTTCATTCTGTATCTACAGCTCTCCGCATTCGCACGCTTTCCTTTAATTTTTTTATATATACCTTATTTAGTCTTTACAGTTATTTTTTAATATAGTTTTCGGTTTCATTTAAGTTCGTGTTTAAGTCTTTTTATTTAGTGTCGGTTTAGTTGCTTTATTATTATTTAATCTAATTTTTTCAGTTTTTAAAGTTCGCGTTTAAATAGTAGTTTTACTTAGTTAATTATTTAATCCGAATTAATTAGAGTTTAAATCGTTTATTTAGTATTAATTATTTTCGTATTAAGTTTTTTAGTGTTAATTATTTTTAAGTGTAAATATTTTAATTCTGTTGTAAGTTTAGTTTTCGTGGTTTCGCGTACTCCTATTTTCTTTATTCCAAGATGTACCATTACCAAAGTGTCGCATCGGCCATTAGAGATGCTAATCTTGCCGCCATGAGAGATGAGGACTTATTCTCAAATATAACATTTGAAGAGGAAATGGTGAAGCACCTGAATAATGAGGCAGCCCCGAGCATTGGATCGGGAATCGAAGTGATAGAAGGGTCATTCAAGGATCTCAGGCCCATTGGACTGCCTGCGGAATTGGGACCACAACAAAAACCAGGTACAGCATTTTTATTTTCCGGTTAAATAATTGGGTATCTAATTTGTTATTTCTTTATAGTGTCTGGGCGGGAAGATGCTGTAACGCCAGCGCCGTCAACATCATCTACGCGGTCTCAGAGGGCAGCATACCGAAAGGCAGAAGACGAGGCACTTCTGCAGTTCGAATTGGATGGGTGGCTGAGCCTAATTCGGAATGATGTCCAGAAGGCGGAACAAAAGATGGCTCGTGGAAAAAAGCAGTACGAGCGGGCCACGCGGGAATTCCTGGTTAATAACACGGCAAAATACGCTCAAGGACTGAAACTAGGGAAATCAAGAATGCTACAGCACCTGCACCGACTTCGCCACCGGCAGCAAGTTATATCACAAGACGCTGACACGCTGGAGGCGAAGATCGGTGCAGTGAACACAGAATTAGAAAAATGTAAAGATTTTATGCATAATATTCCTCTAAATGATGAGTAGACATTTTTTGTAGTTTATTTCTTGTTTGTATATAATAAAATATATTAAAATTACTATTTTCTCTTATTTCTTATTTTATATCAGGTTTCTAAGTCCCAAAAAAATACAATATGCTTAAAAGCAGACAGGGACAATTTTAGTAACAAAAAAGTATAAAAAAAATTAAACAAATTGACTGAAAAAATTATAAACAAAAAAATATTTTCAACACCCAATGTGTTTCGAATAGTGAAACATATTTTTATACTCTGGTTAAATTTGACTTCATAAAAAATGTAATAAATTTATGAAGTTAATGTGTGCTTTGAAAAAATGGTAGAATGAAATTGACATTGAAAAATAGTAAGTATATTTCAAATTGTAATATTTTTTTTAATCAACTTTAAACACTATTTCTCAAATTAAAAAATAAATAATATAATCAGTACTAGAACATAGTGCTGAACTTGAGGAAAGGTATATAAATTGAAACAAATTACTTATTATAAAGATATTTATTATAAACCACAATCTAAGTTACATTCTTAAATATACAGATGATTATTGCATATATAGATCAGGTTGAAAACTACTTAAAAAACAAACATATTAGGCAGCACTCGCCTTTGTACAATTTACATCACAATTAGCACAGACAGTATATATTTTAGTATCCTTGGGTGCACTATATTCTTCTAAAACACTTTTACATCTTAGACAAATCCATATACAGACGGGCATTTTTTGAATGTATTATTACAGATGTATAATTTATTTTCTTGTATTAATTATAAAAACATATGCTAAGTATCATAAACAGGCAGATGCTTATTAGATGAAAGCTTATTATCACAAGCCACTTGAATCCACTTTTACAATTAATCGTATGGCTTTTTGTAATACACGTGTGCCCCTCCTTTATATTTCGCAGCAATAGGTTCTTCATTAATTTTGCGTAGGAACAATTTGCTGAAAATTTCAAATGTTCAGTGATAGGTATGTCGCTTGCCTCCCACCTATATACTTCGACGCCACAACAAAAGCAACTGGCTACATCATGGCAGCCGCTGTAATAAAATCCGGCCAAGGCGAGGTCCGCAGGATCCACAGCGCCATTCCATCTTTTAAACGACAGTAAACGTTCATCGAATGACTTATACAGTCCTGTATTATTTGTTACAACTGAAGAGTCTTCCATGCATGCGCAAAATGTCTGCATAATTGATTTTTCCAATCTACACTCTTCACCACACATTGAGAAATGCCTTTTAGATGGCTATCCAATTATTTTCTCTTATAAATTAATAATCTATGTTGACGTCAGGTGGTGTTCACCTCCCACCATTAAAAATCTGTTGTTTATATTGATTATACAAAAATGAGAGACATAAATGTCCACAGATATATGAATTATAGTTTTGCATAGAATCATAATTATATCTAATTTTATTCAAGCCGCCGTCACTTAAAAAATATTTTATTAATTCTTTTGGAGGTCTTAAATTTCCATAACTGTCAAAATAAATTATTTCCTTGTTTTTCTTGGTGTACGCTACCCAGTGAGTTCCCTCACCATCATCAGTATCTAGATTTATTATACCGGTCTCATTTTTATTTATTATTTTAGGAAGCGTATCTCTCATAAAAACACCGCGAAAATGAGGAATTTTAAGCATTTTTGAATATTTCATTAGATCTAAATTAGTCAGTGGTCGGTGAGGCAGCTTTATTGGGAGTTTTTTGGATATGTTTTTAAATATAATCCAGAGCCTTTTTTGTAAGGACCTAGATATAATCCTGTCCCTTTTGAAGCTTGCTCCATTGCTAAATTATGTCTCTTTTGTTCAGCGGCCTGTTCCCGATTTGATTTAGCGTCATTTACTGCTTTTGCAATGCCGGCTGCACCTCCTCCGAGAGCTCCTAATGCTCCCAAAAGAGGTAAAAGGAATGGGATAAATCCACCTGTTTTTGGGGTAGCTATAATTCTTCTCCTCCGCTTCTTTGACTTTGATTTTTTCTTTATACCAAGCTTAACATTTATTTCTCCACCTTTCTTCTTTGAGGAACGACTTCCTCGGCGTTTGAGGCCCATTCCCAACTTATTCTTTAATTTCATCACCCCACCGACTCCCAATGCGGCGATTTTTTCACCGAAACCTGAGTCGGATGCTTTTACACGTTTAAATGCGACTTCAGCTAATTCTCTGTCAGCTTGATTTCGTCGCTCGACGTCTTGAAATTTAGAATACGCTATATCGTGCTCTTTGCAGGCCTCATCCAACGGATTAATTCCTTTATCCCCTCTTTGTAACCTCTTTGAAAGTTTTGTTCCAGGTCCACAATAATTATAAGTAGGCAAATGTAACTCCACTGGAAGTTTATCGATGATTTTATTAAGCAGACCACGTCCTTTCTTCTTAGCACTTCCAATACTACTAGGTGGAGAAGACTTTCTGCGAACCATTATAATACAACTGACATAAACAATAAAACATGTTTTGTAAAGTAGCCGTATATATATCTGCAGGATGTGATGTCCAGTCAGTTTACCGTAGTTCTCATTGTAATGAAAATCCACTTCAAAATAATTTCTAGATATATGTACTAATTAATAGCTGCCTGAAATGCGGATTCATCAGCAAGAAACAGTTTTACCGATAGCAGATCATGATGACGTTTCCAAGACCAGCACCATTCAAAAGCACGGCATTTTATTTGGTGGACAATCGAAACGAGGACTTTTGGTAGGAAGCTCAGGGTGCGGAAAAACAAATGTGATGCTCAGTTTATTAGAACATCCCAATGGGTTACGGTTTGAAAATATTTACTTATATTCTAAGTCCCTATATCAACCGAAATATGAGTACTTGAGAATGCTTATGAAACCTATAAATGAAATTGGATATTTCGAATATAATGATGGGGATGCAGTAATACCTCCAGAAGAAATAAAACCGAATTCTGTGATAATATTTGATGATTTAGCTTCTTGTAATCAAAATATCATTAAAAGCTATTTTTGTTTTGGACGTCATAAAAACACTGATTGTTTTTACCTATGTCAGACATACAGCGCCATTCCCAAACAACTATGTAGAGATAATGCTAACCTTATTGTGATATTCCCTCAAGATATGACCAATCTGAAACATATTTATGATGATCATGTAAACGTGGATATGTGTTTTCAAGATTTCAGGGAGCTCTGTGCATTTTGTTGGAAAGATAAATACGGGTTTGTGGTAATAGATAAAGATTGCGCTGTTAACTCTGGAAGATATCGGAAGGGATTCGATAAATTCGTTCAAATATAAGGTTTCAACACTGAGCCCCTCAGTCAGTAATCATGGATAATCGAGTGGCAGTACAGCTTTTAAAAACAAGAGAGGCGCTGAAACAAAAATACAGAAGTTTGAAAAGAGATATCGACAAATCACAATCACAGTTAGAGAAAACTTACAAACCGATAACTGAACCTCTTAAAGATTTGGTGTCAACTCTTATTAAAACAGAAAGTGCTTCGAAAAAACCATATTTGAAAAAAGAATTAAAAGAAGAAATAAGCCGTGATAGTCTTAATACTCGATCAATTGGTCAAACTCCTCTTGAGTATTATCACACTTCTACACCTGTTCATTTGGAAGACGAAACTTTTCAGTATGACCCGACTCAAGTAAGGCCCGAGTTCAGTGAAAGTTTATTTGATGAAACTTCTCAGCCAACGATAGCAGATACATCGACAGCTGCAGAACATGAAAAATATTTACAGCAATTTAAGAAACCTCTACCGCGAGCATACATAGAAGGAAAAATCGAAGATGTAAAAAATGAATATGATGATACTTTCGGTGTTTACTTCGACCCTTTTGCCAAAAAATATGCGATTGGTGATGCAACTATTGATTTTGACGGCGCTGACTTTATTATTAATGGCGAGTTTAAATATACGGGTACACCAGGATTGTATGAACTGATGTTTAAAAAGCATCCAGCGGGTTATCGACCAACTGATTTAGATCAATATATCGATATAATTAAAAGGACCAATGCTCATTACTTAGGGTACAATCACGAGAAAGGTTTATCGACGTCACGTGCATCTAAATTTATAGATATTATTAAACCACGAGTTACTAATTTACATTCGATGGCTCAAGAAAAAAACAATAAAAAAAACACTATCCCAAAAAAATCAGCATTAGCATTACCCACAGCGACACAAATATCGAGATCTAGTTCATTTCCTAGGACGCAAGCAATAAAAACAAGGAGCCAAAATAAGAGAGGTGGAAATCTAAAAACGATGGAATTCAATAATAAGAAGATTGAATATAAGCATTTTGATGACTACAATGAACTTGTAGATCGTTTAAGACTATTGATAGCATCACAATTAGCAGGAAATACCGGGCATAATAATGAGATAACCTCAATAATAGAACAATTGAGGGAGGGTAAAATAATAAGATAAATAGTTTACGTGAAATATTGATATATCATTCAGTATAAGACTTTGAGACTGTCACCATGCCAATTAATAAATTTGGAAGGCATATGTTAAAGAATGAAGTAATTTCATATTCATCAGCAATTCTCCCATCACCCCTATTAACATCACCCTTTTACATTTGTGAGCCTTCCTCACATCATAGCAAATGTGTTATAAATATTCGAGGTCGTTTACAGAAATCTCAAAGTGTACTTTTTTATACATTAGAGAACAATACAACAGAATACAAATGCCCTATATCTGGTAAAATTGAAAATATAGAGATTTTACCTGCTAGTACCCAAATTTTCTTGAATACAGTTGCAGTTACAGCAGAAGAACTTGTGGGGAAAATTGTAAATTTGGAAGATAAGTTTACGTTTTACGCAAAAAATAAAGATCCTCTGTACGTCCAAATTGTACTACAGTGTCCAATAGCTAAAAATGATTAACGTTAAACAGGAAATAGTCAACGAAATTCATAAGCCTGCCAGAAAGTATTTTAAAAGAAGGAGAGTAATTGTTAAAGGCCTTAATGACCTTATTCAAGCAGATCTTGTTGAAATGGGTCGATATGCTAAAATAAACAAAGGCTATAGATATATTTTAGTGGTTATTAACGTATTTTCAAAATTTGTTTGGTGTGAACCTGTCAAAAATAAAAGTGGAAAAGCAGTTGTAGAAGCAATGAACAAAATCCTGTCACAGATGAGCACACCACCCAAGAATTTACAGACCGATATGGGTAAAGAATTTTACAATAAAAAATTTAAAAAATTAACGGATAAATTGAAAATTAACCACTATAGTTCTTACACACATCTTAAAGCAAGTGTTGTAGAAAGAGTGAATAGAACTTTAAAAAATAAAATGTGGAAGCAGTTCAGCTTACAAGGAAACTACAAATGGTTATATATCTTACCAGATATTGTTGCCGAATATAATAGCACCAAACACAGGACTATTGGAATGAAACCAAAAAATGTTAAAAAGAAAAATGAAAAATATTTATTACAAACTGCCTATAGTCATCTGAAAACAATTGATCCACGGAAACGAAAATTTAAAGTCAATGATTATGTAAGAATTAGTAAATATCGAGAAGCTTTTTCAAAAGGTTACACTCCTAACTGGTCGAACGAAATTTTCCAAATCAGAAAAATTAACAAAAGTAATCCTAGAACATTTCTATTAGAAGATCAAAATGGTGACGAAATTCAAGGAGGTTTTTATGAGCATGAACTTCAGAAAGTAAAATATCCAGATGTATATCTTGTGGAGAAGATTATAAGAAAAAAGGGGACCAAACTCTATGTTAAATGGCTTGGATTAGACAAAAAATATAATTCATGGATTTCGAAAAATCAAATTGTATAATAATACTCTGCATATACTTTATCTTAATAAAACAAATGTCTTAAGTAATACATGTTTTTTTATTTATATATTTTGTACATATTTTATACATTATTTCATATACTTTATAAAATAATAAAAAGGAATTCGTAAATGACTTACACATATATTAACTTACAAAACCAATCATTTTAATATCTCTTAAATTAAACATTCGGCTTTGAATAAATCTGGATAAATATAAACAAGTTCCATGAGCATATAAGCATTTTCATCACTGCAACTCTTGTGTTGAATAATGTTTAGAGCATTTTCAAATATATTTCCTCCTTGACGTTGTAGTTCTCTCTTGACATTCTTGAAATAATTTATAAACTGTTGTCTTTTTAACATGTCAATGCCATACTTAACAAGTGGTAACACTTCCCATAACTTGCAGATTGATTCATAACCCAAGTACACATATGAGTTATTCTTTATAATTTTTATAACTGTAGAATTGGAAAATTGCTCAAATTGTATGGAAAAATTCTCAGCATTTATTGGTTGAATGTTATCGTTGGTATGTACATAATTAGTAATATATCCTTGAAAAGTGAGAAAATGGTTCCAATCCGTTTCGTCAAAAATTATTGCACCATTTTTATTTCCACACAGCTTTACACATGGATTATAACACAAGTCACTTGATAACCCCGTTGACACATACTTGCTCCTCGATTTATTTAACTTATGTCTTCTTTCTCCTAGTATCACTAAATCGTTTTTATTCTGCGGAGCTGGAGGTAAATTATTAAATAAGTCAAACTTCAGCTCAGGCAATACACTGCTGTATTCGTTCATCTTGAATAGTTGAAATTTAGAAGTTTCTTGAAATACCTTTGAGACACGAATATTAGTACGCAATATTGGCGGTGTCTAAGGAATTTATATATTAAAAGATAATTTTATTGGGAGGTATTTGAACTCTCTAGTTATGTTTTCCGGTCAGACAGAACAGTTGATATCTGTCTGTAAGAGAGTACCATAATATCACCACCATTTTGCGCACCTCCCACCAATCGACCAATCATATGAGGGGGTGTGGTTTATCCCCTCCACTCATCCAATACGCTTAGGTGGGCGGAACTTATCCCCTCCACTCAACAAATCCGCTTATGTGGGCGGAGCTTATCCCCTCCATCGACCAATTACAATACATGGGTGGGATTTATCTCGACCAATCACAATAAGTGGGTTGATATTCACCTCCCACCAATCGACCAATCATATTATGAGGGGTGTGGTTTATCCCCTCCACTCAACCAATCCGCTTAGGTGGGCGGAGCTTATCCCCTCCCATCGACCAATCACGTTCGGGGTGGGGGGAGGAGTGGGGGGTATACATGGGGCATATGGGGGGGGTACATGCCTTTTCTCATTATTAACCTACTTACGAAGTGAAATTTTTCTATGAGTTTCTTCTATTATATTATCAACTTAAATATTATAATATGGAAAAATAATAAATTTACATTTTCCTAATTACGCTCGGAATCTAGTTTAACTTCACTACGATAGTTTCACTTGATGGCTATTAAGAGGCTATTATTATACCAGTGAGGCAAATTAAAACGCATACCTTTCTAGAATCTTCTACATAAAAAGAAATAAAACTCGAAAAGAAAATATATGATGTCGAAATACCTCATTTTTTAGTATTTAAATAAATATATAATTTTTACTTTCAGTGCTTTACCCATCTATTAGGTATTGGCGCCGTGCTGTCTGAGGTCTGCCATGTCATTATTTTTTAACACAAAAAATCCGTTTAAAGAAATAATACTTGTTTGTTGACTTTACGTTTTAAAAAAACCACTGTACTATTATACTCCTTCTTGATTTTAGATTTATTTGACGCCGTAATGGGAATACATTCGACAGATCCTTAGTGAATAATGTCATTCGGTAAAATCACTTTAGCTTTAGCGAGTTGAAGGGAGAAAGAAACAGATGAGGACTATGTTTTTTGTTGTTAGGAGCTTCTTTTGTTTCGTCGAGCTGTTTTACACGTACTTTCGACCCCTCTCTTAATCGTTTCGTTGATTGTTTTTTAAATTGCTCGCCGTTTTCTTGCTTTAATTGTTTGTTTGTAGCCTGCTGGGTTTATCAAAAGAGTGACGATAATTTGTTGGAGGTGACAGAAACTGCCTGAAAGGGTAAATTAGATATTGTTGTTTTGCGCTCATTTTTGTCGCCTACACGAGCAACATTATAATTCAGAACAACTTTGTAAATAGCTGTATATATATATATAAATAAATAAATGAAAATCTTAATTAATTATTAGAATGATAATGGTCTTATTTTTTTATTAATTACGTCGTTAATTAACATCGAATAATAAATGGTTCTCAACAATGATTATATTTGCCAGGTCCTTCTAGTGATATTTGTGTTAAACTAACCCATTATATCTCAGATACATAGGACTCCCAATAGGCTTTTGACAAAATTGACTATTTTTTACTCCTTTCTATATTTAAGGGAATAAGGGAACTTAAGTGTCACAAAACTTGGAGAATAATGTTCAAAGTTTCAAAATCTAGGAGTAACGTTTGACTCCAGGCTCAGTTTTCCGATTCCATTTTTATTGCATTTGTAGCGTTTCCCTATAAGATTATGCCATACGATACGTGCGAGTGAAAAAGGCAATGTTAAGAACTAATTATTGTATCATTTGAAATAAGTTTTTTAAGTTGACGAAGTAAGAAATTTGTGCTTGATAATTTTGAGCATAGTTGTTGCATGTGACTTGGCCAGTTCAGATTAGCATCGAGACTAATTCCCAGGCGTAACGGTATATCCTGGGCATTTCCTGTAGATCTGTTGCAGTTAGTAGAAAAGGTTAAACCTTGTGTCTTGTTTTTGTTCAGTTTAAGTTATTAGATGTAAACCAAGTTTCCGCTTTTAGTTGAAGATTGTTTAGATGAAGGCCGATGTTATCTCTATTTGAATCAGAACACATTCTTAGAAAAGAGATAGTGAAATAAGTCACTGATATAAATGATAAATAACAACGGCCCAAGCACTGAGCCTTGGGACATGCCATGTGTAATTAATTTCGAATCAGACTGGATATTGTTGACAAATACACATTGCCCTCTACAAGGTAGGATGTTATAAGTGATAAAGGCAGATCTTGAACACGCACAAGCCTTTCTTTATTAGTTATGTAGCTCTATGCTGGGTGTTATGAACACGCACAATAATTAGAGTTATGAGCTTAGTTGAGACCCTTGAGGCTTGTGGTATACTTATTTTGTAGTTGAATGAGGTTTTGGGGGATTGAACTTAAAAAGGTTGTAAGAGGATAAATTGCTTCACCCTGTATAAGCCCCTGTCGGTTGCTTTCACTGTCTTCCGATTGGTAATTCAGCTAGCACTTTAGATTTTTTGGAGTTATTATTGATGGCAGGGTCAATAGCTACACCCTGTATATGAAGCGTTTGATGTTTTGAAAAGACTTCGTTAAATTCAAAAAGTTGGATTCACTTTGAATTAATTTTGACTCTTTGGCCAGGTGGTTTTTCAACACCCTGTATGTACTTCTCGAGTATAACACTTTTTAATGCAAAATTTGTATTGAAGCACTTTTACTTAAATTAAAAATTTTAATTAAAATGTTCAGATATGTTAGATGTTGTAGATTAAAACACTTTGATTTAAACTGTATTATATTTATTATTATAACTAACACAAGTTTAAATAAAATAATTCTTTCTACAGTTACTAGATGTTAACTTTTCGACAACGAATAAATTATGACTTAGGAGATTTGATTCGATTTAGAATTAGTTTTAAAAAATGTCAAAAATTCACTTAAAATTAGGTGCACGGTGGCAGATTAAATTATTTAGAGATGTTTGAAAAAATTCACTTGGAAATTAAAGATTAAAAAGTCTTTTTTACTTGGTTCAGGCCAAGGAAGCGCAGCACGAGCACTGGATTTAGATTATCGTGAATTACACCGAAGAAACTGACTTGACTCTATGCTAAAAAGTAAAATTTGAAAATGAAAATTATATGACTGTGTAGGTAATAAAATAAGAAGTTGTTTGGTATTTGAATGGCACTTGAATCGATTTTGATTTAGAAGATATTAAATAAAAAAGAAGTTGAGTATATTGATTCGTCTTCGTATAATCATAATTTAGGACACAAAGTTTTTAGACAATTCTGAACATCTCTTAATAATAAAAATTTTCGATAAGAAATGTCTAATAAGATTTTCTGATTTTTTTCCGTTAATTTTGGTATCGTAAAATTCGTAGGTAGCTTTGCATTTGTAGAAGGTGAATGTTTTTTTGGCCATAGATTGTTCTATATCTGAGTAAAATTTAGCTCAAATCGAAAAAAAGAAAAATCAAGGGCATTACACTTCTAAGAGCGACATGCTGTATATAAAGTATTATTATCATTTTAGTAAAATATTAATTTCTTAAATTTAAATAAAAAAAATTAAATACACAATTACACACTAAACACAATAATTTATTCTAGAGTTGAATGGAGATAATATTCTATGTATATGGTCCCCATGCCCCCCCCCCCCTTTGACCGCGCCTGTCTTGGAGCGGGTAAACATGAGAACAGAATATTATATAGATACATAAAATCGGAGCAACGGTTATTGAGATATGTAATGATAAAAAATAATTCTACGGTAATTTCTTCTAAACGGTGGCCTTAGCTCACTTGGGATTTCTTGGGGCTTTCTATATTAATAGAGCTAACGATTGTGATTAACAAATAACTGTTCCTTTGAACTTAATTTACCTGATCCACTATGACATTATCACGACGTTACGCTATAGAAAGAGTTATACGCCTGGTAGTTTGGATATTTTTACGTTGTCCAGTTAATTGTAGTTGTCTTCTGAGAATTATTGTTTGAGATCATGTTCTTTGCATCAATTTTCTGAGATGTAGTTTGCCTAACGCTCCCTCAAAAATATAAAAAATATCAGAAACGGTTTTAAAAGTTCACCTACACAAAAACCATATCAATTAAAGTTTATGGCAATTTTAATATTACATTAGTAACATGCAGACATTAATTTAAACATAAAATTTTATTCATTTTTGCATAATAGAAACACGTCACAGTACAACAGCGTATGACTATAAAATACATTTACATCCACTAAAATATATTTTTGAACAAAATAAAATCAGTTCCCCAATGAACCCAAACAAGTGGTTTGTTTGCATATTTGTTTTTTATAAAACGTTAACATGTGATAAAATATGACGTGTAACAATGTACAGCAAATACATTATTATTATTACAATTGGAGAAGACGAGTTATTCATTTGTAAAATGTATGGTCGAGTTGATGAACAATGGATGTGACAGATGTTTTTGTTTGTTATTTATTAATGCAAGTAATTTATGGTAATGACTTGTGCAATATTTGTATTATGGAATATATTGATTAATTAAATATTGTTATGCGTTCACGAGCTTACCACGAACGACAGACGCTATATATAATAAATACATATTTACTTGTATTTAGAAATTATAAAAGAGAAACTTTTAATTTGACGAAATGAAAACAACCAAAAGTATGTTAAAGGAAACGACGATTTTCATGAAATACTAATACAAGTATAAAAATAAAGTTCCTTAAATTTGTCTGGTGTTAGTGGGAATCAAACCCACTGCGAGAACATAGCCGTGCATCACCGTTCCCAATTTTATGGCACTATAGTCCATTTGGAAATGGAGTAGAGTAATAAAACCCGATAATCAGGAGTCGCCATGGGCGTGCTACTAAGTTTTTGAAAATTCATGGAAATGATATACTATATAGAAAAATTACAGTATTTATTATGTACATTATGTACCACGTTAAGGTTACCACCCTATCACTACGAACTTAACTCTATTGAATTGGTATGGGCGCAGGTAAAAGGTGAAGTAGCTATGAATAATAGTACCTTTAAATTAAAAGACGTCAAGGTTTTGTTAACCAATTCCTTGGAACGAGTACCTGCAGATAAATGGCAAAGTTGTATAAATCACGTACTAAAAGAAGAAGCTAAAATGTGGGAATTCGACGATCTTATTGACATAACTATAGAACCTATCATTATTAATATAGGATCCGAAAATAGTTCGTCAGAATTTTCAAAGGAAGAATTTTAAATTTACTGAACTAATATTATACATTTATTCAACACTACATCGTATTTTTTATAATTTACAATGAACTAAATCACATATTTCCATAAAAATAAATAATTAAAAATAATTCCATAATAATTTTATTACACTACGTAAAAACCCGTAAGTCCGGCTATGAAATTCCATTTTTTAGCATTTACAGATTAAATGCGTCACATCAAACACATGTCAACTGGTAATGAGAGAGCTCGGCAGATAGTTTGAAATGCATTAGACAGGGACAGATCACAAGGGTTCAACTCAAGCAAGTATAAACTTCCTTAGTACTATAGAAATAGAGAACTTGCTTATAGCTAACTGCAATTTATAGAAAATACTTATAAACACCCGCACTACATTTATTGATGATTTGCATTTTTAATGAGCTTTTATTACTCTACTTCATTTCCAAATGGAAATCGTAAATTTTGTTGGCGACGAAAATTACATGATATTTATGGTGAATGGAAGATAAGTCTAGTTAATTAAAATACACCTAAATTCTGATACATCCCGGTCATTTAACTTCGTTTCAATATTATATAGCAAATACTAAACATAGTTTTATGCATAAGTTTATAACTAAGTTAACTGATTTGAGTAAATGGGTTTGGCCTTATGCACAGGTATCAAGGAGCTTCTAAAAACCCAAAAAATTGGATTGGTGGATAGACGTTTAAAATAAGTTAGTTTAAAACATGTTTTCAACGCTTTTATTTTTTTTTTATTTTAAAAAACACGTCCTTGGTAATTTTAAAAGCGCTATCCAATAATACCAAGCGCGACCCCCACTGCCCCCCCCTTGGGTTGGGTCGGAGGACAACTTAACATCCTAAATGGGTACCTCAATTTTTTTACAGAATCGGATTCTACGGCAAAAATTACGTGAAGTTTGTCCGAAACGTTTTTTTTTCCTGACAGATGGCGCCGTAATCGTAATAATTTTTTTTCCGTAATTTCTAAGAAATTCTACGGAAGAATGAAAAACAATAAAATATGAGTTCATTTTCTTGAAAAAGTCATTCAATGGTGTAAAGTTTAACCCCCCCTCTCACCACCATGAGGGGAGAAGTGGTGGGCAACCTTAAAATATTAAATAGAACCCCATATCTATTCTTTCTTTATCTGACAAATACTAGCTTACTAACAGTAAGATTTGACGGAGATTATTACTGACTTTTGAAATGACTCTAACGTTGTTGTCACTCTAACGTTATCGTTAATTACTAAGAACACAAAAGTGTATAGAATCTGGAAGTTCAAAAGAAGAATTAATTGATCGTTATACTAAACAAATTAGTTCTAAGTAATATTAAATTTGGTGATTGTCATGAAGAATTATTGCAGGTAGCGACGACGATACAAGACGGAGGGGTTGCATTTTAGCATAAAAGTTTTTCTTCGTTTTAGCGAGAAAAAATATTTCTTAAAATAATGAAAAATGAGGATTTCCATTTGGCATTTGAAAATTGCCCTCGACTTTCCCTCCCCCACGGTGGTGGGGAGGTATTAAATTTAACATCATTGAATGGCTGTCAAAAAATGCCAGGACGTTTAAATTATACCAATTGAGACTTTTTGAATTTGTTTATTATTTATGGAGACTGTGATAAAGTAATATCAAGAATTTGTAGTACATTCGTTACTAGATATCCACAACAACGGAAACCATCACCAAGCACTGTAAAACGCTTATTGGATGATTATAATAACTATGGCTCTGTCAAAGCAAGAATTCAACAGCGGTAGCCTATTGTTGATGACGAAAATGTAGAGAAAGCAATTCTGGCATATTCTCATGCATTTCCAATGATGTCATTAAGACAAGCTGCCCTGGAATCGGGACTATAAAAGGAATCAGTTCACATAATCTTATTTTTTTTATTTTTATTTATTTTTTTATTTTAATGCCTTGTTTATATTTACGTCCTTATTTAAACATAAATTCCATCCGTTTTCGTTCCAAATGGTTCAACGATTAAAAGAAACAGATTTCCTAAGAGAAAATGTTTGTGAATTTATTATAATAAGGTCTGTAGGCGATGATTCTTATTTGGCAAATATTATACGGTCAGATGAAGCTAAATTTACAAAAAATGGACTTTTTAATCGACACAATTCGCATTATTGGGGTGACTCGAATCCTCATGAATTCAGGGAGTGAAATTTTCAAAAGTTGGCAGTTTAATGTTTACTATGCCATAAGAAACGATAGAATGGTGGCTTTAAAATTTCATCAGCAAAATTTAAACAGTAAGTTAAAAAGATTTCTTCTTCTGATAATATGAAAAGTAAATATTTTTGTTTTTGTCTTTCTTTTTAGGTGAAGGATATCTAAATATTTTACAAAATTAGAATAATAACTGTATAGAAGGAGCGAGCGCAGGTGCGTCTTTACTATGCACATACTTCGATATGCGATGTAAAGCAACATCAGGCGCGGTAGTTGGATGGGTGACCGTTCCAACTGTTGTAGGGTATTTCCTCTACAAGTCATAAAACAAAAACAAAAAATTTTAAAATTAACACAAAAAACACATTGATTCGTGCACCATGGCAAACCATGTTAAAAAAGTCAACCAGACACAGATTACATTATAAACTCGTTGAAAGGAATTCGACTTTCGAGGCGACACTGACAGATAATTCGTTCCTTTGCTCATGCGTAGTTATCGGAGCGCTGTCGGATATTTAGCTGCTTCTTTCTTGTGTTCTTTCTACACGCCAAAAAGCAAATGAGTATCTTTTACACAAAGAAAGTTATAAAGGTTATTGTAGATCATTAAACCTTGTCAAATTTCTTTTAAAATGTCAAATGTCTCTGAAACGGCTGGGTTTAGGCAAAGGCTGTCCTACATGTTTCTAACTCAGAATTTTATGTTCTTTTTGAAAACCATAAAAAGGATAGGGTGTTCCATTTAAATTAATAATAATAATATAATAATATTTATTTCCATAAGACTTACAACAATAAATATAGGAATTGTCATAGAGAGATTAAAATGTACCTAGGTTGGTATCTACACTACATAAATTAAAATGGAGTATACGTTAAAAAAATTGGATAATCACAATCATAATAAATAGACTAGTTGTACACATAAACTGTTACAATATTCATTGTATTCGCGGACAGAATAGAAACAATGTTCAATTAAAAACTGTCTGACTAAACGTTTAAAATGGTTGAAGCTGCCACCATTTTTTGTATTGTCAGGTAAGTGATTGTACATTTTAATCGATGAGATAAAAGGTCCTTTCTCTACTTGTGTGATTCTATGCGCTGTTACATATAGATTTGAGGTGGACCTAGTGGTGTATTTACTTATATCTCCGCATTTTTTATAATCTTTAATGTTCTTCCTGACGTAACAAACACTTTCAAGAATATACATGCGGAGGATGGTAAGAATACCCTCCTGCTTAAAATAAAGTCGACACGGGGTGTTATAAGGTAAGTTTAACATACTTCTCAGTATTCTTTTTTGATGAATAAAGATTTGGTTTACACCCGAACAGTTTCCCCAACATATTGTTCCATACAATAAAATAGAATTTATAGAGCCATAGTAAAATGTTTTTAGAGTGTTTATATTAACACTGTCTCTTAACCGCCTGATCATAAATTGTTTCGTTGCAAGCCTAGATGAGAGATCATTGATGTGTACTTCCCATGATTGATGCTTGCCCATCTGTAAACCCAGAAACTTGATGTGATTTTTTTGAATGAGTGTATTACTACCTGATCTTATTAACAAACTACTGTCAGGCTTTATTTCAATTGGAGTATATAAAAGCAAGTAAGTTTTTTTAGAGTTTAGTACTAGGTCATTACTGCTGCACCATATTTTGGTTTGGTTAGCTAGTTTATTTAGCTTTTTGCTTACTTCATTTACGTTTTCTCCGGTAATTAGACCAGAAAAATGATCAGCAAATAATGTTAAAAAACCATCAGCAATATACGTTTATATCATTAATAAATATGATGAACAGCAATGGACCCAGCACGCTACCCTGTGGGACGCCAGTATTCACAACAACACTTTCAGAGAAGTAACTCTTGCCATTTTCAGAGATTCGCACAGACTGGCTCCTCCCAGAAAAATATGACTTTATCCAGTCCCAAGCCGGACCACGAATACCATAAGAATGTAGTTTATTTAATAATAATTGATGGTTTATTGTGTCGAAAGCACGAAAAAATGTCAAAGAAAATTCCCGCTGACGTTTTTTTGTTATTAAAACCATTTAGTATTTTTTCGTAGAATGAAAGAATTAGACAAGTTGATATCGACTTCCGGTATAACCGGAAGTGCCAGATGCTTGTAATTATTTTAATTATATATTGGCCATGTGAACGATCCATCTTTTCGCGTCTGAAGGACTTTTATTATATTTTCCAAAGTGGATATTAAACTTTCACAAAGAAGGGTTCAAATCGACTGCTTCAGACGGAGAATAATACAAAATCTATACTTTCTGTTCGTTTTTGCTTAACTGCTTCACTGATGGTACCAATTGGACGTCGTAACACTATAAATCTAACACAGTAAATACTAACACTTTCTTAAATTTAAACCTGAAAAGGAATTTTGAAACACAAGAAAAAGACAATATAAAGTTCAAAAATATGTATTAAATCTTTTAAAAATTATGTTTTTACAAAACGTTCAAGAAAAATATATCGACAAACTATAGTCTGGCCCGTGTACAACACCTGGTGAGGAACGGAACGACTCATAATGTACCAACTACCATCAAATGTGCGGTTTATAGCTAACGGTTACACAAAAAGATTCAAGAAAAGTTCAATGTTTATACATTTTTGGTGGGCTTTTGCTTGCCTGTCTGTTTACGTATTACCAGTTCAATAGTAATTTGGTTCGCCCCTCGGAGCTTAAAAATGCTTGAATCGCAATGATTTTCAATTATATTCATACGTTCAGCAAGGCGATCCCATGCACGTCTGAGTACATGGTAAAGATACTTTTCTGACACCGAATCACTGAGGAACCGGTTTAGGGCAAATCCCGTTAAAATTCATCACTTTCCAGTCAAAATCGACTGCTAGAAAATGATAGGACACCCTTGTTGCTAAAGGCTATTTTCGCTAAAACTCTCGAAATACTTTGACTAGAGACTGGATTAATTTGTCCTCATATTTAACACAATGCATCCATTCATTCAATGCATGATTCGTAAATGGTTTTTAATTTTGAAATTTCCGATTTTTGTTACACTTTCTAATTTTTGGTGGTCGGGGCGACATTACGTCCCCGTGCAGCGACATTTACTACACTACTAGAATTACACTCCATGATGAGTTTTCAAGCTTTTAGCATAAAAAACGCTCCATAGCGCGAAAATGTGATTAAAAATATAAAAACCTCTACCAACGGCATTTTTACGTGAAGTGAAGAACTTTGTTACAGTTTCGAAAAGTTTATCGAAGGTTTTGGCGTGTTCTTTAACAGCCATACTGCCATTAATGGCTCCCTAAATTTACAACTTTTCTACTACTACTACTACTTTTCCCTGCATCGACCGATGCAGTTGCTTGTGAGACACACTGTATTATAAGGTGTATCTTAAGGTTGTGTATTTATAATTTTTATACTTATTATCAAACATTTGTTTACTTGGTCTCGTAACTGGAGTTACCTTGCTGCTCAAATACAGGTTATTACTATTATTATTATATAAGTGTATAAGTTGATCGCATAAACTGAAATATTTGCACCTTCCAGGTTATTTGCGAGGTCAAATGTGAGAAACAGAAATTCTACACCAGCTGATAACTTGTTCGAAAGTAAAATTAAGAAATACGCCAGTGCTTTAGTTTCGGAAGGAATTCCTTTCCCTCTAACACGACATGCCTTGCGATATTCATGAGATACTGGTATTTGAAGCCTTACCAAAGAGTGTGTCGCCCATCTTAACAAGACAGCGTGCAAAATCTACTCGATATCGCTTGGTTTTTTAGTTAAAATTTTACAACGATCAGTCCCATACACAATCACAAATTGACGCATTGCTTTGAAAATGAGTATTTCCTTTGTGCGAAAAAGTTAAAACATTTTTCTTCATTAAATATAAACTGTTACATGACTGTTATCGACATTGGGTGATTAGAGTAATAACGGCATTGTTACATAAATGGCTTACATGAAATATGTAATATTTGTAAGCTTTTTATGTATAATCACGCATGTCAACACGAATCGCGTTTTTGATATGTTATTTATTATGTATGTAGTCGTGTGGTGAAAAAGGCTTATGGCGTTTCGGTTCGATGACATATAGGGCGCTGGACAGTTTTTTCAGGCGACAGATAAAGTGTTCATTGCGTTGACTGATAACTTCTATATATTGATAAATGAAGAGATTCGTGTTTGACGCTGTGTTCCAAAGTCAGATAAGGTCAAATTCAGAAGCGGCGCATTTACCATTCTTAAGGACTTACGTATCGAGTCGCTCGCATCATCAGCTAAATCGCAGGGGCTTTGTAACACTCATCTGCCCAATCAATAGTTTAGGAGAGATAGGGGATTTTTTGCCAAAGTTAGAAATTAATTGAGATGCTTTGTTGATTAACATATTAAACATCTTATGCTCAGGAAATATGGCCGCCGCTACAGTGGATTTGTTTTGCTAACGTTTTATGTGAAAATTAAATAGTTTTTTAATTACGGATCACAACTTTGTTGACGCTAGCAGTAATAATTTATTTATATTTATGATAGATTCGTAATATATTCTTCATACTCCTAACTTTGTACGTGGCATTTTTTGACGTAGCTATCGGCAATATTGCTGGGTTTTCAGACCTTGTGCCTTTTTAAACCTAATGTATCAATACCTACCTGTTATCTATTTTTCTTATAAAATAAACCTTTTTTGACATTTTATTTAATATATAGTCACAATGTTTTTAAACTTTAAATTCTCATCTATAAAGTACCCAGGTACTTAATTATTTATATAATATACAAATTTGTTACATTTAAACCACATAACCTAAATTTTTTTCCTATTAGCATGTATTTTGTTTTATTTAAATTAAGACTTAAACTATTTTTACCAACCATTTATTTAGTACCACTAATTATTTATTCATTTATTTGGATAATACCCAACAGGTAGCCATTTACAGGGTGGGAACATTACAATGACAAATATGAAAACATTATAATAAATAGATATTACAAGATAACAACATGCATCACAATAATAAAAAAATATAAAATAAAAAACACATTAAGATAGAACTACAGCAGACTAGTATAGAAAGCGAAACTAAATTATAAATCAAGTTAATTAATTGAACGAATGCTGCAGTCGAATATATCAAGCTGATCTTGCGGTAGATTATAATTTTTACACATAAAATATAAAAAGGAAAATTTTAATAAGTTAGTTCAAGGTGTAAGAAGATAAAATGTTTCACAATTCCGACTTGATTAAAATTCAGTTGCTCCAAAATGAGAGGGCAATCAAACATGTTATGCATAATTTTGTAAAGAAAAATTATTCAATGTACTATTCTTATATCTTCCAAATTAGACTACTGAAATCTTTCCAACATAACATTTTGCGGATATCCAATTATTGGATAAATATTATCTTCAATAAAGCACAAATATTTAACAAAACGGCGCTGAATATTCTCAACATTATTTATGTAAATAGCATATCCTGGGGACCATATCTTTTTTTTTATACATTTATTTAACGTCGACCTATTTCCGCTACTGAGGCCTAACACCGACGCCTGTAGACGAGCTACCCCCAACCAGGAATTTTTGCCGAACCTCTTCCCTTAAGAAGAGTAGGGATCTTTTACTTGCCTAACATTTAATAGACAAGGGACCGACGGCTTTACATCCCCTCCGAAGGATGGTATATCTCCTATACAACCCTCGCCTAAGGTTGTATAGCTTCCGCGCATACACTGATATACAAGCCGCTGGAAGATGTGTGAGGCGAGAACGCGGTTTCCGTTGGAATGGTCACCCATCCAAGTACTAACTGCGCCTGTCGTTGCTTTACATCGCATACCGAAGTATGTACATAGTAAAGACGGGGACCATATCAATGAGCAGTATTTTAGTTTTGAACTTACAAATGAATACTACAGCAGTTTCATAATATCAGTATTACTGAACTCTTTGTAATTTCTAATTACAAAACCTAAACTTTTTAAAGCCGATGCGATGGTGAAATTAATATGTTCCTTAAAACTTAGACTGTATCCGGTCTCTGCAAGATGAGATCGTTTATATGATAATCGTAATTGATGGAGTTACGCATTTTAGAGAAGGTGAATGAGTTACATTTAGATATGTTGAGAGGAAAGTTATTAGATAGGCACCAGTCATTTACTATGTTTAGGTTATTTTCACAATCTTGTTAGTTTTCAATTACACAACATATTTTCAAATCATCGGCATTTAAGAGACTCTCTACATTAAGATTATCTGCAATATCATTTATAAAAATCATAAATATAAGCGGGTCAAATACAGAACCCTAGGGTACACCGGATGTGGCTAGGATGTCAAACGACTTGTAACCACGGTATTCAACATACTGACGCCTATTCTCTAGATATGAAGAAGAGAAGAATTCTAACTGCATCCCTGACAATCCAAACTTATCCAATTTTTCTAATTGAGTGCAGTGATCCAGGTGATCAAAAGCTTTAGAAAAGTCAGTGTCGATAATATCGACTTGCCTCTTTGCATCCAATTCCTTAGAAATGAATTGCTTGATACATGCAAGGTTAATTTCAGTAGATCTACCTTGAACAAATCCATGTTGGTTACAAATAATTTGGCCATGTGACATATGCAGGGTGATCTCAAAGACTATAGCGAAATTGCAGATAATTGTAAGGGGTCTATAATTTTCCGCCACGCATTTGTTGTCTTTTTTCAAATGGGACATAATTACGAATATTTCCACTATCAGAAAATGTACGCGTTTTTAATGACAAATTAAATATTGTTGTGCTGCGCAGTCTTTGACGATAAATGTGGGAATGTTATCAGTTCCTTTAGTAGGCTTAGGCTTGATTTTCTTCATTGACTTAAATACTTCTGTTTCAGAAAATGACATTAGAGACAAATTGATGCTATGACTACTGGCGTTTTCGTAGGAATGATATTTACCTTCGTTTTAAATATACAGTTTGAAAAAGTAGCGAAGGCATTAACAATATTCTGCGGATTCGTACACTGAGTATCATTATATGTAATATTATCGGGAATGGAACTGCTACCTCTTTTACGGTTAATGTAAGACCAGAATTTTTGCGCATCGCTTTTTATGTTTTCAGATACTTTTGATGCGCCTGTCTTAACTCATCCTTTATCTTTTTTCTTATGTCATTGATCTCCCTGTAGATATTGGTATTCTTTGTTTGTTTATATTTTTTCCAGAGAATATGTTTTTTCTTTATGTCTCGTACTATGCTATTTGTGTACCATGGTGGATATTTAGATTGTCTGTGAATATATTTGGGTACAGTATTTTCAAAAATTTCAGTCAATTTTGAGTAAAATTCAGCATATTCAATGTTAACATCTTTTAGTTTATTTAAGAAGGACCAGTCTGTTATTTATAGTTATATACATCTCGTTAAGATAATTCCACTTACATACAATATTGTATCATATGCAAACATGGACATTTTACAGGTACTTGCGCACTTAACAATATCATTTATATAAAGAGTAAATAAAATAGGACCAAGAATAGTTCCTCGAGGAACGCCACGTTCTATCTGTAGCTCACTTGTTACTGAGCTTTTATATTTAACTTTTTGTGATCTTTGTTTAGGTAACTTTTAAATCAATTTAACAAGTTATTTCTCAGCCATACTCCCTTTCTAGCTTCGATATTAACAACTCCTTCCTTATCGTTTCAAATGCCCCTTTCAAGTCAAGAAATGTGACTAAGACCACTTGATTGCCTTCTAAACATTAAAACCATTCATCACCTACATTTATAATAGCAAACTCACAGGAATAATATTTGTGAAACCTAGACTGATTTTGGACAATTACTTCATTGTTATCACAAAAATTAATAAGTGGGTGTTTCAACTGACACTGTATGTATTGGCCTATGATTATAATATTTTGACGAATTTGAAACCTTTGGTACTGGAATAACGTAGGCAGTTTTCCATGCACCACGGAAAATACCATATGTCAGCGAAGCAATTACTAGATCAAGAAAAGATGACTTCAAATGTACCTTTGGCAATTTGATATCAATCGTGTGTTCAGGATCTGTAGTCGCCTTCAGTGAATAATTAATTTCCTTTAACCTCTTCATAGTTATTATATCAAATTTTTCAAAAGTGCTTGTATTTTCCGCATCGCCCGGAATATAATTATTATTTTTTTGCATATTAATGGATCTAATTATAGTGTCTATACTTTCAATAACGTACAGGTTAAATTTTTCGGCAATAACATTTTCTTCTTTTTCTACAGTACTATCAAAAATTATATTATACAGGGTTACTGGTAATTCGATACATTCCTTTGGAGATGTGATGGGGCATGAGCTAAGGAGTAAATCTAGCCCTAACATACATTATGCAAAACTCAATAGTTTTTGAGATATTTCAATTTTCTTGTTTTTCTCATAAAAGTAGATCTTAATGTCTTAAAAGTTAATTTCCGAAAAATCTACTTGACATTTTTAATTTTTTTTTACTGGATTACTTGTCCAATATTATAGATATCCGTTTGGAACGAAAAATATCCGGAAACATTTCGATCATGTGAACATTTAAAATAAAAACTTGTAAAATTTTTTTTTTAAATCAGTTATGAAATTTACCTATTAGGTTTTTTCAAAAAAATATTAATGTAGCACGCGTACAAATTATTATAAAAACTTCCTTATTTCAATAGCTATAGGTAGAAATGTTTAATGTACCCTTGATATTTCTAATAAAAAATTAGTAAAGATAATGCTGGTGGCGGGATTTATTAAACGACTAATCGTTCATTTTCATTTAAGTCAGTCAGTCCTTGATTTTGACGTTTGTGCATATATATCATTAACTGACATTCTTATATCCGTGTCCCTTAAGTTTGTTGGTTTGTTAAATTAGTTATCGAAGATTTTGATTTTGCTCGTAGTTGTTGTTATTAGTTGTTGTTATCGTATTTTCTGTGCCATGGCCGCGTATGCCAACGCAGGATACGCTGATATCTTGTTTGTCTATGGATACTGTGGCGGTAACGCTGCTGAAGCTCGCCGAGAATATGGTCTTTGGTACCCTAACCGCAGCTTACCAAATGCACGTGTATTCAGTACGGCATATCGAAATATCGCTGAAACTGGCTCCGTGAAATGTAGAAGAAGTGACGCTGGTGCTCCTCCCGTTTATGAACCAGATGATGAGGAAGAAATATTGAGGTATTTTGAGGAAGACCCAACTATTTCAACTAATAAAGTCGCAAGACTAACCGGAGCGTCAGAATGGAAAGTTTGGACTACGATACGTAGAGTTGGATGTCATCCTTACCACTATACCTCTGTCCGAGGCTTGGAGGAAGGTGATCCTGGAAGGAGAGTGGAATTCTGCCGCTTTATGTTAAATTCAGATGCAGAAAGTGCAAATTTTTTAACAAGAATTTTATGGACGGACGAGTCGAAATTTAATCGCGAGGGTATAACAAATTTCCACAACCTACATTATTGGGCAGAGGAAAATCCCAAGTTAACACGTGAAACTAGTTTCCAAATGAAGTTTTCTATTAATGTGTGGATGGGAGTCATTGGCCACTGTTTAATAGGGCCACACTTTCTTCCTCAAAATTTAAACGGGGAAATCTATGAAAATTTTTTAAGAAATGATCTGGCGGTGATTTTAGAAGATGTTCCTCTCGCCGTCAGACAGCGAATGATGTTTCAGAACGACAGTTGTCCAGCACATTATCGGCTGACAGTACGACAGTTACTTGATCAACGTTTCCCTAACCGTTGGATTGGAAGAGCGGGCCCAATACCTTGGCCAGCGTGAAGCCCTGACTTAACACCCCTTGATTATTACGTATGGGGTCTATGCCACACCAGTCAATACTATAGAAAACCTTAGACAAAGGATAGTCGATGCTGCACAACACATAAGGCATAATCTGACAACCAGAGTAACAAGGACGGAAATAAGAAGACGCTGCCTTGTCTGTATACGGAATGGGGGCTCCCATTTTGAGCAAGACATATAAAAAATAAAGTACAACTTTGAAATTAATGAAGAATTAAACTCTACTTTTAAAATATTTTTTACTGTTTATCTAAAAATAAAATTCATACTACTTGTGTTATTTTTACTAGTATTTTCTTAGAACTATTAAGGGTACATTGAACATTTGTACCTTGTTAGATAGCTATTGAAATAAGGCAGTTTTTATAATAATTTATACGCGTGTTACGTTAATATTTTTTTGAAAAAACCTAATAGGTAAATTTCATAGCTGATTTAAAAAAAAATTTAAAGTTTTTATTTCAGATGTTCACATGATCGAAATATCAAATAGATTTTTCGAAAAATAACTTTTAGGAAAGTATTAAGATCTACTTTTTGAGAAAAACAAAAAAAATTAAATATCTCAAAAACTATTGAGTTTTGCATAATATATGTTAGGGCTAAATTTACTTCTTAGATCATGCCCCATCACATCTCCAAAGGAATGTATCGAATTACCAGTAACCCTGTATATTTTTTCACTTCTTTCAGGCAATATTTTTCTTTCCATAGCTCGGTACCTTTTTTATTTCTAATTACGTAATTACCTTAATATTATAATTATTATTATCTTTAGAACGACTGATATAGTTGGACTAAGCACCTTAAATTACTTAACCAAATTTCATATTTTTACTATAAAACACAAAAAAACTTGTATTTTATCCTCCGGACTAAAACTACTTCCAGCATAGAAAATTTCCGAACAGTGAATCGGCAGACCAGAATTTATCAAGTACTTGCGATTTAGCTGACAGTGACAGAATGTAACATACTACCCCAGCTTGCGCATTCTGTGTTTGGAACACCACTTAAACATATAAATTTCGCCGTCATGATTCTTGTTCAATTTATAGTGATGAGATTTTTTGTATAGAAAAGATAAAAGAAAACTACGTGGGACACAATTATTATTTCTAATAACTGATTACTTTTATAAGCTTAAGAACCGCTATTAAACTTCAAACACCACAAAAATATCATGATACTGTAATATGTAATAAAAGAAATTATTATAGAAAATAGTAACATACAGATACAATTACAGTAATAATGCTATAAAATTTGTATATCTTATAAAAACATGTTTGAATATGAAGTGAAATTATAGATACAGGAAAGCACTTGCGTATTAATTGCATAGAAAATTACCCTAGTTCAAAATTAATGAAAATTGCAAAAAATAATATTTAAAATATATGTTGGTAAAGGTAATTAATAAGGTAATTTTAGTTCTGCTGTAACAATTTTTAAAATACTGTTCCTTTTGGGTTTCTAGCAGATAACACTCATTCCTTCAAAATCTAATATGAAAACTCTCTACATATATTGTTGACCTAATTTAGTACATTAATAAGAGAAGTCAATACTCATCTTATAAAAGTGTAGTTAAACTTCCATACATTCACTATCTAATATTTAATATCAATAGAAAAGTCATCTATTTAATGTTATTGAATATCTAATATGTTTTCGAATTTTATCACTTCCTGTTATGCCGGAAGTTGATAACACCTTGTTGTATTAAATGAAAACTCGTTATTTTTCTTAAATTTTTTAATCCCTTGTCAACATTAAACATAAGTTTCATAATACAACCTTACCTTGATTCTCAACTGTTTCTGAGTTATCACAATTTTAAAGGGGTAATAAGTTATCAAATTATTAAAAAAATGAAAGAATAATGAAAATTGAAGTAAAAAACGTGTCTTGAAATGTCATAAATTTAAAATATAAAAAACATAATTTATGTAAATAGCACAACGTATATGTTTTTATACCATTGCATTAATTGCTCAATTATTAGTAAAAAAAAGGTGATATCTTATGGGAAAATTTAAAGAAACCAATTTAATACTATGTTCCAAATGTTTTTATTTAATGAAGTTAACAGAGTAACAGAAAACGTTAATAACAAGAAACTTCTACAAAAATTGTTCGATTTGTTGTCGTCCATTTACTTCCAAATATTCCATAGCTTTTTGTCTGTTAGTGCTATAGTGATGCGTTTCTGCAACTATTCAACATTTTCTACTCTACTGACGAGAGCTTTTAAAGTGCTCCAAAGAAAAATCTAATGGCGTTAGATCTGGGGATCGAGCCTAAACCCCGTAACCAAACCATCCTCAATGAACTTGTCAAGGACTGTTGTTACAGCTCGTGAGCAATGAAATTGGTACCAAGAAATTGCCAACGGGTTCAAAAGCAAGTTATCCAAAATTTTTTGAGCGGTACAATTAAAATGTCTGCGTATTCGCCACTATTTAAATTTTCCGGATATATGAAACTTAATTTATCTGCTTTCAAGAAACAGGAAACATTTGTGCTAAATGTTTCTTAGAAACCGCTCTCCTGCTTCAGGTGAGGATTGTTCACAAAGTAATTATTTAGTGTATTTACTTCAAATGTGCTTTTGGAGGGCGGAATATTAAAACATAATATTTTTAGTCGCAAACTCCTCTATAAAATCCTTATTTTGCTATAAGGAACGTAACCAGACTGCAACCAACAGCTACTCTCCGGGCTATGTGCCCCACCGAGCGCTGAATTACAATTACAAGTTACAAGCGGGGCACATAGCCCGGAGAGTAGCTGTTGGTTGCAGTCTGATTACGTTCCTTATATAGTTGTTACAAAATATTAATGTGTATGCGTATTTTAATATATAAAAGATGAGTTTTTGTGTCCCTTCACTAATTGCAATGGATTGGTTTAAGTAATTTCTGTGACATTTTTGTCAACTCAACAAAGTGCTATTACATTGTTGTTTCACCAAGCTAGATTTAGTGTAAGATGAGCAATAATTGGAAATTTTGTAAATACCTAGAGGATTCGATTATTTGGCGGATGCGCCAGTCATATACCAAAAAGGCTGCAAAATTTAGAATCCGACACGTAATTATTGTAAAGTTTTTTTCACTATATGTCACTGAGAAGGGCGAGAAACTACCCTTAGGAAAACATTGGGTTCACCTAGCCGCCCGGTTAACTGAAATTTGTTAGTTAACATTGATATTGATGTTGGTCTCAAAAAGTAATAATAAACAAAACCAAATGAATTTTTAACTGACGTCAGTAGTAGCGGAATGTGGTCTGAAGGGAGGGGTAACTTACTTGGCAGCGATGCTTTCAAGGTAAAACCGTTAAATTTATAAAAATGTTAATAAAAGAACCTAAAAATATTATGACGATTCATTTTAAAAATTTTGTGTTTCTTCTTTTATTTTAATTTGCATCGCTATACGTTATAAATTTTTATTGATAGTTTCTAATATTATTAACGTAGCTTATTTGTGTATATATTTGCTTTCTTGTAGATGCTCGTAATTATACTGGCCATTCACGTCTAAATAAATCATATACATAAATAAAAATTTGTCCACTGTCCAAGACTGTTATATTTGTCTTAATTATTTTATTCTATGTTATATGTGTGTACAAATACTTTATCTTCATTTTTAAGATAGGATTTTTGACATATGGTAGCTTATGCTTGCGTCTGCACATGCCAGAATCCATCATCTCTTTACGACAATCTCTCTATTATCTCACAATCTGACTCATTTTTCCCTACCTTTTCACCGCCACCTAGTTTCCCATCACATTTCTTCGCTTTTATAACACCCGCTTCCCATCTCCCCACCATGCGTGTCCGCTTTGCCCCCATTTTTTTCAACCGCATTATCATCCCATCATCTTCCTTTACCACGTTCACTCACATTGCGACCATATTACACTGTATTGCTGCCACCTTCTTTCACTTTCCCATTATATTGCCCTACTTTCCTACCATTATAGCCTTAGTTGTCCTCATCTTTTCATCATTTGTTTCCACCTATCACCATTATCCTAATTTTGTTTCCACTATCTTCTCTTTCTCCACCTTCCCATCACTTTCCCAATTTTTTGCCAGTCCACAGTTCCATTATTTCCTCTACTTTTCACGGCCTTTTTCCGCCCCACTTTTCCACAATTTTTCTCCACTGTTCCCTAATCATATTTACCCATTACTACTATCGTCCTTTAGTTTTCCTCATATTTCCTTAATCTTTTACCACTCTCTACCGTCGACTCATTTTTATTTCCATCATCTCCTCTTTCATCAATTTGTAATTCACTATTTTTTTTACTTTCTCACAAGATTGTGAGATATATATCTTCCCGCTTCTTCCTCCCACATTTGTATAGTTCCCACCATCTTTCGACATTATCATTATCTTCTTTCACTTTTCCACTACACTGCCCCATTTCTCCAATGTTGTTCCTTCACTTCCATCATCCCATTACCTTTCTCACTTTGTATCACCTTCCCACATTTGTATTATCTTCCCACTCCTCCCATTTTCTTTTCACTTACCTCCCTGTACCTCCTACTGTCTTCTTCACTTTTCCACGATCTTTCTACACTTTTCCCCACATCCCACTACGCTTGTAAACTATCCATAATTTTCCCACACTCTTGTTAGCTTCTTTGATTTTTGCACTACATTTTTCCACTTTCCTATCATATTCTTTCATATTCACGCATGTTGCTACTACTTTTTTCAAATTTTTATCATCTTTCCACATTCCTACTGTATTCCTTTACCTTCCCAGCACCTTTCCTCATGTTCCCATAATCTTTCTTTCCTCTTACTTCATACCATCTCCGATAGAAAATAAGTACTTTCTAAGTTGGAAAATTATCTGCACGTTTATACAACTTCGATTTCGAGTTACGATGGACATTTATGCAGACAAATGTACAAACAAACATTCTGAGAGAGGTGTAATATCGCATTCTGAATAACTCTTTTAATGGAGTGTTTTCATAACTTCAAAAATATAAGTAGTTTATTGGTGAGAATTTTACAGACACCTTGTATAATACCGACTCAACTCATTTTTTATATACATTAGTTTTACATCAAGTGAAACTGAATCTTTAAGTGCTATTCCAAAATTCGAATTTATTTATTATTCTGGTTACATATATACTGTCCATTTTCCATGAAATTTTAAATTTAGAATTTTGTGCTGGGAGCCATCATTGCACATGCGAAAACCTTTTCAAGTAAAAACCAAATCGATGTCTCATCGGAAAAAGAACCACCCAAGAAAAAAAATAATAAGATGACCTAGTCTAAAATCATGAATTATATTTATTTGAAAATTGAAATAATCATATGGTCTGGTCGATAGCCGGGGTTAAGGCGCGAGGTTGCAACCGCCATTAATCACACGGACATCGCACCACCGGGTTCGAATCCTGGCTCCGGCATTGGCACTGTCGGAGGAAATGGTTGTATGTCCGCGTTTTTTCGATATGTAACCCTCTTCCGCACAAGCCCTGGCTTCTGTAATTGGGGATTGTCTAATTTCTGTGGTGATTATTTATTATTTATTATTATTATTATATTCATTTCGAGTTTCTTAATTCAAGCTAACCCATATTTCCCATAATGATTGAAATAGAGAACTCCTTTGGACTTGTTTCAGTTTTCTTTATTTTGCCATAAATTTGTCTGATAAAGAATTGCAATTCGTAGATCACGACACAGTGTGAAATTCTCTAATGACACTTGATACTAATTGAAGTGCGACCTTCATATATTTGGGAAGCGGATTAACACTGAATGAATTAATCTCTCTCCGAATGACTAATGATAGAATTTTAGACTAGAATTATCCTGCTATTAAAGCCTTTACATTATTGAATTGTATTAAAGTCACCAAGGAATTATTTACTGATTTTATGTATTATTAAAATGAAGTGAACATTTTAGAATATCCGTATAAATATTATAATATTTATTGAAGTTTAACTCGTCGGATAAATACTGAATTAGGGAAGATACGTAAGAGACAGGTTAAATATTAATTCAGTTGACGCAACGAAACATTTCAATACTTCTTTTCATAAAAAAGTAGGAGTTGTAATGGGATGTGCAATTAATACGTAACTAATCTTTGAAGTGATCTCTGAGGTTAGATGCACAGTGGCATCTAGAAATCTTGGGCCGATCTCTATCATGAGATAGAGTGAAATATAAATAGCACGTGAAAGAGAGCCATATATTAACATCGATGCCAGCAGTTCAGCAAGCATGTTAGAATGGGCACATTTAATGAGTTTTATCTAGTAGTTGTTACTTCTTGTGGATAAAGTATTACTTAAAATTAGGCGACATTGAAAATTTCAGATGAATCGGATAAGTGGTTCTCGAAATATAAGATTTTTAAAGTATTTGAAGCGTGGTGCAACTAACATCATGACGTCACACAATAGTTGCTACGATTTACACGTACATAAACAAATAAATACGTTGGATATTAATGGTTATAAGATATTACATAAAGAAACTCACTTGGGCTACTGTAGCGTAGCAGATATCGCAGGCACAACTTAACCCGGATAAGTGATGTAACGTGCCCACGATAAAATTTCTCTAGCTCAGGCTATCTCAGGGCGTTAAGCCCAAGTTTACATAAACTATGACAAATTATTAGTTTACTTACTTAACAAATCACTGAGGGTTCCATACGTAGTGGTCGCAGATGAAATAATGACACTTTCTTTAAACATGAAATGCACTATATTTCACAACTCACAGATATTCGTTCTCTAGCATGTAACCTGGCGATGTTCAAAAGGTGTGGCAAATTTCTTGATTAATAAGTTACAACATTAATAAAATGCCTCGTGTAGCTACACATCGGTTTACAACGTGAGGATAAATGGTAATAAATTCTGCCACAATGGGTCTGATTTAGAGAACCTCCTTAAATAAATATAAATGCATAAAATCTTTAAATATGTACAAGTTAAAATACAAAAGTAAGTATGAATGGAACCGCGCAGAACCACTGAAGGTGGTCCCCGGTAAATAAAAACAACACACTTATATAGGGTGGTACGATACCGACTTCGACGTGGAAGAACCTGAAACCCTAAGGAGATGTCTTTCTTCGGGACAAAAGAAATTGACCCGAGGATGGGGGTTGATTATAGTCTCTCCAGCCCTGGAACTTTCTACTGTGTGTGGATGCCCCATCTGTGGAACTTCACTGGTGTGTGTAGAAGCCCCGTCCGTGGAACCCTAAAGATATCACGATTTAATTTGCAAAGTCGGAAATGCACGTGAAGCGTGCCTAATGTGAGCAATTCAAATCTGACATAACCTACAAAAGAAATATAATTTACCTCACTGATGAGGGAATAATCCACCAATGTTCCTAGAAAGCCACAGTTGGATGAATGGGGTCGAGTCCATCTTTTAAGTCGACACGATACTTCCAAAGGAAAGCCTGTAAATTTGTGAAACACGTGGGTAGAGAAGGGGTAAGATGGCGTGAAGAGGTTAGCTTACCTTGTATACTTAAATATCCTGCTTCCGCAGTTAAAATTTTCCTGTGTTGATAATCCCAAAATCCACCAGGATGCCTTGGATAAACCGAGTTTTGTGAGATTAAGCTGTTTAAATTCGGAATTTGAAGAACAGTTCGTCGATGAAGAATCCTCTAATGAGTAAAACTAGACAAAATTTTGGTAGAATAGGCCTACAAGGGAGACCACTTTAAAGAAAATGCATCGAGAGTCCTACCTCAAGGGTGGTTTGGAAACGAGCTGAAATAAAAAACGCCTCTTTGTGGAAAAAGGGGAAAATAAATAAAAGCTACTTGCATCAAAACCCGCTAGACCTGCATCTTATAGAGAAAATTCCTTCTTGGGCATTTTTCTCGTTAAAGTAACCGGTTTTGAGATATTCGCTATGAAAATTCGTGTAAGATCTATTTTTACCCGTGCGCTCCAAACTATCCTTCAGTTTGAACGCTGTTACTGCGAAATAGGTGGGATTAAGCTACAAGGTCAATATGACATTTTTTATACAGAATTTAACGATATTGTTTATTTTCTCTACTTTTTTCTCTTCCAACCAACGGTTTACAAGATAAAAGTGAAAAACCAGCGATAAGTCCCAGTTAGGGGTGGTTTTTTTTACAAAAAGGGACTTTCCGTTCCTGAATGGGGTGGAAACTTTTCGGGTATCTATTTCCAAGCCTATCGAGAGTGCGCATCTTTAAAATATTTTTTTATAAATAATTTCTTCTATTCACTGTTTTTTAATCTAATTTGCGTGTACTAATTACATTGTAAGGGCGGGCTTGTCTAAAATGAAACTTTTACATGTTACTTTTTTTACCCAAATTTCTTTATTTGTTTTAAGCTTCATTATGAACGAGGGATATTTGCATAAAAGGTTTCCATTGTATGTAACGTGATACCATCCCATTTTTAATAAAGATTTCATACTGCTGTTTCTGTTAAAGTTTTCAAAAGCAGACATATTTAAATCGTAATATTCGCTGGTATTAAGTTGCTTTCATATGAAAATGGTATAAAACATTTTGAATGTAAACTGTTCTGTAATTTTCGCAAACAATATTTCTCTTCTTAAACGCTTTCTGGGATGCATCTCGTGAACGGGTGACATACGACTTACATTAAGCAAGTATACTACGGCAGCTTCTCGCACTCGAGGCTATGAGCGCAAGAACGGTCTAACTCAAAAATGTAAATTTCTGGTAAAATGCTTTCTAAGGTGTGTAAATATTTGATGATATCTTACAGATTCTCTTTGCTGAATTAAATACATTTCATTTTGCGGTAGATAAAAAAATCTGTTTGTAATAATAATCACGTTATTTAGCAAACAAGATACTAAACAAAATATACATACATCTGCAGAGCATACTACATAAAAACGATTAAAAATGGCGCAGGGTTAAGGTACTTTCATGGACCCAAAATAAAGTATATTTGGTTTTGCTACCGTTGACAATGTTGTGTAAACCATTTTACATATAAAATAATCCTGATTTTGTATTATTGAAGATATGCAACTAATTCTTTTTGAATTTTTCATAATTATTACATTATTTGATATTCTCAGGAAGTTGATTGGATACCATGAGACCATTATAAAACAACGTTCTGGATTGTCTATTTGATTGAGAATCTATAAGATAGTCAGTCACATTTCTCGTATTATATATATATTATTACGTGTTTACACCCTCTAGTAAACAAGTCGAACGTAGTTCGAACGAGAATGTTCACTAACAACTGATTTATTAATCACTAAATTACAATAATTAGTCCTTATAATAACACACTAATTATAACTTTAATCCACTATAAAATCACTACTTCAATTCACAACTTGTTACTGTTCGTTATCTTATCTGATCAATTGCTCATCTAATACACAACGTCGTGCGTTGTCGTGCGTTTGATCCGCTTCTTATATATCCGTGGCGCTTATTCTCGATTCGTTCATTTTCCTCCTGACCGTTCCGGACAACTTCTCGATCCCTCTTATCTGTCATTCCAGATGTTTCTACCGTTTTCTAACCCATCCGTGGTAATGGTAGTTCGCCAGTGGGCACAGAGCTGGCGCCGGTTTACTGGTAGCTAATTAAACAGGCCTCGTTTTACTGTGCTACTAGGAATTAGACCTCTCTTCAATTTCCAAATTTTTTTCGTAGACCGGAACCGTATTTACAGGTGTATGTTCTTCACACAATAGTATATTTGTTAGTTTTGACACAAGATGTTTAATATAAAATGTGAAAGGAAGAGACAGGTTGACAAATCAGTTGAAGTAATAAACTATGTTATTTTGTTAAACAAACTCTCTATCTTAGAAAAGTAGCTTTCTACCTTATTAAACCCTTTTAGAATAAAAACATGTATATTATTTTCTAAGAAATTGTAGATTGTGCTACTGTTTAGTAATCGACTAGGTCTCAGATGGGCCCATTGTACCTCACTAGCAGATAACTGCCCCAGATAATGAACACTGACAAGATTATCTTTTTTGAGAAATAAAATGTTTTTAAAGCTTGAGACGCTTCGAGAATTAACGATTGGACTAAAATGCTTATTTTCCACTATTTACGCAGGTATTTTAAAGGAATTTTAGTTTTGAAATAATTAACACGAGTATTTTGTTAATTTTTGTTTTATAACTACAATGCAGCAGAAATTTACATACAACTTGATATAAAATTCGTAACTTGGGATTAAAGCGTGAAAAAATTAAATTAACTTTTAGTTTGTTAAACGCAAAAATTCAGTTTTTGTGTTAGGAAATTAATAGAAGTTTAATTTAATCTGTACTTCTTTCTTGATATTCAAGGAAGTAATAATTCGCTATTGTTCAATGCACTGATCAAAAGATTTGCCTGCCCAAATTTGCCTCAGCTTAAATAGTAATAAGGCTGAATCACAAACTCTGTAACTGTTAGCGTATGAGGGGTCCGAGGGTCTCGCCAAAACGTTTTTCATATTTCGTTTTTCGTGCCCCAGCCGCTCATTTCGGAACGCCATTTCAAGATATTTTAATTTTGTGTCGTAATCATGAAATTGAATAATTTAAATATTTGTAGATCGAAAGATAATTAAATGACGAGTGTTTTGAACATAATTATGGTTTACTAATTACTTTTGGTTTGCCAGATATTTATTATTTTATATTGCAAATCCAATTGAAGTCGGAAAGACTTAGTAGGCTGCTTTGAGGCTCCAACAAACATCTGTTGGGAATGAAATAGCGGAAGTTTTTTAGTACTGTAAATATGCTAATGCGGGTGTTTTACTTCTTTATACGGAAATTTGACATTGTACTAATTCGAACGATTGAAAGTTATGTTTTTGTCGTTTTACAAAAAACATCTTAATAATGAAATGAGTTTATATTACTATATCAGGAGTTATTGCAAAAATTAGAATTTTGGTAACTGCAATAAAATACTTGTTAAGGCAGCGACAGGCGTTTACAAATTTTATGAACTGAAAATTTTAATAAGTTTAATTTGGCTATTTCTGATTTGAAAGCTCCGACGTCGGCAATCCAACGACTGCAACGACAATTATATGTCTAAATTTTTATGAATTGTGAATTTTATTGACTGATATTAAAATATAGTTCATGATACCATTTTTAAAATTAAACTTTGCTCTTGATTTACTGTAAAATGATTTATAATAAAATTTGTTCGCAAAGGTTGATATAATGGATATTTGGAAGCTTGTATAAAATTTTTATACGAGCTCTTATAGCACACAATTTATTTTTAACTCTGGCAATTATATACTTGATATTCTTCCTTCACTGGCATAGATAACACCAAACAAGATTTATAAATAGAAGATTTCACATAAAGAAGTATTTGACGATCTTTCTTAAGTCATTGTTTCTTTTTCTTTCTTCCTCATTTTACCGCCCCCCCCCCCCCCGGACATACCGCCGAGGGGCTTGCCCCCTTTTGCTGCCTTCTAGATCCGGCCCTGAAGCAACACTTCCGCTTCTCGATGCGCGTTCCATATTGTCGGGAAAGTCAGGATAATGGTAGTAGCTCTAAGCCTACCTACAGGTTAGTTATTTTATGATAATATATTACATTCATAAAACATTCATCTGTTTCAAAGTTAAAAATTACTAAAAACTAAAAATAAAGGATACAAAAACGGAGAAACACGTATAAATTGTAAGTGCCTTAAAATCCAACAATATTTCTTTTATTTTCAACTTGAAGTGAAGGAATGTTCTATATACCAATAGTGATAATTTGTTGGCATTAAGTTACAGATCTCGTGCTTTTTCGTGGGTTGTATCACTTTCTGGAAGGAATGCACTTTTTTCTGCATCGCTCTGTGTATTTTGGACTACAGCACGTTTTTAGACCGAATACAGTGGATCCATATTTCGCTGATAACAAGTTATTTTAATACAAAAATGGTCTCGAACGCAAACAATTATGTAATTTTCGTAAACAGTATTTCTCTCTCGAACGCTTTCAGCGATGCAGCTCGTGAAACGGATGACGTACGGCTCACATTAAGGAAGTACGTGAGTCTATTGCAGCCTTTCGCACTCCGAAAGACCCTCAACTACCATATTTACCCGCCAAGTATCGCGGAATAAATAACTCAATTTCACACACTTTATTACACAGATTTAATAACACTCCATGACGCCAATAAAAAGTTTTAAGTTATGGCTGATTTATTATGGGTATAATTCAATGACACTTGCTGGAGGCTCCCGAAAAAGTTCTTGCCGATTATATAACAGCCAGCTTTCTGTAAATTGATTGTATGTTTAAAAGTTGTCCAACCACAAGTTTTTATGTGGAGCCGGCCGCAAGTGCTTTTGTCAATGAAAAATAACGGGCTGAATAAATTGAATTAGAATTATGCCCGTTGTCATTCACAGGCGATGAATTAATAACCTTTCTAATTTATTTTAATTATTTCCATGAAAGACAAAGGAAGTTCCTATCATAATTTATCATTTTATAAATTATCTGGTTTTGATCCGAACTGCTTTGAAAAACTAGATAAACAGAAACAAAATAATGATTTAAGATTGATGCGTGTTGTTGGCTAGAATTTTTAAAATAGGTTTTTCTGTATTAATATAAGATCTGTACTCCATGTGGCCTTACGAGTTAGAAGTTTAGAAATAAAATTGTAACGCATTGTGCAGCAATTTATGTATTTAATACAACAGTTAATCCGATTTATATTCAGCAGGAATTAGATCAATAAGTTTTCAGATAAAAAGAATATAAAAATAATAAGAATAAAAAAACTATCGCTAGCTTTAGCAATTATCAATAATAAAAATAAAATGAAGAACATTATTGTTACTGGGGATTTGAATGTTCATTTTAACACTAATGAAAAAAATGCTCTTATCGTTCTAAATGTTTTTGCTTCATTTTGTTTATACCCTACAACTAATAAAAACACCAGAAAAAATTATTGTCTGCATAACATTTTTATTAATTTCGATAATAGTAATTTTAACTGAGAAATTTTAGACACAAGACTGTCAGACCATTTAGGGATTTTATTGAATTTAAGTTAATGAAACTGGTTTATATTACTTAAATAAATATCTACAAAATATAAATTGAACTTTCATAAATAACAAGAACATAAAAATTGAGGAAAAACTTCAAATATTTATTGATTATATAACATTAGCTGATAAGAAAGCATTTCCTGAAAAGTCAAAATTAGTGAGTGACCACAAAACATCAAAAATTAACTGATTTAATGGCGAATTAAAACATAAGAGGGATTCGTTACATTTCCTAGAGGATATTCAGTATTTTCGCGGTCGGGGTTAACAATACGGCTAAAATTTTTCGCTTATCGAGAAAATGTTATTCTTTATAAAAGTTTTTGCTTGATAAAAAAATAGTACTGACGTTGAGAAAAATTATATTTTTTATGCAGGTTATTTAAACATTACAAAAACTTAAAATTGTATAAGAGTAAACTGGTTCTATTCTTTATTATGGAACAAACTGTGAAATAAAAAATTTGTTTCAAATTATATGGTCTACCCAATTCCAAAAGTTTTTAGTAAAATACTTGTCGGTGTCAAATTTTGATTTTTTTTTAATTTTGTTTTATTTTGACAAATACTACACACTATAGAAATTTGGAGTCCTATTTTAGGAACAAGCCGCATAATTCCTGTAATATTCTATTTGATTATTAGTTGCGTTGTTACCTAGTTACGTCTACATATCACGACATATTTGAATTAAAAAATATTTTTAGAATGTTAACTGTCGAGCAAAGAATTTTTTTAGTAGAGTGTTTGGAGACGGTGAAAATTCATACCGTTAGTTCTTGAACAATCCAATGAGAAATATCCCAACCTGTATGTTTCGAGAATAGCAGTTCATAAATTGGTGAAAAATTTTTCTGCACTGGTTCAGTGCTAGACGTAAGAAAAAGAAAAAACATATGATCAAAATGACGCCGGAACAACATTAGTGTTAGTATCTGCTGCTGAAAATCCACAACTTTCATTAAGAAATGGAGCCCGGCATTTGGAGGTGGTTAAGAAAACTTGCATCCAAAAAATGTTGAAAGAAAATAATTTTTTTTTATACATTTATTTAACGTCAGCCTATTTCCGCTACTGAGGCCTAACACCGACGTCTGTAGACGAGCTACCCCCAACCAGGAATTTTGCCGAACCTCTTCCCTTAAGAAGAGTAGGGATCTTTTTCTTGCCTAACATTTAATAGACAAGGGACCGACGGCTTTACATCCCCTCCGAAGGATGGTATATCTCCTATACAACCCTTGCCTAAGGTTGTATAGCTTCCGCGCATACACTGATATACAAGCCGCTGGAAGATGTGTGAGGCGAAGAAGCGGTTTCCGTTGGAATGGTCACCCATCCAAGTACTAACTGCGCCTGTCGTTGCTTTACATCGCATACCGAAGTATGTACATACAAACCACATTTTAACCATACCTTAGAAAGTGGAGATGAAGCAAAACGACTGGACTTCTGTTTATGGGTTGGAAAAGAAAGTAGCAACACGAATGTTTATAAATTTATCATGTTCTCCGACGAATCAACCTTTGCAACAAATGGGACTGTAGCTTCACAACATGTTCGGGATTGGAGTGAGACTAACCCGAATTTAGAATTTCCACCGGAAGGCAATATGTAAACAAAATTAATGCCGTGCAGTAGTAATTCATATTTGCATATGCTTAATACCTTCTTTTCTGACCAGCTGGAAGACTTGCCATTGGTACATCGCAATAGAATGTTTTTCAATAGGATGGATGTCCGGTACATCATGCCTGCGCCGTACTTAATTCGCTTAATAGAAAATTTGGACGGCGATGGATTGGTTGCAATGGTCCAGTTTTGTGGCCCCCAAGAATTCCAGATTTGGCAATTGCGGATACATTTCTTAGGGGCGTCTAAAACAAATTAAATATAAATAAATAAACACCACAGAAATTAGACAACCCCCAATTACAGAAGTCAGGGCTTGTGCGGAAGGGGGTTACACGTTGAAAAAAGCACGGACATACAACCATTTCCTCCAACAGTGCCAGTGCCGGAGCCAGGATTCGAATCCGGTGGTGCGATGCGAAAAATATAATGGATTGGGTTAATGCTAATCTGTTAACGGTAAAGTCACAAAAACAAAGGTTATTCCATTCACTTCTTTTGAAAAATACTTACCAGACTACGCAATGTATCTGGAGGAACACAAAATACTTCAATTGTTTCATTCATTAAATATCTGGTGTGTATATCGATTCATTTTTAAGATGGGATGTACACATAAAAAATGTTATCAACAAACTGCGAGGTATAATCCCTAAAATGTACCAATTACGTCAAATTATTCCTCGGATAAACAAAAGATACTTTATTTTGGCTTTATTGAGCCTATTATAGAATACGGCATAATTGGTTGGGGGGGGGGGGGGGGTCTAAAAGAAACATACTTGCTACCTCTAGAAAAATTACAAAAGAGAAAAAGAGAATATTGAAAGTTATGTATAGTAAATCTTTAAGATACCCTTCCGAACAATTATACAAAGAACTAAATTTATTGGATATTAGACAATTATTTTCGAAAATTACATTTATATTCTTTTTTAATAACCCGCAATACGTAGCAGTGGTCAGTCATTTATATAACACTGGAGCCAACGAAGCAGCTAACCTATGTTTACATCCGGTTCAAAAAACGATTGGACAAAGGTGCTTCTCTTATATTGGTCCGAGGTTGTATAATATTTTGCCGAATTTCTGCAAACATTCAAATGTTAAACATCTATTCAAAAAATACGTAAAAAACTTCATAATATTATTGATCCTTTATAAACTAAAGTCTTTCATTCTACAATTTTCTAATTTCAGTTAATAATCAGTCGGTTGGGTAACGAATTATGTAATATACATTTGTAAATGTGTATGTTGTGTGTGTGGATGTGTGTATGTATAGGTATGATATGTATGTGCATTTGTATGCATATGTGTATATAGTACGTATATGTCTATATAATATTGTATTTAAGAAGTATCTTCACATATGAAACTAGGACACTATATCTTCACTTTTTTCCTCTGTTTTCAATAGGATATAGTTTCACCTTAACGTTATTATATATGTATTTAAATCCCACTAATAACTGTGCCATTCCTTTGCTGTAACGCCACATTTAGAGGGCTTTGCCTTAGAGAGGAATTGCAGTGCAGGATAGGAACGATACCTTTAGACACCCATAGACAGGTCCAATTAAGGACCTAAATGGGCTCTCCCCGTTATATTTATTTATGTATTATGTTAGATATTTCTACTTAAATGTACTTTCTGTATTTTCTCGTCTATAAATATTGTTATCATTACTATAGCCCCACTTGCGTTTAATGAACATTTTTGTACTGTGGAACGTGTGTTGTCGGCAAATTATTTAGACAGCACCTTTTTCTTTGTAAGATTTTTTATTTTCCCTACATTATCATCAGTTTACTAGGGATTCTTTATTAGCTGGTTGATACAGTTTTATTGTACTATAGTTGATCAAGGTAACAGTGCTGTGTAAGTAGTATTTCTTAACTGATTTTGAAAGTATTTTTTAAATTTTTCTTTGCGCCATAGATTTTTTGTGGATCTATTGTACCACCCCTTAAAGTTTTAAGGATAAGTTATGAATCACCTCGTATATTAGTGTAGATATATCGTTACCCAGTGAGTGAAAGTACGTATTTTTTCATAATAAATAGAGAATTAAATTTTTATATTTTCTAATTCCCGGTGAGCATTCCATTCTTTTGAAATTGATTATTGGAAATTTTAAGGTTATATTTTACAATTGAACACCTTACCTTTTCATCCCTATAAAGACAATAATATATTTACATGTATAAAGCAACTGTTCGGCTGGTCATAATACCATGTTTACTGAACAGTAATTTAACGTAATGACACAAATTAATAATATTTAAATTATGTTTTATTACTAGTTTTGCATAATTATTTATTCAGTCACTTTCCATCTATACCTTTATAAGGTGATTCATGGTATTTCTTAATTGTTCTTATGAATATTAATTTAACTGAGGAAAAAGTATCATTCTTGTAGAATAAGTTATTACACAGCTAATTTTCAAAGAAATAATTACTGAAAGAGAATAAATATTTTCATTTTTAAGGTATTCACCATTTGGTTTTCTTTAACGTCTACTATTTTAAACTACAGATTTTGTGGCCTATTAAGTTGCCTATCTAAGGATACTAAGTTTTGTCAAATTGGTTAAATAGCAAAAATTTGACATTCAAGAAAAGAAAATTTGGAGTTTCTTTTTTCCATTCGGTGCAACTCCCTTAATAGCAAACAGCTTTGCGCTCTGTATTTAAACAAAAAACAATTTTTACATAATCAACTTACATTCTAGAGCCGTGAGTTAACTTGTCCTTAGAAGTCGATTTCGAGAAAAATCAAATTTAATATCTTGGTAAACTTTTTGGATGATGCATTAAATTCGGTAGTCTTTGTAATTAGAACTGGCTCCTTCGCCATAAATTTAAATAAATATTATGTAGTCTGGTAATGCTGTATCTCGTTGTTTGAACTTGAGAAAAATCAGATGATTGAATTTCGTTTTTCTTTCTTGCAAATTAGTTTAGTAAAGTAAAAATTTATATCGCACAAAATTCAGAAAGTTTTGAAAATTGGTATAAATGTTAAGAATCGCATAAGACTTAGTAAACCGAAAAGTTCAAAGTCCTAAATAGTGTGATTCCACCACGTCGTTTCCACCCCCATTTTGAGCTCTTCTAGCTTATCTCGAGAACAGAGCACTTTTTTTTATAAAAATATCTATATACAAAATTATTCCTTATTAAATTGTCTGTACTTTTTTTCCTAAAATGAATAGTACTGTAGGAAATAAGACGCTCACATAAGAGTTGGTTCCGGTTAACACAATAGGAAGTTGTTGGGCAGCCAGACGTAAAATGCCGCAACGCTATTTTGACAGCTACGTATGCGCAATTTCAATTAGGAAGTACGTTAACGTTAGTAACGTTAACGGTCTACGTTATTTACGGGCTGATAAAGTTAACGTTATATATGTACGTTATACTTGTTTTTTGAGGTTATGTTCTTACTAAACTGCACACTGGTTTCAAGGTATCAAAACCTAAATAACAAAAATATCGTAAAAGTGGGGTTAGATTAGGTCAGACTGTCAAAGAGACTAAATTTTCTTATTCAAAAATAACGATTGCTGATTATTAAGCTGTTCAACAAGTTTCGTTCTGTTAAAATGTTATTTGTAGATACGTAATGATATAAAGCTACCTTGTCTTGATAAGTTTACGTTATTTGGGTTGCTCAACAACTCTCTAATAAATTGTAATATTTACTATAATCTACTTTAAAATTCAATGCCTAACGCTAAAGTAGTTGCTACTAAACTCTATATAAAACTATAATAAATGTACCGCTTCCATCCTCTCACCGCTATAAAATAACATGATCTTTAAAGAAGCGATAATATTGTATGTTATACTTGTTTCCACGTCACCCAGAGGTAACCCAACTAGCACCAAAGTCACGGTAACTGAGATGGAAACCTCATACAAGTAATCATTACGTAATTGAGATTAAATTTACGACTTTGATGTAAAAATAACTTCATTTAACAAGTCTACAGTCCCTGTCTCGTAGTTTCTACCACTAATGATTACTTTAATAGTTATGCAACTTCTACGTAGCTTTCGTAGTACGACTTTCGGGTTTTCAGAACTTGAAGGTGGTAAACGATAGTAGCAGCGACTAACTAAGTCTGGAAGAAAAATAATAATATTAGACAAATTCCAGAAAAATGGAATACGACGTAAAGTTCATAAATTCTTCTATGTTAATGAAATCCCTGCTGTTAAGAAAATTTTACAGTCCCTAAATGATGATGAACATATACCCAAAATGGGCATATCGACGTTAAAAAAATGTTTGCATAATACGAACTTTGCATTTGCAAATGGAAAGAGAAATAGCCTCCTATTTGAGAGAAATGATAATATTTGTTGTCGAAGGAATTATATTCAGGCAATTAGAGCTGCCCGTGAAAGAGGAAAAAACGCTATTACTTAGATGAGACGTGGTTAAGTGAAGAACATACTGTAACGCAATTTTGGCAAGATAAAAATATAAAAAGTGTTCAAGGCCATATGGAAGATTGGTCAACAGGATTAAAAATGCCAACAGGAAAAGGAAAACGCTTAATAATAATGCACATAAGAAGTGATTCAGGATTCGTGGAAGATGGACGTCTATCGTTCGTGTCGAAAAAAAGTGGTGATTACCATGAGGACATGAATGCAGATGTTTTCGAGGAATGGTTTGCAAAAATTCTCGCTAAGATTGAACCCGGATCTGCCGTTATTGTGGATAACTCCATGTACCACAGTCGATTACTGGAAAAAATACCAACCAGTGCATGGCGAAAAGTGCAAATTCGAGAGTGGCTGGACAGTAAAGGTATCCTATTCGATCGTGCTTCGCCGAAAACCGAATTGCTAACCCTAGCGAAACAGCATTCGCCGATATATAAGAAATATATTGTGAATGAAATGACTAAAGCTAGATGTATTGAGGTATTACGGCTGCCGCCTTACCACTGTGAACTCAATCCCATTGAGCTTATTTGGGCTGAAGTAAAGGGGAATATTGCAAGAGAAAATAGAACTTTTAAATTAGAACATGTAAAAGGCCTTCTATCCAGTGCATTAAAAAGAGTTACAGCTGATTATTGGCAACAATGCATAGGGCACGTTAAAAAAATTGAAGAAAAAATGTGGAATACGGATATTCGGATTGACGCAGTGAGCAAGTCAATAATAATAAATGTAAGAGCCAGCAGTGATAGTGATAGTGACAGTAGTGAGTGAGTGATAATCTTTGATAGTGTCATGCGGTGATTGTGATATGAATTATTTATTGTGGAAAATTATTGTTGGTAAGTTTTGTTTTTTGTTATATTATTTTAACAAGAACGTTTATTTATGTTGTTATAGAACAGTTATTTATTTTTAACTTTGGTATATTTTGTTTTTAATTATTCTATTTTAACAAGAAAGTTTATGTTGTTAGAACAGTTATTTATTTTTAAGTTGTAAATCTATTTATTTATTTAGCCTGGTCGATAGCTGAGTGGGTTAAGGCACGAGGTGGCAATCGCGATTAGTCGCACGGACATCGCACTACCGGGTTCGAATCCTGGCACCGGCATTAGCACTGTCGGAGGAAATGGTTGTATGTCCGCGTTTTTTCAATGTGTAACCCCCTTTCGCACAAGCCCTGGCTTCTGGAATTGGAGGTCGTCTAATTTCTGTGGTGTTTATTTATTTATTATCTTTTTTAACCTGTTACTTCTTAATTAACAGTACTATCACCATCCCTTCCCGGCAAGGAATATGCTCACGCCTCCACGTTGGTCCTTGCTGGGCAATAAGAACAACTGGGATGGTTAAAATTTTTATAAACATCAACCATTCTACAGTTTTAATGTCGGATTACGTAAGTATTCACTTATGCCTGCCATTAAAAATTTTTCTTTTTGGTTGAGTTGAGCGTGAAAACAAATTTAATTATATTTATTTTTTATTTTATGAAACATTATTATTTTATATATACCTACATAAATACGTATGTGGCGCCACTGAGTTCCCGGGATATAAGATTTCTTTCTTTCTTACCAAGTTGATTTACGACTGAATAACTAGTCGAGAAAATTGTTAGCAATAAAGGTGGCACGTTAAATCATTTACTCTTTGCGTCAAAATTAAAATTGTTTGTTGTAGTCGTGGTTTCCATTTCACGTAGGCGGATAAAATCGAATATATTTCTCGCGATTGAATGGGATTATATGGTAGAACGAGGTGCCGCTTTAGTATCAAATAAGAGCTACTATACTTTGACGAGAGTGCCGCTTATTTTTTGCGTTACTGCCTCGACTTTTCGGCCGAAGTATAGAGCGCCTGGAAACTCTCCAGAATAATTTAAAGCTAAGTAATTCAGGTATATTTTTTTTTCGTTGTATAATTGCTTAAATTAATCATCCCTTTCCCTAGCGTTAACCTAACAACCCTACACTGATATATCTTGATGTGTTTTATTGTAAGTTTTTTTCACCTTCAAATTTTTGTACCGTATTTTGCTTATTTTTTCAATAAATTGTATTTGTTTTTACTTGTTCTTTTTATTGTTCGCTCTCACTAATTCGTAAGATCTGGGACCTCATTTGCTTGACCTGCCTTTAGGTCGTAATAATTTATCACTGAAAATGATGTTTTATAGTATAGAGGTGAATAAATTATTATATTTAATATTTATTAATTTTATTAACTGCTCAGTCTATTAAGTTGGATCAAAGGAAGGTACCTAGCGAATATAAAAGTAAGTAACTTCTTTATTTCCAAGTTACATTTGGAGAAAAAATTTATAGTAACTATTGTAACTTTGTTGAAACGACTTTCTGCCAAATGTCGTTTTAAAGAACAGTTTGTATCCACGAGTTGCAGCCTGTGTGGTCATTAGACTCGACGGATGATTGTTATTGCAGAGTCAGTTATTGAAACTTTCAATTTTTACGAGAATACGTAGAAGTCGCTGTGGTTTTTACAAGCAAAGTTCATATCCCGGAACAAATTGATAATTTATATGCAAATGGCGCGTTTGTGGTTGACACGCTCAGCCATGCGCAGGGATGGATGTGTTAAGCCGGATATGTGCTGTATTAACATCATTTCCGCCTGGAAAATCGCGGATCGCGAAAAAAACGCCGGTATCGTGTCATTGGAAGCCGTGATTTAATGCCGCCAATGCACGCGATAAATGTGCTACAAAATACCCCGGTCAATAATCGGATAACAAGATCCATCATATACATTTTAGTTTACTTTGACAAATAAACGATGGAAACGTTTTAAAATTTGAGCACTATCCGGGCACGGCGTGGCATTTATTTTTATTTTTCGAATATAAAGCGGATTGTAAATCTATTTGACACGTTAATGAAATCAATTTTTAGAGGCAGTTACCGCAACTTTGGGATTACGCCCGAGATTAGTTTTCAGCGAACAATACTTTTAATTAAAAATAATGTTTTTTAAGCTTGCCGTAAACATCAAAGTTGCCATTTTTTTCGCGCAACAATGTGCATTCCGGTATCAACGTAAACCTACTCACGCTTTTAGGGGCATGTCGAGCATTGAAAATGTATACGTGATCCTATTAAATACACAGGCTCTCAGTGAACGAACAAACATCTACAAAAATATCTAATAATAACATGTGAAACTACATATCCGCTTCATTGAATCTGAAATAAGAAATGATTATTGAACGGTGGTAAAAACTGGAAATTGTGATGCAAATTAATTATATTCATTTAATAATGGTTAAATTTCATTATATTAAATAAAAATACATAAAAAAATATGTTCGTGATATATGTCAACTTTTCGTTAGATAGTAAAATAACTTACAAAATAGTATATTATGTAATGAGCACAAAATGATGCATATTTTGTGCGAGTTGCATACTATATTTTTTCTACGACAACCCACTGCTCACGTGTAATATACTAAATAAATAATAATCGATACAAAAAATATGGAGATATTTTCTTTATTGTTTTGAATACAAATCATAAGTTAGAGTGCCTGGACAGCAATGCCCAACTAGTTGAGAAAAAATAAACTATAAAATAACTTCCTACCTATTTTATTTATTTTTTAAAGATACATTTGCAATTATTGAAAATCATTTTTGGAGAATTTGTGGAATGCTTGATACTAATATTTTCTTAATATTGGCAATTTTCCGTTGTTGAAGTCGACGGCCTTTCACGATTTTCCATTCCTGAAGTCGATGGTATGTTTGAAATGTCCTGTATCGCATTTGCAATTTTATTAGCTGTGTCAAGATTACTTTTCTTGGATTCATCGATATATCCTTCAGCGACTGCCGTGGACTTCTAGCCACCATGGCGTTTTAACGTGGTTATGTCACCACCAGCATCAACAAAGATAGTTGCGGAAGATCGGCGAAAGCAGTGCCCGGTACATAATTTGTGATTTGGCAATTTTAAATACTTAGCAATGTCTTTGCCCATGGCTCCAAACTTATTCAAGCCTATTCTTTGAACAGTACATTTTCCTTTTTGATAGTTAATGAAAAACTATAGACCATTAACATTTGGAGGGCGCAGATTTGCATATTTTTTGTAAATTTCATAGTATGGAGCGGTTACAGTAAAATTTCGTACAATTTTGGTTTTAGTGTCTGGTATTGTTACTAAAACAGCTGAACCCAAATCATTGAAATTAGTAATTTTCATTTCATGTAGCTCATGTCTTCTGCATGCACCCATTATGCCCATAACTAATGCGACCTAAATAGTTAACCAAATTACTTATTATTATCACATAATGGCTATAATTAAACTTACTTTTGTCGCTAAATATATTTCATCTGGCGATTCATTTATAAATTTTTTGATGTCATTTGAGGTAAAGATCTTTGACTTTTTGGGCCTGTAGCCTTGGGATTGTCGCTTGAGGAATGCTTTCAGTTTCAAATATTTGGCGATATCTATATTTTCATGAATACTAAGATTCGTTCTCAGCATTGAGTATTGTGCCCATAAAGTAGAACTTTTGAATTTCTTCGCCAAATCGCTAAAATAAACCATTAAAACGTCCTCGGAAAACGATTTTGCGTTTTGATCCCTTCTTCAATCCAAAAAGAGGTTGTAAGCGCGTTGATACATTTTCTTCGACGTTTCTGGTAATAAATTTAGTATTGTTAACTTTGCCGCTTCTCTTATGTTTGGGGGTGTCAATTTTAAGTCATTATCACTATCACTTTCCATATTAATCATCAAATTTATTGGAAATAACTCCGAAATTATCTGCAAATGTACAAAGATGTTGACAGGAATGACATTTCATTACTCCATCGTTGGACGTCATATTCGCTAAGCCGCCTTAAAAATTTTGTCATCAAAAACAGTTAAAATGAGTGAAATCTAACACGAAATATTTCATATCGCATTTGTCACTTAGCAACTTGCATGGCAACCGATGCGAAATGAAATTCCGTGCAAAATGCAGTTACTTATGATTGAGTTTTCACTCTTAAAATAAACATATTTTGATGTTGTCGTAGAAAAACTATATTAAGGATCTGCAAATATCTTGTTCTAGACCAAGTTCTTTACGTGTCAGCGTAAAGCCAACTTTTACTAGCACCCTTACACATGCAAATTGTAATCAATCTTGGAAGATAAAATGTCACCGTTTCACAGCTATGTCCACAGACTATTGTCTCTGAATTTAAATAGGGTTAAGTTCGAAAAATAAGTTAGAAATCTTAAAACACTAGCAAAAAACAATGGCTATGATGAGTTACTTATTGACAAATTAATAAAAAAATAAACAAAGAAAATGGCATAGTATGAATTATGTAAATATTGTTAGCAAATAATTTAAGTCGCTTGGTGGTTAATAATAAAGAAAAAATCGAGGGTATATGAAATAGAGTGCAACCGACTGTGATGCCGTAATAGGCCAGAGTGGCTGCAGTGTAGATGTGACACAGAAAGTCTATTTTAGACATTAAAAAATCAACTGGTTTCGCCGAACATTGCATTGAGCAAAATCACTTTTTTAACGGTAGTAGTGTTAAACTTTTGCATAATGTAAACAATCGAAAAATTCTAGACATGCTTAAAATTGAGAAATTAAGGAACTATAGAAATGTTACAAATACACAAATACAATTTGTAAATGCCAATATAATAGGCACTATAGTAAAATTAAAATTAAGTTCCTACTACGGCATGGTCTCAAGATATACAGGGTGGGGCAATAACGCGTCGGACCTCATTATCTCGAGTTCTACGATAGCTAGAAATTTTTTTAAAAATTGCAAGTAAACTAGATAAAAAAGTCTATAACTGGAAATTATTTTCGAACATACAGGCGAGCCAAGACGAAATGACAGGACCAAGCGCGTTTTTTAAAATGGAATGCTATGTATATTAGTACATTTTTTGAAGCCTCTTTCTATGCTTTATTTAGTCCTATATTAGCGTTGAATACCACCCAACCACTTTGATGTAATGATTTTTTTTGTTAAAATAATGCAATGTGCAGATGGATATTAAAGAAATCACCACAGTCACAATTATGGATTATGACACATCTAATTAATGTTTTTGAATCATTTTCATTTCCGAAAAATGTTCAGGGTGGCCAAAATTAAGCCAATTAAGAGCATTTTAAATTGAATTTCTACAAATTTTTCAAATGGAACACCCTGTATATTTTTCGACGATGTGATGTAGAAATGAAAATCGAACATTTTTGTAAGTACTTCTCTAGGGCTAATTGCAACCATTTTCGTTTTATAAATAAATAAGTGTCAAAAGTCAAGAATAAACTAAAAATGGAGGTTCCCTCAAATAATTCATTAGAAAAATTTATAATAGGTATTCGACGTGTTGCCCATTTTGATTGACACATATCTTTATGCACCAAATGTCGATCCTGGGGGTAAACTGAACCCCTTTTTAGGGGCGACTCGCTTGGCGCTCGACCTAAAGTAATTTGTTTTAAGAGGTCGAGGTCGCTTGTGCTTTTGAGTTAGATTATTCCACTCAATCTAATATAATAAGAAGGCTTTTAACCTTTAGCTATATATATTTTCAGAACTAATGATATGCAGTTAACGCAATAGAAATAATGGTTCTACTTACACGGTTAAATACAAATACGTCTTCTTTGGATGGTGGCTGAACCGTCGACGTAGGGGAAGCACTCACACTATTTTTACGCCTTCACCCTTTCGGGCCTTTTCTCTCTTTTTTCCCCCAAAGGAACGTCGGCCCGTAACACTATTCGCCCTAGGTCGGATCGCGGTAACTGCCCCTTGAGGAGATTCACCGTCCAACCCCAACTTGCCTCTTGCCAAGCTATTTATCGACCTACCTGCACTGACGAGAGCCAACAGCTCGAAATTGCAGTCTGCAAGTGGTGTGTGATGACTGGCATGAGAGCTCCTTTAAGTAGGATCAGTCTTTCGGTTGGTGTTTGCCGCAATCGAAGCATTAGCGTTTTGATGGTAATATGCAATTATTACACTTAACGCGCCAGGCTTGTAACTTGTAATTCAGCGCTCGGGCGGCACATAGCCTGGATAGTAGGTGTTGGTTGCAGCCTGGTTACGTTTCTTATAGTAAAATAAGGATTTTATAGAGGAGTTTGCGACTAAAAATATTATGTTTTAAGTACATATCTGTATCTCCTATCCTCTTCATATGTTGTGGAAAGCAAGCATGACCAAATCTTAATCTAGAAATGGTGGTAATAAGATTTCTACATTCTTCTATATATTGAAACTACAGATTTTTATTTATATTGTCTTCAATTTGAGTATACCGATTGTTTCGGTGGTCATTTTTAAACTGGATGTAATATTCGCTCCACTTAGTAAACAAATGCATTTTAGTAAAATTCAGGCTAAAATCTATTGCAACCTGTTTTTCATGAAAATTACAAAGAAGAAGGAATATACGAAGAATATATCCATTGATGTTGAAGTAACTATTTGCAGAAGTTGTTTTTAGATTTTGTAGAACACTTACAGCTAGTTTTTCAATGTCGAGTTAACTCTTGTATTCGAGTTAAGTCTGTATTAACCCAACCGTTGTGTATTTCAAATGCGAGTTAACTTGAAACCTCGAGTTAAATCGAGATCAAGACAACCCTAGATGAAGTATGAGTTAACTACAAATTTCGGCTTAAAACTAACCTAAAATTGTTTTATGATGTAAATAAATTGTGATATTTTTCAAATACATCATGGATCATGATTTTAATGTAAATGCTTATAGCAGTGATGAGGAAGCTAGAAGATCCAAGGTAATCAGATATAGGCCAAACCACTTGGAAGAATGGGATCGACACGATTTTTTTGCGCGTTTTCGTTTGCAACCGAGAACTGTAGAAAATATATTAGAAGAAGTACAAGATATTATTTCGTATCCTACGAACAGGTATTTGTTAATTATTATGTTGTGTTGTATAAATATTAACAAGCAGTTATTTTTTTTATTTCCAGAAATGACTGCCTTTCGTCAGAAAACCAGTTGCTACTGGGATTACGTTATTATGCCACCGGTTCATTTCTTAGCGTGGCCGGAGATTTTTGTGGGGTGCATAAATCCACAGCAAGTAAATGCATACGGCGTGTAAGTCGAGCAATTGCAAGTTTAAGGCCCGATTACATAAAAATGCCTGAAACAGAAGAAGAGATACTGCAATGTAAGCAATTTTTTTAATATCGCACGATTCCCGAGGGTCATTGGAGCTATTGATTGTAGTTATATCAGGATTCAGTCGCCTGGTGGAGACAATGCTGAATTATTCAGAAATAGAAAGCAGTTTTTCTCTTTAAATGTTCAAACGATAGCAGATGCAAATTTAAAAATTCAGGATATTGTTGTCAGGTGGCCAGGATCTTCGCATGATGCTCATATTTTTAGAAATTCTGCAATATACAATTTATTTGAACGAGGTCTGTTGATAGGCGATAGTGGCTATTCTGTGAAGCCCTGCCTTATGTCGTCTCTTGTGTGGACCAAAAATAATGCTGAGAATTTATTTAACGAATCCCACATCAGAGAAACACAGAAGAGAGGAGCTATGGAGTCTGGAAGAGGAGGTTTCCAGCATTAGCACTAGGGCTGCGCCTTAAAATGGATACTATACAGGCAGTTATTGTGGCTACAGCAGTTCTCTACAACATAGCATGCGATGAGAGGGAACCAGTTCCCCCCATCAATGAAGAACAGGAGAGAGCAGTAAATCTAGTGAACAATGTCCCTGTTTACCCAGCTGATGTTCTTCCACAAGCGATTAGGGCACCATTAAACAACATGATGAGAAATAATTTGATACATAATTACTTTGCTAGAGTCTAGGGCATTCAAGATAGCTATTGCCCCACTGGTAAACAGTGTGTTAATATTATCCAATTTAATTTTCAATTTATAGTTTGCAGATGGAACGTAAATAGCATACCCGGTATATTCCCCAATTCAATTTTAGGCGTATCTATTTCAATGATAATTTCCAAGATAAGTGTCACAAATGTATTAAAAAGTGGTTAATTTAAATTTTATTACCACATAACAATAAGAAGAGACAAGGATTAGTCATGCAAAGTTCTGAAAATATAAATTAAATCCATACTTTTCATACCAATTTAATAAAATGGTTTACCAACCTAGGATTAACTAACTCAATTGAAAAATAATAATGAAAAACTGTAGTTATATTAACTCTAACTTAACTTTGAGTTAAATTATTAGTAAGAGTTAAATAACTCGAAGATCTAAACTGGTTAACAATGGAACAAAGACGACAAATACATTTAGCTAATTTTGTACATAAGGTTATGAAAACGGAGTCACCTAAATATCTAAAAAATAAACTCGTTTTGCGATCGCATTTGCATACTGTAAATATCAGAGCTCAGAGCGCACTTTGTATACCCCAATTTAATAGTATGTTTTTTAAAAGATCATTTACTTATGCAGCATGTCATTTATATAATAAATTACCGCAAGATTTAAAATCTTTGTCTGTAGCTGCATTCAGAAATTCCATCCGAACTCATCTACAAAGTCATTGGTAAATAATTTTGGTGAGCATTTTTTTTTTTATCTTAATTTTTTTTTCCCCTCCCTTTTTCGTTAAATTTCCTATCTCTTTTATTTTATTTGTTATATCATGTTTGTCACCTAATTAATGTTGGAACTTCGTCACTATTTTTGTAGTTACTATTTATTATTATTGTTATTTATTATGTATTATTATTATTATTATTAATTATAACTATATTACACAGTTGTGTTTGTGTTTGTAATATGTAGTTGATAAAGTGAGGGTTAAGTGGAAGAATGTCGTATAGACAAACTTCGCCCTCAAAATAAAGACGTTTATTATTATTATTATTATTATTATTATTATTAAGATTAACTCAGTATTGAAAACTGGGTGATATAGTTATTTAATTGAATTGAATTGTAACTTTATGGAGTATATTACATCAAGAACCTCTTTTAATTTTTACTGAAGAATATTCATTTAAAAACACTCTGTGTCACATCTTGCATAAAATTTGCGCAAATTCGTGTCGCTAGATGCAGTTTTAATATCCGCCACATATTTACATTGACTGTGACTGTACTATATGTTAATTACTTCATTAATGATCCACGACATTTATGTTTTTCCGCTCTGTTAATTCTCAACAGTTACAGGTTAATTAATAATAATTAGCGTAATTGTTTACTTCCTAGTTAGGTACACTTAGCATGCAACAACTTGAATGCTTCTGGTTAATATAGGTAAAGACGAAACTTTATTAGTATTATAACTAACTACTTACTTCTGGTTGACTTTCCCCGTGAACAATACAGACTAGTTGGGCTTCGAAACCTTCAGCAGAGTGCACCACTGGCCTTTCCACTGATATTTCTGGGGGATCTGAAACAATGTTTAATTTGCATAAAGTTTTAAGTCTATTTGGTCTGCTTGGATTGCTCACAGAGTGATTGGTGGGCATCAAAAGTTTAATTTGGGTTATATAAGAGAAAATATGCAGACATATTTTGATGTTTGCTATACACAAAACTACTGGATGTATAGACTATGGCAAAGAAGCATGAATTTCAGAATAGGGCTTTATAATACATGTACGGAAAGGGAAAATTAGTATGAATGATGAAACATTAATATTAGCACAAAAGAGGAGGTTATGTACATTTGTAAATATACAGGCTGTCCATTTTATCAGGGCACTCGAGAACATCTCACTTAATATCGGTCGTACAAAAAAAATTATTTTTACGAAAATTGTGCCGATTTATATAACCTACAAAATGGTTTAAAGACATTTGAAATCCATGGCCTACTTTAAGAGTTATGGCGGAAAATATCTAAAATGCGGTAAAAGTCTAGGCCATATATCTCCGTTATTTGAAGACAAGAGAAATTTCTAAGGCGAAAATTTTTTGTAAAACAGAGTGTTTCAACGAGGTTTTATCTAATTTTTTTTTGTATTTTGAGATTTACTCTTCAGGCTGTTAAAAAAATTATTTTGAAACGGGCGGGAAATGGCACCATTAATAGAGTATTTTCCTCCCTTTTCAACGATATATCACATGCCATATTTATTCATTGGTACTACGTTAGTAATTATAAAAACATTTTTTTAAAACCAATTATTTTTTTTTACAAGCATTATACTTGCCGTGGAGAAGTATGATTAAATAAAACGATAAAATAATTCAATAAGTTGTTCAAATCTTTGCTATAATAAAACATTAACACAATTAAGAAGAATAAAGTAAATTCAGGTAACAAAGACAAAATAATAATCAAGAAAGCAACATGGAGCAATTATAGAAAGAGTATTCGCAGTTATGCCAATGTATAGAGGTCCTCCATAAAAGCGTCACGCCTTGCTCAGAAAATTAAAATAATATCCATTTGTTTGTATTTCATGATTTCACTATTATTTCAATTATTTTAAAATAGTTGGCTATGAACAAACTTGACAATTTAATTTTTTGACAGATCATCTCAGTTAATACTTAAACTGTCACTCAAACACACTCGTTTAACAATTTTGAATTTTCAAAATGATTTTCACTCACATTTATCGTTATAATATGTTCGTTACATATTGCCAATGCAATTCTAACTCTGGATAGCTCAAGTAGAATATAGAAACAGATTTCTACAAGCACTACAGCCGAATAAAAATTTGTTCAGAAAATTAGCTACGAAACTGAAAAATAATGGTTAATTTTTAAAGAAGAACACAAGGTTGAATAGTGTTACTGATAATGTAAATAAGGTAAACCGAGTTATTAATTATGTAAGAAATAAAAATACAGAAAGCTTGGAAACATCATTATGAGAAATTCAAATTGCTTGTCATATAAATAAAACAAGTGCTAAAAATTTAAAAAAAAAAGGTTACCGGTGTTATAAAGCCAAAAAAGTTCACAATTTACAAGCGGGGGACAAACCAAGGAGAACGACTTTTTGTAGGTGGCTGTTGGAAAAGAAGCGTGCCGATCCATTAATATGTAAATACTTTGGTTCGACGAGCAAATTTTTTCAATAATGGATTTTTTAATCGCAATATTCATTACAAAGGGACTTCTGAAAATACACACTGGCATAGACCGACTGGGTTTCAAAATCGTTTTTCAATAAATGTGTGGATAGGTATTTTAGGCACCATTTTAATAGGTCCTTATTTTTAAGATGGTTATCTCAGTGATCAAAGGTACCTAAGCTTTTTGAGAAATGAATTTAATGAATTCTTAGATGATCTACCTTTAGAGAATCGACACAACTTTCAATATTTTCAACAAGATGGAACTCCTCCCCACAATTCCCAGATTTGCCTAGATTATTTAGACGAAGTTTTGCCTCAACATTGGATAGGTACCAATGGATTTATTCGATGGCCCCCTCGTTCGCCAGATATAACCCCAAAGGATTTTTTTCTATGGGGTATATTGTGGTAATTAATGGAATGTATTTCGAGAACGGTGAAAGTGTGGAAAAAAAATTAATGAAGACGTTTTGCTCAGTTTTTTATGTACTATTGGAATTACATATCAAAATTTACAAAAAGAACATATACAGGGTGTTGTTTCTTTGAAAAACAAGAAAAATAACTTTTTTTCAAGTCCGGACCTGAATATTTTCCTTGTCATATATGTACTTATTCAGGATCACTAGCGTATTACATGAGCCAAATATGATCTAATTATTCCAATCCATTACAAAGTAATGACCAAAAGAAATTTTGGCAAAAATACATAAAACACCCTATATTCCATCGACCGGTGTCCAACCAGTTTTTTCTATGGATGATTCTGATTAAACTCGGTGTCGTCTCTCTCCCGTTAAACTATGTCCGTTTTCTCGTGAAACACCCTGTATATGTGGAGATGACTAGGAGAAAATACGCGTACTACGTGCAATAACCATGTAAACATTCCACGTAAAGTATAAAAGAGGGGCGGGGGAATTGATTCATAATGTAGGAAAATATGTAATTATTTATGTACTAAGTCTATAATGTAAGGGTTTATTCAAGTTTATTTCTGAGTGAGGAAGGCCATAAAGAGGACGGCTTTTTATGAACGAGTGGCATACAATTTTTTAAAACTTAACTAGTACTACTACTAGTAAAACTAGTTTTCAGTCTTATTCATCTCCTGATGATGCTAACAAAGTTAGCGAAACGAACGTAGTGTAGTGTATTCCAATGTGGTGGTTAAATGTTCTGGCATTTTGTAAAAGTGGCTTCTAGACACCAAAGATCCTCTAGATGAGGAAATATGGCAAATCCATTTTCAACAACTAAGTTTATGATTCTTCCTTAAATTCATCGGCCGACTGTATTATTATAGGTGGCTCTTGTAAATACGCTGTCCATTTCCGTAGAGCAAGTTTCATTTTAATGAAGAACTCGAAACAATTTAAACACACAACATTTTAAAATCCGTTCACACAGGCTTTTATCTGTCGGCATACATCCAAATTTTTGTGCATGAAAGGTTCATAATTTTCCCTTTGAAGAAAAAATCGTACAACGTGGCATGTATACACGTATACATACGATTACGCTACGCTTGAAAGAGGAATCGTAATGCAGTGCCTATATGTACATTTGTAGAAAACATTCATGCATTTAATGATAAAGTAGAAATTCAAATATAAGTGTCACATACTTTAACAAAGATAAAATCAAAACGGTAAACCAACCCTTTTATATGTAAATCAAATCCCTTCTTTCGAGCTTTATCTCCCAAGATCGTTTTTAACAAAAGACCTTAAACCGCACTGCCGCATGTGATATATATAATAAACGAGACTCCCATTTACACAGTATTTTCCAATTAACACCGCGTTAATCTGCCCCGTTCCCAAAAATACGAAGATTCGCTTTAAAGTATGATAATGGTCGTTTACTCGTATTTAAATTCAAAAAGTGTTGTAAAAATTAATAAGACAATATGAAAATATATTAAATAATTTAACAGTACAAATACAGAAGTCTTTTTATTGATGGTGAAGTCAAGTGATATGCCCAAATTACATAGTTTCTTGCAATAACAATTTTTATCTTGAATTATGCTCGTTGAGTCTCAAGAAATATAGAAAACTTCTTTGGTAAAGTCTATACAATCTTAATGGAGACAGTTCGGAATTAAACAATATTACGGGGTATTAATAATATGCTAGCACTTCGCATTGAAATAAATAACAGAGTTCTTCAGATTTTTATTGACCCTCGTCGATAGTCAACGTGGACTTGATACACCTGTCACTTAAACATGCCAGAACTAGAAGCCTAGGATGCGAGCGTATACTTCAGCCGAAAACTCTAGTCAGTAGAGCCAGGGGCGTGCGGATTTACGAGTTTTGTAAGTTACCTAATATAATATGTTTTCGCTGTTACCTATTTATTTTCCTTAAGTTTGGAGAATTTTGATGAATAATATCAATTTCGAAGGAATGAAAATCCTTAAATTTAAAATATTGTGCTTAAATCTTGCAACATTCTTCACGTATTCGGCGGTGTTTGATGCGTTAAACCGTTATAGCTCAGTTTAAAATCAGTGTACATAGAGTGCGGTCGTTTATCAGTTGGGCGGTATTAATTTGTTGTTTATAAATTACGTATTTGTGGTATCATAGCGCCTTAAAATTTTATTTCGTGTGAAATATTTATAGTGTGAATTGCTTATGAATTGGGAGGCATTAATTTTTGTTTATAAATTATGTACTTGTTGTATCACAGTGCCTTAAAGTTTTATTTTGTTAGTGCTTTAGTGAAAATAAGTGAAATTGTGGGGTATCGTAATATATTTAAATGTGCAAAAATGGAAGCGGTTCCCGGTTGTTCAAAAGAAGTGGTAAAAGTTCATACCTCTAGAAACTCTACATTAAGCTTCAAGGAGAAGAAATTTTTTTTGAATATATATCATGCATTGGAGATTTTGGAGAAAGATCATCCCCTGGTACAGAAATCAGAATCAACAGGTTTACTTAACATGACTTCAAGGTATTCTGGCGTGAGTGAGCGGACCATTTACAGAATTTTAAGAGAATAAAAAAATTAAGGGGATGTTCAGAAACCTAAAGCGAAGTCTGGAAGAAAAAAAATATTAGTCAAATTCCAGAAAAATGGAGTTCATAAATTCTTCTATGTTGATCAAATCCCTACTGTTAAGAAAATATTACAGTCCCTGAATGATGAAGAACATGCCCAAAATGGGCAAATCGACGTTAAAAAAATGTTTGCATTATATGAACTTTGTATTTGCAAAAGGAAAGAGAAATAGCCTCCTACTTGGGAGATATGATATTATTTGTTGGTGAAGGAATTATATCAGGCAATTAGAGCTGCCCGCGAAAGAGGAAAAAAATGCACGATCGTGCCTGACTCGATGGGGGCACACTCCACTACAATCCACTACAACTTCTTCCAAGGCCGCAACCTTGAAAAAAAGAGTTAGTTTTAAGTAAAATCTCTGCCCTCGCGCATTTTAATTTTAAGTGAATTTATTCAATTATTAATCGGCACCTTCGCCACAAAGTGAACTTTTTTAAAATCCACAAACAAATCGAGTTCATTTTTCCTTTCAAGATACAACTTTCGCTATTGAAGAGTTACCTTTTTTTTTTTTAGAATAAATATTTAGTTATTTTTTAAGTGTTTTAAACTCTGTGAAGTGTATTTAAATAAATATTTTCCGTTTCCGTTTCCGTTTCAAACCAGTGTGTTTTACTGAACAGTAATATACAAGGTGATACAAACACACCCTGCTCAACTTACCAAAAGTGATTTCTTCGAACATTTAACCAAAGTTAAGTGCTCCGACTGCTTATACAGGGTGAAGCGTTGACCCTGATACTGAAAATATTTTATTTCTCTGAAACATCAACCAAACTTAAGTACGCGAACGCTCTCGGGGGTCTCTATTCAAGCTCTCCGACTGGCAATATTTTTATTTCCCCAACTCGAGGTGTGCGTTCGTGTTCACAGGGAGCACCGCGTCCTCGCATCACATCTTCCAGCGGCTTGCATACCAGTGTATGTGTGGGAGATATACCATTCTTCGGAGGGTATGTAAAATCGTCGGTCCGTTGTCTATTAAATGTTAGGCAAATAAAAGATCCCTATTCTTCGAAATAGAAGATGTTAGAGGAAACAGGCCGACGTTAAATAAATGTTAAGAAAATACTAGAAGCCTAGCGCGTTTGACTTGTCCTCGTCGAATTTTAATTGATCTGAATTTTTGCATGTTGCAGCATTTCTATGTTATTATTTGTACGAGACAGTGCAATGCAGTCAGGCAGCGTTATAAATTGTTTATTCTAATGAAAATTTGAAAAAAAACTATGTTTAGTGTCTTTAGTTTTTAGTTGGTAATTAATTACTTAATATGGTGTTTTGGAGACCTCTTGATACTAGTGATAACGAAACACACAATGTTAGTACTGATTTAGAGCTTAGACAAGCAAAAATTGTAAATAAAAACTTACATGTTCAAACTCAAAGGATTATTTTGAGTATTTATTTATGTCTAAAAGGTGAAAATAGTGGTTCTCCAGGTAACCAAATAGTGAAGAGGGTTTGTAAACTAACCATATTTAGCCGTTCTAAAATTTATAGGGTTATTAAAACCGGGGATGTAATTAATTGACTATTGTGTTAAACAGAAAACAGTTGGACAAAAGCTTAAGAAGCTTGATAACGCTTCCAATGAATTCATTCGTCGAATTGTGTATGAATTTTACCATGACCAGAATGTACCAACATTAGAAATGATTCGGGATAAGTTACGGGAGTATCCAGATTATGACTAAATCGTTAGGTACTTGGCTGTCACGAGGACATGACAACCGAATTATCTGAGAAATAAGCAAAGCACCAGCTGTTACCAAATATCCCGCCAAATTCGGTAATCGTTATGCACAATGCGTCATACCATCCGCGCCAAGAAACAAAAGTTCCCAGCACCAACACAAAAAACCGATATAATTGAATTTATGGAAAGTAAAGGCTTGAAAATACCTGAAAAAAACACCAAAAAGATTTTATTGAAACTGAAAAAGTTGTCAAATAAGTCCATCTGGTGGCGACTTATTGCAGTCTGAGTTAGCAACGTACTCGGACTAAGTTACTATATGTTACATGTATGAAGTTAAGTTACATGTATGTAACTTAGTCTAAGTAAGTTGTCAACTCAGTTGTTTCCACCGGATGGAGCCATTCGACAAATTGTAGACGCCTTTCGTCTGTATTTTGATAGACCTATACCGTACTGATGAGAGCTAACAAGCTCGAAACTGGTAGTCCTTTTTTAAGAATTAATCTGTCTTCTGGGGTTCTATTGCAATCAGATTTTATCTGCGTTTTTCGATTGAAGACGTAGTATGTCGCAAGTTTTTGGGCATTATTTTCAATCGTTTTGGAAATTCGTCTGAATAATATATTTTAATTTTTATTAAAATCGAAAGATCTCTAATATAAATAGTTTAATATAATATAGCCTGCAGTTATTGAATTATGCAAGTTAACCAATTTATGAAATATTATATACACTATTTGTTTTAATCCTCAGTACTGGCCACCAAATCAAATCTAAATTGTGGCTTTAAATGGTATCTGTTATTTATATCAGTACAATGCATATGCGTATGTATTATTTATGAGTATTTTAATAACGTATACTCTTATATATTTGAATATGTTCACGCCAAATATTTGCCGTTTGCAAACCAAAATAAATTGTATTTCTAACCAATTAATGTTTATATTGTTTCGGTGCAGCAGTTTATTTCATAATAATTTAAACTCTCTTCATAGTGGCATAAAAAGCCATTAGTTGAGGTAGAAAAAGCTATTTAGAGTGCTTGGTAATTAACTGAAAAAAGCCGTCAATAAAATTAAATAAGAAAAGTACTTAAAGGCAAACCGTAAACTAGAAATCAAAATGTTTACTTGAAGTATACAGTTTATTTATTATATTGTACACTTTATAATAATGCTAATAATAGTTTTAAGTGACTGTGTTAACGTACCTTCCCAATTTTGGTCAGTAGAAAACTATAATCGCTAAAAATAGTCAAATTTTTGAGTCAAGTTTCCTTATATACTCAAAATATATTAAAAAGTTTTTACCATTCTGACATAAAAAACTAAAAAGCCATAATATAAGAATTTGAATTTTATGGTTCTTTTCAAAATTTATACCTAGTTCCTAATTTTATTTTTATAGTAGTTACCAAAAACTCTATTCGTTTACCGTCCAATCCATCCGATGTACTCTTAACTTTTAGAAAGTTGAATTTTAATCGACTACAAGTGAGCAAATAGGATTAAACTAACAGAGACATGTTTAAACCCTTCTTTAATTCCCCATACATTTCTGTCATAAATTTCATGATTTCGTATTAAAATAACTATTTTGTAAAATGCTTTGCAAGATTACATACCTTTGTGCAGAAAAACTCTTGGGGTCAACATGATGCTTTGCAAGTGACGTCAAAAAGCATTAAAATGTAAACAACCTTTTGGTGTAAATATAAGTGCGATAATTATTTGGCATCATATTTGTTGTTATTGAATATACATTTTAATTTTACAATCAATCTTATCATTTCTACCTAAAATCTGAAAAGTGCAACATGCAGGGCGATAGCATGATAAAAAGTTCTCTTGATATACTTGGACCAGCTTAACTTAGTTAGAGCCCTCGTAAAGATTACCTTGAGGATGGTGTTTTTCCAAACCCACCACTACACAAGAAAGTTTTTGAATGGCGCAGCGGAGAAACGACCGAGCCGAAATTCAACAGCCTGAGCGCGCGTGCGTGCTAGATATTTAATATCTAAAACCTTTTATAATAAAATATTAACACTGATTGAAAATTTTAAATATAAAGTTAAGATAATGGAGGAATAAATGTGGCCATTTTATAGGATACATTAGTTAATGATTTAATTAGGTATATGAAACAAAACTCTCCATGATCTAACAAACAACTGCGTAGTGAAATGAAAAGTCAAGAGATATATTTTTATGCTTTTACTTTTATTCTGAATATACACATGTTTGTTATGCACACGATAGTAAAAGTAATAAGTATTGAAATTGTGGTAGCAGAAAAACGGATAAATTAAACCTTCAGACATCGGAAAAATAGAGAAGAAACAGCAATATACATCTAAGATTTATATCACCGCGTACGCTGTACACCTGTTCCTCTGTCACGCGTCATATGGTTCTCACTAATGGCAACAAGCATGACCACAGTCCAACCCGGTGTAGACGTAGCCGACCCGGCGGTGTTTTGGAAGTGGTAGCAATGCCTACTACTGGTAAGTCAAATCAAGGAGTCCTTACTCTAAATTATTTCCACGTATTTATAAAACTCCGTGCATTGAAGTTGGGACAGTATATCCGTTACGCAATAATCAAATACTGTAATATTTATTGACAGAGCTTCCACCACGAATCTTAATTGATAAGAATTAAAATGATATCCGGAAATGACGATAATGTGAGTTATTTCCGTTAAAGGAAATTGAATTTCTGTAAAAAGAAATTGAATTTGCGTTAGGAGAAATAGTCTTATTTCAGTTATATTGAATGTATTTTAATTTTTTTCATTTCAAATGGAATATCTGTTTTTATTCAAGTAAATAGTAATGGCGTCCCACCGAAACGTATGTGGAATGCTATGTTAAAAGTAGTTTCCTCGTTTCCTATTCATACTTAGGAAATATTTCAAGTAATATAAAAATAATGTCATTCAAAAGCAATATCCAACATCATAACGACACATTTGTTTGTCAGAGGAACATCACAAGACATGGAAAAGGTTTTAATGTGTAATAAAAATTCAGTATTCTTCCAGAATACGATTTACGACAACATGTGGTTACAGGTGAACGAAACAACATTACCGGAAGGTATAAAAGTATAACGTTGGTTTATGTATATAGTATGTTCATTAATTGCTGGTAGTTCTTATAATGGTGGATAGTATTCGTTTAATGTAATAACATTTCTATATTACATTTTCTGAAAAAGATATTTGAAAATGTGGGCTAAGATTAGAAAATTATTTGTGTGGCAAACAGCTTTTGGTGGAATGACGATTTTCAAGAGCTAGTGAAACAAAAAAGTGAATTTACTAAAAATGACTGGCCACAAAATACACAAATGATAGACTAGGATATAGATATTTAGGAAAAAAGAAATAGATAAAGCAAAAAAATGCATCTTGGGAAAGAGAAAATGCGCAGAAATAAATTCTGCTGGAAAGTTCACGATCTCGGGAGGCATGGAGGTGCGTTAATAGTTTAAGGAGAAATAATAAAGAAGAACATAAAATTGAAATAGTAGGGATAATAACATGGACAAATTACTGCAAGGAGCTCTTGACGGAAAACATATATGAATTCAATATACAAACGAAAGATGAAAAGAACATGGTACACACAAATACAAGCACAAATAGGAATATTACGACAGAGTAAATTAGGAATGATCTTAGATTTATGAAAAATAATAAATTCCTAGGTCCTGGAGGTGTTCCTATTGAACTCGTTAAACATGCCTCAAAAAAGCCCTGAAAATACTTCGAGATATATTCAACAAGATGCTAAACGGAGACCAAATGCCTGAATGTAGCGTACTTTCCCACAATTAAGCATGGATATACCATAATCATAAAACTAACAAAGGTTATACCTTGAAGGCAAAAATGCCGACAGGCTGGAGACAGTAATGGCCAACTACAATAGCCTACCGTAAAACCGTAATTTGGAAATTACGCTCATTTACCCATCCCTCTAGAGGTATACGAGAGACCGCCGAAATGCAGGCAAAACAGTTCAGTCTTATTTCTGTTCACAAACAATTCACTTCGTATATTTAAACTTAAGATTCGTAACCACTTTTTGTTAAGTTTTGTTTAATAAATAACTCCTTCTGAAGAACATTTAATTAGTTGTACCCACACAACACTGAAGAATGGAACATATCTTACATTAGTTCAATATATAAGAAAGGTAATAAAAGAAAATGTGAAAATTATAGGGATATTGCGATGGGCTGATCAATACGAAGACTGTATGGACGTATACTGAAAAAAGTGTGGCTGAAAAAATTGAGGAAATCGAAGAGCAGAGCGGATTTAGGCAGGGTAGGCATATCTCCAAATATATTGCTAGAGGACGGAGTTACATGCGGTATTTATAGATCTAAAGAAAGCCTACAACTCAGTACCCCATATGAAATTATGGAAAGCAATGGTAAAGCAGACATACACAATCAAATAACAAAAGCAATACAGAAAATATACAGGGAGGCAAATAGTCAAATAATTAAAATCTGAAACCGTTTGTCATTATCCCTTAAGACAAATAAGGGCCTAAAACAGGGATTTCCTATATCGCCCACCCTATTTAAATTGTATATTAACCAAGCCCTAAAAAGTTGATTAAAAAATGCAAATACATGGGTATAAAATTAAACGACAAACACGTCCAGCACTTATGTTCGCCAAATAGCACTAGCGGAAGACGAGGATGACTCCAATTATATGGCGAGAAAACTTATTGACGAATACAAACAATGGGGTTTGGAAAAAATCTAGAAAAGACGCAGTACATACACGCAGTAGATAACATTATTAGACATACGACAGATTATAAATACTTATTTAGGAGTCACATTAACAGAAGACGGTAGAGATGATATAGATACAAGTAGAAAAATCGGCCAACGAGAGACAATAATAAAACAGCTACCCCGTTCAGTGGAATAATAGCATAACGGAAAAGCAAAACAAACAGATATATTCCACAATATTTGAAAGCTGTGTCATGTATGGAGCTGAATTATGGGTAATGAATAAAAATATACAAGACTGACTCGGTCCATATATCAGAAACGATATCATAAGATAAAAAATGCACGTAGTGTCTAAGATATTGGAGGAAATAGAAAGAAAATAGCTAATATTGTACAGCCATATGAAACGTATGGCAGAAGATAGAATACCACAAAAGGCCTTTGAGTGGGCCCCGACTCAAAGAAGAAAAAGAGGCAGACCTAGAACGGAGTGGAGAAAAAGAATAGAAGGAGCAATAGAAGATATAGGTCTTGAAGACGGTGATTGAAACGACAGGATGAAATGGAGAATGAGATGCGAGAAGCGGCAATAAAGCTGTACGAAACTCGCGTATATATATAAATGTGGCAACATAGCAAAAGTCAAAGCCAAGGGTGTTGTACTATCTAAATTAATATTTGTGTTTTTCTTTTAAACATAACGTTCGACTTTTTATTTAAAAGAAGTGGACAGTATATGTTATTAAATAATAGATTTACCCATTCTGTAAAATATTTTACGACGATGTTTAACCTCACTGTAAAAACAATTGGCGGTACATTTTCTCTTCAAGAGAGCTTTTTCTGGTCTTCACTACAAATAATTAACGCACAGTAAATGCCTCCATTTTTATTTTAGATATCGCTTATCGAAAAACTAAACTACTCTACTGATAACGTAAATAAAATAATAAACGCTGATCGACCAACATCGAGCGCTTACTGCGAGCGATGATAAATGTAACGTGCAACGTTGTCGGCTTGTGTCAGTTTCCCATATATCCCAGAAATTAACTAATTTTTTATTTCGTTTATTTGGCATAGTAGCCAAAAATGTTAAATAGAAAAGTTATTCCATTTTATGGGTACAACTATTCTTTAATAGGACTATCAGAACACCCTGTATTTGTAGCTAGGAGAATCTGCACGCTGTACATTTTCAAATGCTTTATTTATGTACTTATAATGACAAAAATACTAAAATATTAACATTGATGAGTTGCTTTGCGAAAAGCTTGTTCTTTTGGAATTTTAAGATGAATTTGGGGATGAATTCCCAAAGGCATTTACTCGAAGTTTTTTATTTATAAACACCTAAAATGCTACAATTTAAAGCAAAAAGTCCGAAGTCCCCTAAAAACTGTTTTGCAAATGTATGAGTTACTCGGCTATTTTGAACTTGAATTAATAAAAGGCCAGTAGACAGTTGTGCAGGTCAGTTGTGCGTAACATCGCTCTAGTAAAAATCCCAAAATATAAAGTAAAATCTGGATTAAAAGGGATATAATTCAAACACAATGTACCAAAATCCGAAGAATCTGTAGTGGCGTTCACAAAAAAATAAAGCGAATATACAATTAATAAACAGTTAAAAATTGTGATTCAGTGCGCGCAATCTAGATCGTGTAATCAAACTTTGTGTTAGATCTGAAGCAAATTTCCCAGAAGGGCTCGGAGTAAAAACCCAAGCGGGCCACCGTAATAAAGTACCAGGCACTAAACATCTGGTACTTAAATTTACAAGAATGTCTAATATATGTCATAAATGTGAATCGGCAATTGAACGTCGAAAGACAACAGCCATAAACTGTGCGGGCTTTTGTGGTAAGGCGTTTCACTTTACCTGTGTGGGAATCCCACCAGAAATAATAAAGTATATCAAGACACCTGGATTACATTGGTACTGCGATGAATGTGAGAAAGTAAAAAATGAGTATGAAAAAGTTATGAAAAATAGTATTGAAAGTAAGCTGAACAATGTTTTAAAAGATATGGAGACACTATTTAACAATGCTAAAATTGAAATAGTTCAAATAGCAAACGATAAGCTCTCAAAAATTGCAGCGTCAACAAATATACCGGAAACAAAACCACTTTACTCACAAATTGTAAATAAACAATCTATGGTAGTTATAAAACCAAAAAATATAGAGCAAACAAACATCCAAACAAAGTCCGACATCATGGAAAAATTAAATCCTGCCGATTTAAATATACCAATGTCTAAAATAAAACACACAAGAAATGGTGGTATAATAATTGGCTGTAATAGTGAGGAAGGTGCAAATAAATTTAGAGAGATAGCAAATGATAAATTGTGTGGAAATTATGAAGTGAAAGAAGTAAAAAATACAAATCCTAAGATAAAAATTGTAGGTATGATAGAGCAATATAAAGATGAGCAACTGGTAAAATTTGTAAAATCTCAAAATGATGTCTGGACGGAGAAAAGTGTCTGCAATGTGATAAAAATATGGGCAACAAAAAACAAAAGAAATATTTTTCAAGCTATATTAGAAGTGGATGCAGAAACATTCTGTAAAATTATGAAGCAAGGTAATTTATTTGTGAACTATGACGTCTGTGCTATTTATGATGCCACCGATATCAAAATGTGCTACAAATGCAGTGGACTAAATCATGTCGCGAAGTCGTGCAGTAATAGCAAAATTGTGTGCCCAAAATGTTCCTTGGAACACCCAGTGAAAGAATGCCCTAGCACATCTTTGCCTAAATGTGTAAATTGTGTAAATGCAGGGTTAAAGGAGAGCAATCATTTCGCATGGGATAAAACAAAATGTACAGTTTATATAAAAAAATTAGAACATCACAAGTTGTCTATCTTTTCGAAGGAATAGCAATCACATATACAAAATACCAGTAACCTAAGTGAAAGTCAAAATTCTCTTGGGGCACCTGAAGAGGCGTCTAGGAGCAACCTATCAATAATTTACCAAAATGTAAGGGGCCTTAATACAAAGACTGCCACATTATTAAACAATATTAGTGCTACCATAGATGAATATGACATCATAGGAATAACAGAAAGTTGGCTGACCGAAGGTGTATATGAAAATGAAGTATTTCCCAGTGATTTTTTGGTGTACAGAAAGGATAGATGCCGTGAAACTAGTGGAAAAACCAAGAGTGGGGGAGTAATTCTTGCTGTCAAAAACATATATAGTACAAAGCAAATACATATGGATTTTAGCGATCGATTTATTGATACGGTTTGTGTAAAAGTAAATACATCTGAATCTAATGCACTATATGTTATCTTAGTATATATCGATCCGGCCTGTAACATCAACACTGTAAGTAATTTTTATAATTTCTTGGAAAATTTACCATTTCTCTATAACAATAATTTCCTAATCATGGGAGATTTTAATGTCTCCAAACTGAATCAGTATTATAAGAGCAATACATTAAATGATCAGTATGTTAGAGAACTTATAAATTTTCAAAACTTTTTTGACTGTAAGCAGTATAACAAAATAGCAAATTATTTAGACCGTATATTAGATCTGGTAATATCGATTCAAAATTGCACAGTCCAACGCAGCCCATTTTGTTTAGTAGATGAGGATGCACATCATCCAGCTTTGTATATAGAGGTCTCTTTAGTAATCAATAAATTAACGCAATTGTCGTCTCCATTAAAATCTACCTATAATTATAAAAAGGCGAATTTCAATCTATTATATGAACTATTTAGAAACACGGATTGGACTGATATTGGAAGGTTTCTGATGTAAATGATGCTGTAGAATATTTCTATTCCATTATATACAATATATTTGATAAATGTATCCCAAAAACAAAAACTTCCAAGAAATATCCAGTTTGGTTTAACAACCAAATCATAAAAGATCTAAGAAAAAAGGACAGAATTCGTAAAAAATATAACTTCTCTCAATCAAATGATTTAAAAAATGAATATAGTAATCTAAGAGCAAAACTAAAAAAGGATATTGATCAAGCATACAAACAGTACATAAATAAAATACAAAAGGATATTAGCGATGATTCAAGGACATTCTGGCAATTTATGAAGGACAAAAAAGGGGCAGTCTCCTTCCCAAATACTATGCACCTAGATAACCTAGAATGTAAAAGCGGGGAGGCAATTGCAGATGCATTCGCAAGTCACTTTAAAAGTGTATACAATGTAGATTTTCATGGAGATGACTCACACATAAAGCTAAATCCGCACATGGATGAAGTAGTTGTAAACTCTATTACACAAAATGAGATACGTGATGCTGTAAAGAGACTAAAGTCAAACAAAGCAGTTGGACCCGACAGGTTACCCTCTTACATCGTTAAAGGTTGTATCGACTTTCTTGTATACCCGCTTCACTACTTGTTTAACCTAAGTTTAAAAACCAAAGTATTTCCTGAAATCTGGAAAGAAGTCCGTCTTTGCCCAGTACACAAGAAAGATGATAAAACCAACATTAAGAATTATAGGCCTATTGCTATACTATCAGTCCCAGCAAAACTTTATGAATCGATTATCTATGACGATATCTATAGATCAGTCTCCAATAGCATATCCATTCACCAGCATGGTTTTATGAGACAAAGGTCAACTGCTAGTAACCTGATTAATATCACTCAGTTCATATCCCAAGAAATACACGAAGGAAATCAGGTGGATGTTGTTTATACCGACTTTCAAAAGGCGTTTGATTCGGTGTCGCATAATTTCCTACTTTGTAAACTTAAAAATGAATTTGGATTTCATGAGAATCTTATAGAACTCCTCACATCATATTTACATAATAGAAAACAGTATGTGTCTGTAAGTGGTTATGCATCGAAACAGTTTCTTGCCATGTCCGGAGTCCCTCAGGGTTCCAATCTTGGACCACTGTTATTTCTCATGTTCATAAATAGTCTTACTGAAATAATTAGAGCCTCCAAATATCTGTTATTTGCAGATGATTTAAAGATTTACATTAAAGTTGAAAGTAATATGGACTGCTTCCTGCTCCAAAATGACATTAATAATTTATATCAATGGACACTTCAAAATAAATTGTATCTTAACATTAATAAATGCTTCATTATGACCTATACTAGAAGAAAAACTCCAATTATATTCAATTACAAAATGAATAATACAGATTTGGCTAGGGTTGAAACCATGAGGGACCTAGGCGTAACATTTGACACCCAGCTCACATTTAGTAACCATATTTACACCATGATAAATAAGGCTAATAAAATGTATGGATTCATAGTACGCAATACGAAGATGTTTAACAATACAGGAGCTATTAGGCGGTTATATATTTCGTATGTAAGATCTCAGTTGGAATATTGCTCAATTGTCTGGAATCCATTTTATCAAATACACAAAAATAGCGTAGAAACAATACAAAATAAAGTTTTAAGGTTTTTAAATTATAAAGAGACTGGTTTATATGATTTTGATATAGATAAAGATATATTAAGGGAAAGATATAATCTCAAAACACTGGAGAATCGACGAAAATACGGGCATATTGTATACTTACATAAATTGTTACATGGCAATGTAGACGATAGTAGTTTCCTGTCCATGATAAGTTTAAGCGTCCCCCACTATCCTACTAGAACTTATAGAACTTTCCACTTAGACCTGGCAGGTACAAATTATCAAATCAATTCCCCTCTCCACAGAATATGTAGTAACTATAATACGATCCAAGCCAACTGTGATATATTTGATATCAGTATAAAAAAACTAAAAACCATGTTAAATTCATTGTTTTAAACCATTGCTTTCTAATAATATGTTAAAATTAAGCTAGTATTAAGTTAGTTTTAGGTTAATGTAAATATCAAATGTACCATATCACTCTGTAATAGGGCTTGCCTGTTGAGTGCATTACCAAATAAATAAATAAATAAATAAACATATATTGTTGAAAATTATATTGTTACGTAAATGTGAAATTGGAAAACATCTGCAACATTTTCTTATAAGGAAATGTTTATTAAGATTTAAGTCATTTTCACTCATAACAAATTGGCAGAAAATCAATGTTTTGCAAAAAGACAAATTAACCTGCAGTGTTGTTTAAGACTTCATAATTAGTTTCAAGAGTTTATAATCAGTTGAACAGCGAATAGAAAACCATAGCATGTTTGAACATTTTCTACAAGTTTTAATGCTGTGAAATTAAATTAAGTTGAAAAGTTATTTAGGAGCCTTTTACAACAGTTTTGATTCTGAGAATTTAATAAAGATTGATACAATTCAATGCTCGAAGCAAAGTAGGTAATTAAAAAATTTCAACTACAATTAGTCATTAACTTCCAATGCAAAAATAAAAAAGAGACACAAATAATAAAAGTGTAGTAAAGTAAATACATACTACGACAGTCCAGTATTCCATTATTTCCTATGAGAGGAAATCGATTAATTGCTACCAATCAAGGTGCACAATGTGCGTTTCCAAATCAATTGAAAATAATGTCCTATAACTTGCAGATACTACGTCTTCAATCGGAAAACGCAAAATAAAATCTCATTGCAATAAGCCCCCAGCAGGCAGATTTCCAGTGCAGTGCTATTATGCATCGCGAGCCGCAGACTAGTTTCGAGCTTGTTAGCTCTCATCAGTGCGACATGGGCAAATGCACAACATCACTTTACTAGCCTTCTATAGTCATCAAATTACAGACACGAGGTGTCCGCAACATGCGAATAGCTCCATCTGGTGACGACTCATTGCAATCAAGTTGGCGACAAACTCGGACTAAGTATATATTTAACAAAATGTAAAAGCCAACACAAAGTGGAGGCAGGCAGATATCCAGTGTAGTGCTGTTGTGCATCGCCAGCCGCAGACTAGTTTCGAGCTTGCCTATGTCACACTGATGAGAGCTAACAAGCTCGAAACTAGTCTGCGGCTGGCGATACACAACAGCACTGCACTGGATATCTGCCTGCCCCCCCCCACTTTGTGTTGGCTTTTACATTTTGTTAAATATATACTTAATTCGAGTTTGTCGCCAACTTGATTGCAATAAGTCGTCACCAGATGGAGCTATTCGCATGTTGCAGACACCTTGTGTCTGTAATTTGATGACTATAGAAGGCTAGTAAAGTGATGTTGTGCATTTGCCCATGTCGCACAGCACTGCATTGGAAACCTGCCTGCTGGAGGCTGCAATCAGATTTTATTTTGCGTTTTCCGATTGAAGACGTAGTATGTCGCAAGTTATAGGACATTATTTTCAATTGATTTGGAAACGCACATTGTGCACTTGATTGGTGGCAATGAATCGATTTCCTCTCATAGGAAATAGTGGAACACTGGACTGTCGTAGTAGGTATATTTTTACTTTACTACACTTTTATTATTTTTGTAATAATTTATCCACTTTGTGTTGGCTTATATATGTTGTTAAAAAAGAGAGAAAGTCACTCACCGGCAGAAAACCGGCTTTGGCCACCATGAAATAATTTAGAAACACTCTTAAACATTCATTAATTTAACTAGAAATTAGTGTTAGTTTGAAGAACACTTCATTGTTGATACAAGATGTATGAATTAATTAAGAAGGATAACAACTTAATTTAAACTTATTATTTAAAAATCATTAAGAAATTTAATCATGATTTGCTTAAGTTAGCAATGTTATATTAATGGAGTGAATTACGCCTCAGGATTGACAGAATTTCTGAATCTGATACACAGATGACTTTGGGCATAACTGTTTGTGATTTTCAAGTCTTCTTTACTAAGCTTCAAGTTGAATGAGAATAAGGCAATATTACACAATTCATTAGTTTAATATATTTTTTTAAGTTTTTAAAATGTAATTAATCTAATATGTTCTGTTAGAAGGATTAATCCACATATTTCATTGAATATCTTCGCTACTTTCATCAGGCCCTCGATGAACAGTATCAAAATCACTTTCCTTCCCGTCTATTTCGTGTACTTTTGTGTGACCGTTGCTAAATTTCTTGTAAGAGTAAGGAATATTAAAGAAAGAAGGAATACTAAAAACCAAGAAAGAATGATTCAAGAGTTAAAGAATACTAAATACAATTTTTAATAACACATTTTTGAAGAGCTGCCGTATGAATTACTTTACCGAAAGCATTGAAAGCGCATTTAATATATTATTGTAAAACTAGAACCGTCATGAATACATTTCATAAGTTTAGAATTTATTATCATTACAAGGAACAGTTGACACATATCAGACACATAAGCACATATATGTTTTATTCGATCCTTGATTTCAGTGTGTTATGAAATTCTGCACAATATTTTTTCTAAGACGACTATTAAGAATTATGATAGTTATAAAGAATTCTTGTTATCGTTATGTGTCTATTCGATGAAATAGGTATATAATAATAAGAGTACACTTAATCCTTAACAGTGTTTTATATATATCCAGCTAAACATGCGTATAAACCCTACCTTGGTGTCATCTAACAAACAGTTCTATGAGCATATGTCACTTAACAAGCGGGTGTCGTATTATCAAAGGGATTCATAGCAAATCTATATACATGAGTGAATTTAGATTTATATCCGTTTACCATGTACAATTGATTTACAGGTGCGTAGTACTATAATTTTGTTGGCTGGCGAAACTTGTCATCTTACTGTAAGTATTGCACTTTCTGTAAGCTTTTCTGCAAAAATCAATTCTTCTGTTACCAACCTAAATTAATTTTTAGTCAGCTATAAAGTACGCATGTAAAGATGCATGTGATGGTGAAATATGGTAATATAACAATAAATTGATCAGTTTTGAAGAAAAATACCATTGAAACGCTGGGTCCGTATTCCAAAGGATGCGCGATAATACTTTAGTGTATGAACCAATTTCACAAAACGCCAAAACATTTGAACAGCATCATTGGGGCATGATATAAACTGAAAACTAGTTTCTGTCATTCCCCGATGATGCTTAGTATTCACTGATGATAGAATATTGAAGCAGTGATAGAATAGAGATGTAGGAGAAACAACGACACTTGGAGATGGTCCGATATGTACCGAATACACGTGACCTCAGACCTCTTAAATTTAATTTAAATTAATAAGAACGGGATTTGAGTGTGATTTTATTAACATGAAACTTATGCCAATACGTGATATTGAACAAGAAAAAGCTCCCCAGTTTGGAAAAATTAAAAAGTTTGAGCTGAGCGTTGAGTATTAGAGTTTGATATAGTGCCTGTGAGCCCTTTGTTCACTAAATTTTGAGTTTGAGAAGTTTCGGTGGGTCACTCGTAAAACGTCAAATAGGGTGAAATGCTGTGTATAAGCTCTGGAGTTGGTTGATGCACTTGAAATAGATTATTTACCACTTTGATTTAAATTGCTGTCTATGGCAGGGTCTAAAACTTCACCCTGTATATGCTTCTCTTGGATTAAAACACTTTATTTAAAACGAACAAGAATAATGTATTTAATATAACTGAACAGGTTTGGTAAAACGATTTTAACTTAAATATTTAATTCACAAAGTTGTAAAAGGATAACTCTTCGTACACTGAAATTCCGTTTTGGAAATATTAAGATTACAACGTAAAAAATTATGAACATGAATTTAAGAGAGTCTGAAAAAATTGTTAGATGTGTAATGGCAGAATAGAATTGAGCTTTTTTACTTCGTACAGCCAAGGAAGCAGCTGCGCGTGCTCGACTTTTTAAATGGTTCGTTCGGGACTTGGCGCGCAGAGGTTTGGAAATGTCTGGAAATGTCCCCGTCCATTCCGTGCGAACACTATTGCGCAATATTGCATAAGAAAATGTAAAGATGGAAAATTAGAACCTGTAATTTATTGATATATGAACGGAGTTCGGATCGATTTGATTTCGGAAGTTATTAATGAAAATTTGTTGAAAAGATTTATTAAATTTGAAACGACCCGAAGCATTAGCGTTCTGTTGATAATATGCAATTATTACACTTAACGCGCCAGGCTTGTAACTTGTAATTCAGCGCTCGGCGGGGCACATAGCCCGGAGAGCAGCTGCTGGTTGCAGTCTGGTTACGTTCCTTATAGTAAAATAAGGGTTCTATAGAGGAGTTTGCTACTAAAATATTATCTTTTAATATTCTGTCCTCTAAAAGCATATTTGAACTTCTAGTATTGTCGAATACAAAATGAAGGCTTAAGCGTCTTAACAAAAGCTTCAAAAATCCAAAAATAATAAGCTTCAGATAAAAATAAAGTTTGCTAATGCTCTCAATACGCTTTCAATATATCGTGTTCAATATATAATTCAATATACTTTCAATATATAAATGAAAAAATATTTTGTTACCATGTGGTAACATGTGAAATTTTAGTCATATAACATTGAAGAAAGTCAATTTAATTTATTTAATAAAAGTGAAAATAAATTAATAAAACAATTGAAAATCATTGAAAATGAAATAATTAATGGATAAAATTTACCTGATGGTGTTGTCTAGCACAATTAAATGTGGATTTAATTGTAGTAGTAGTTACTGGAAGATTTTACAATTTAAAAGTTCTATGATGTTAATCAGATCAGAATTGGAAGACAAATGGCCACTTCAGATGATTAAATAATAAAGTAAACTTTTTATGTCATTATTTTAACTACAGTACCAATGTATAAACTTTAAAAATATATTTTTCCTAAGCAAAATGAAAACTAATATTTTTACGAGAGTCGCCATCTGTTGATGGGCGACTTAAGCGCACGATCGAATTCCTTTTCTAGTTAAATTTCTATTATATAGAATCGATTAGAGAAATCTTTAATAATCATTGAGGAATACTTCAAACAATAAATTGTAAATATAACAACATAACCTAAGCACGAACTGTTCAAATAAAGTAAATTGTTATATATAGATTTTTGAACGATTTTCTGATGATCCAGTAAGTACATCATACATTAGATAACATAGAATATTTAATAGGTGCGAATTAAAGAAATTTTAGAGGTAAGAAAAATAACCATGTTGTATAGAGTAAATAAAGTAAAAATTAAATTTATATGAATGTAACTGTTTTGTAGACTTGGTAGACAATTGGATACTGAAGTGCTGTAAAAGAGATACATATTATATAAATTACATGACAGAGTTTGTAAGATACAAAAATAGCAATGTATAAAATGTGACAATATTTAGCAATGATACAAAGATAATTTTGCTAGTTTGAAGTAGTCTCACTTATAAAAACTAAATCAAAATTTTATACAGATCGTGCTAAACACAAACAAATATCAGTTATTATAACAAAGTTGTTAAATGGACATAGTCCATGTAAAAATACTTACGTATCAACAAAGCGATATATTATTGATTATGCATCATTCTGCTCAATTTAACGTGGATAAAATGTAAGGCCCTATTAAATGGTCTCTAAAGAGATCAAGAAGTTTAACTTCAGTTTCCAAGAAATAAAGCCCGCTCGTCTGGAGCAGCTAATTTTCAACACATGTAGGAAATTAAATGCGGATGCTATAAAAACTAGTACAAACATTAATGTGGTAAGCACTGCCATAAAATACATTGTAACCGAAACTATATAACATTAAACAACTCAACAACCACAGAAATAATACACACTGTTGCGCTGATGTGTTTATAGTACGAGAAAAAGATACATTACTTGCCAAGTGCATGGTCAATTTTACGGGTAAATAAACTTCGGGTTGAGTAAAGTAAATAATGGTTACCCTAATATTTTAAAAGTATCGTAAAGGTTTTAGCGGATATGTAACAACACTGGCTTAATTTACAGCGATATTTTACGTTAAAGATTTTCATGTAAAAAGTATAGAGCACCAATTTTGTGCGGGACTATTGAACGTTTCCCGGCGAGTGCATTTAAATGGAGTGGTCAGCCGATTATGAAATGGGAAGGAAATCAAAAACAAATTCGGATTCATTTCTATTCACACATTCAGTTTGGCTTCGCGTTTATAGAGCCACGCCCTGAAATGAGGGTTCACATTTTATGAGCGAAAAAAATATCATACAGGTATGGGTGTAATATAAATTGGAAATTTTATTTCCATCTAAGTCATACTTCTCACGAGTGCGGTCGATAAAAAAATTTCGGTGCCGGATTAGAACATGCTCTTTCGGTTGCAGGTTCTACATATATACAGGGTGATTTATGTTGGATGGACTATTGGAAGTATATGGAGAACGAGTAAACATATTCATTCAAAAATTTGGGAACCAAGGTAACAAAATATGCTCTGTCAGCCTAAAATATTATCGAAAGCGCGGCGTTGTCAAATTTAGGTTAAACTTGCAATACCTTCGTTATTGTAAACGGAACACCCTGTATATTTTTATACTTTTAGAATCTACGTAACGTTTCGGAGATATTAGTTTATTTCCAGATTTAATGAGCAAAATCTGACTACCAATAAATCGTGTTATCTGCCTACGAAAAAACAATCATAAGCTGAACTGTCGATTACCATTAGGCAAGGCCTGAGCTGTACTCAAACCTTAGTAGTAGTAGTAGTATACAGGGTAGGTTAGAAGTAACTTTCTTTAAATGACGTAAAAATAGACGAAAATAATTTTTTTATGGAATGCCCTGTATATTATTACTGATTCAGAAAGCTGACACACTTTTCTATTCAGATATGTATATTGCACCTATACCTAACTCGTAGTGTTTTCGATTTATAAATAACTAAATAAACACCACAGAAATTAGACAACCCCCAATTTCAGAAGCCAGAAGCTTGTGCGGAACGGGGTTACACGTTGAAAAACGCGGACATACAACCATATCTTCCGACAGTGCCAGAGCCTGGGTTCGAACCCAGCAGCGCGATACCCGTTTGATTAATCGGTATTGCTACCGTCTTAACTAGCGCGTGTATCGGCTAGATATATTTACATATATGCCTTAGAAGTACATACTACTAAACGGTGTATTTATGCCAGATACTAATTACACAACTGCAGTTCTAACGAGTCTATTTATTATGCACGGACAGTGTTATAATCATAATAAAACACATAAAAAATACGACAAAATCCACAAGAAGCAATTATTACGTAATTGAATGAACAAAACATAATTACAAAAAAGATAATAAATGTTCAAAGTGTTGGCCATTGACATCCAGACATTTAACTATACGAGAATAGTCACCATCCGTTGTATCAACTCTAATTTCAGCAGGGTCTAGGTTTTGAAATGCTTGATTCACCCGATGACCTAATCGATTCCTACTATTTACCGGCGTTATACTATGAATAATTTCTTTAATAGTACCCCATAGCTAAAAATCTAAGGGTGTAATATCCGGCCACCTCGGAGGTCAGTTCCATAATCCACAGTCCCAAACGTCTGATCCATCAGTCTTCGAAAATCCGGTCTAATTCTAAACTAACTGCTGCAGTACAATGTAGCGGAGCCCCATCAGGTTGGTACCAACAACTTCTGTAGTCCTCACGAGACATGTTGTTAGCGAAATCTTCAACAATTGTCCTTATAATCTCTGAATAGTTCAAAGACGCCAATTTTTCCGTATTCGTATATTACGTGGTTTATTTTATTATCCTTTCAGGTGTAAAAAACGTTGAAATTAAATTATTCCTGAAATCCGGACTCTCTAGTAATATTAAGGTTTTCAGCAGCCCAAAAATGTTTATTCTCGTGAGAATTTGGATTCGTCGATCCATATGATTTTTTTTAAGAAATTAGGATTCTCATGAGTATGTATCAACAACATTTCACAAAATTCTACCCTTTGTAGACCGTCTTGAGGCTGTAAAGCCTGAACTCTTGTAAAGTTATAATCATGCATCTTATGGTTTGCCGATATCCGTTGAACCGATGAATATAATACGCTTAAATCCTGTACAGCACTCCCTATGTAATATTGAAGATTTGCACGAAAATATGCTAAAACATTTATTTCAATTACTTCATCAGAAGTTACAGGCCTGGGTAAATTTTTTGCAGCTTTCAGAGATGAACCAAAATGTATAAAATCATTCTGAACTCGCATGAATTTTGTGTTATTCATTTGCGGTAAATTCGAGTTTTTCTCATTAAAATTTCTACAACTTCTGCTTATATTCTGATCACACTGTCCGTTTGGAAAAAATAAATTCATTTGAACGATATTTGTGTAATTACCTGCCAATATTACATCAACATCAATACATGATGTGAATAAATGACATTTCCCCCGAAATAAAATATATCATTGCCTATATGCTACAAGGGAGAACAAGATATACGTATTTCTAATGTTACATGGCTTATGTCCATTTAACAATTTTATATAATAATTGGTATTTTATTTATATTTAGCACGATCTGTATAACATTTTGATTCAGTTTTTGTAAGTGAGACTGTTTCAACTGTCAGAAAATTTCTTTGTATAACTGCTAAATTATTTCTCATTGTTTTATGTACATATTTTTGTATCTTAGAAACTCAGCCATGTTTTTTTAACACTAAATTATGTATCTCTGTTACAGCTTCAGAACCCATTGTCGATATGAAGCCTACAAAAATATTTACATTCATTTATATTTCATTTTTATACTTTGTTTACTATATACATGTAGTTATTTTCCTTACCTGTGAAACCTTCTCATTAATCTGTTATATAGTGTACTTATATAATGTGATCGATTTACTTTATTACGACAATTCGTATTTTTGGTCATGTATGCAAAGTAACTATCTAATTTGTTCTATGCAACTAATGTCAAATTATTTTTGATTAAAGATTCTTTTTATCGATTGTATGCCTGTCACTATTTTAATTGTGTGTTTAAGTCGCCCATCAACAGATGGCGATACCCGTATAACATTACAGCTTTCAATTTTATTAGTAAAATATATTTTTCAAGTTGCATATTGGTACCATATTGTAGATTACAATATAAAAAAGTTTACCTTAGTAACTAAACTCGCCAAGGGATCACTTTGCCTGCCGATTTTGATCTGATTTACACTTTCAAACGTTCAACTGTGAGATCTCAGTAATTTATATTACAGTGATATATATTACAGTAATATCCACATTTCCTGTGTTTAACACAACCAGGTAAATTTTATTTATTAGCAATTTAAATTTCAATAATTTTCAATTTTGTTCTTATTACAATTTAAATTTTTTTAAATTCATTTTTTAATTCAATTAGTAATTAAAATTCTACATGTTGCCACGTGGTAATAAAATATCCTTTTTCCTTTCATTTTTGGCAATTTATAGTTTGCAAATCAGAATTAAATGAATTAATTGATTGATTGATTCATTAATTAATTAATAGATTAATTTGTCTTTAACCATCAATTTATTTCTATGCAGAATTTAGTTTTATGCATTAATTGATTTTTATGCATCTATCTACCTCTATGCATTTAAGTATTTCTATATCGCAGTTATTTCTATACATCATTTATTTTTACGTATATTTACCTTTACGTATTGAGTACTGTTACGTATTAAGCAATCTTTAAACATCAACTTTCATTGGAATCGAACGCCTTCTTGTAAAGATAAATTGCCAAATTATTTAGATTGGGTGTCTATCAGATAATTGGGTCCTGAAATGCAGTATCACAGCTTTCCATTTTCATCTATACCGACTGAAAATCCAGCAGATTGGTATCGTGAAAATCAAATTTTACTATTTTATATGTAACATCATATTATAAAATTTATTTATTTATGTAACATATTTTATCATTCATTTTATTAATATTTTTATTCTCCTTACCGATAATTTTAGTCTCGTCTCTAGGAGACTGGTTTTACGGGAAAAAGATCCAACTCAACTAATTATCTACTATAGATGGTGCCCACACAATATCAATTTTTTCATTGTCTCCTTTTCTCGTAAAAAACGAAAATTTGTCTTTTATGTCATACATACAAAAAGGGTAAGTATCACATCTCCTACAAGTGCTCTGAATCCACGACTCTTTGCTCCAAGCCAGCTAGTCGTTCGCGTATGTTGCCTCATTTGTTTCCCAAAAATAAACAATAAGGAAAAGGAGGTAATACTACTGTATATTTATAAATAAATAATAATCTCAGACGCGGTTCAACCCGGAAACCAAGTATTTTTCATGATTCAATGTTGTAAACTTAAGACAATTTTTCTTGGGAATGTGGCACTAATTCACTGTTTTTTTCTTTGCACCATTTGTGTTTATGTATTTAACACTAGTCTTTCCATAATTTTATTTCTGACTCGTATAACTTGTACATTCAGTTCAGTTCGAGCAACGAGAGGCAGCAGTAAGCAGTTATCAGCACCTGAAGATGCCAGATGTGATTATATCGAAACGTCGTATAACCAAAACTTCTTTAGGAGCCTATCAATCACGCGGAAGAGCCACCAGAAGCATTACAACAGTTTACATATGAAACAAATACAATTGAAATTACAGACCGTCAGAACCGAAAATATTTAATTTTCTTCTAGAATACACCTAAAAATAAAGTAAAAACGTCATCAGTCGCGGTCAGCTATCATAGATGGATTTTCCAGTACAGGGTAATCACAAAAATTATTGACAACACAAATACAAAAAAGATTTTCCTCCAATAAATATGTAAAATAAATGAACGCTCTCAGATAAGGTTTCCTGTGTCTATAAAATATAAAGAATCAATATTTCCTGTTTCCTTATTACAATTCTTTTCGTGTTTTATTTATTTTCAACCGAATAAATTTATTAGCAGCTTTATCTACCTCCAGGTCATCCGTTCTTTACAGAAATAATATTTCAAAATTATTTTACCTCGTTTAGGTGTTGAAGCGTCGGTATCTGATATTATAATTTATATTTTAATTATACTTCGGAAAACTATTTTTAATTTCTAAAATGTGTTTCACCTGATTCATACCTCCATTATTTTATATTAATACTTTTTGTTTTAAGAGATGTGTTATTTTATAAAAGTTATACTATATTTTTAACTAATGTATTCCTCAACTCTCCGGATCGAATAACACTATAGTGAATTTTATATTAAATATACGTTGTGTGCGGGCGTGGCCGAGCGTAAATATATCGGTTTTATCTTTCACCGACGTCAACTTAACACAAGAATTTAAATAAAGCCTTCATACGCAAGCCGTATAGCCTTGTATGTTTCGTTTAGATTGCGAACAATTTACGCTAGTTCACAATTTTCTTCCAGGTATATGGCAAATAATATCACTAACTACTCTTTCGACACCTACGTCATGCTCTGCTCTGCACATACTCTATATTTATAATTTTTCGCCACTGGAAATAATATTAATGCTAATAGTACAGTTTTAATTGCAATAAAAATAAAAATGAGTAAATAATAACTCTTGAGTCTGGAGTACAAGAGTACTTACTTTTTACTTTCATAACTGTGCAAGGGAGGGAAGGGCCGACGATGAATTTGGTTTCGTATTCGACGTCAAGCCAGGAAGCCGGCGAAGTGCTGATCCACAATCAGTTACTAAGCATCATCTAAATCATCTGAAAGTTCAAATAGGCAGCATGCGCATTCTATAAAAACATAGAAATAATGGGTTAATGGTGCTATTAACACCTTGGCCTACCGAAGACCTGTAATGGAATTTTTGTTTCTGGGGGTAGCATATTAAAGATCCTTGGAGCTAGGTAGCAGTAACTTTTTGATATTAACACTAGGTTTGAGGCAGTTGCTTGTTGCAGTTGGTGACTATCTTAAGTCAAATGTCTCCCTTTACTTGTACAATAATTCTGTAGGGTAGTTAGGTACAAATAATCTATAAAATCAATTTTTGTGTCTACTAAATTTGATAAATGGTTTTCCTATCCTAGAATTTCACATTGAATTGTGTTTACGTCAACGAAAACTATAACGTTTGTGATCCACAATATCTTTAAATTGTTTAATCCTTGGTAGAAGTATTCTTGTCTTCACTCCATTATATACTTGTAGGTTCAATTTACTGCACCTAGTTAGTTAAAGTCTGCGAAAATGCATAAGCTTGGCATTTTCTCATTGAGAGCTTAGAAACCTGTTCAAATTATTAGACTGGACATAATAACGTTTTTCCTATACTTGAGATTAATGTAACAGGTCTATATTTACAGTTCATTAGTTTCACTACCTTTAGACAGTCAGTGGTTTAAACTTTTATGGGAACATACATGCTGAGGAACTTTTATTTATGGTTATTCATACAGGTAATGCAATATCGTCAGCCATTTCTTTTAATAAATGTCGAACATTCAGTTCCATTTTTCTCTGATAATTTGTTTTACTCGAGCATATTATTATTATCACAATTCTAGAAGTAGTGCACTTAGTAAGCAGTAACTCATAGTTCAGTGTCCTATCATAAGTAATATTTGGAAAGTATTAGCGCTTTCAATTAGAAATAAATAACTCCACCATTAGAGGCTGAAGGTGTGAATTCACATTTTTGCACGCGACAGTGTGTGTAGAATCATGCACGCATAAATAATTAACCGCCCTCTGCCACTAAAAAGGCTAAGCTGCCTTTGTAAATAGGTTTACGGGGTGTGAAATTTATTTAGGACTAATACTGTAGTATTCACAAATGGAAAGAAAACATATATTAATGACATGAATATTCCTACTTCTTTTCAATATATCAATTACATTTCTGTGTATTTATAACTTGGTTTTTATAACTTTTATTGCTTTTAGCTAGCAAGGCAGTGGCAACTTAGGTATATGATTTTATCGTTGTTGATATTAGTATGTAATATAGTTTACATTTATGCTAAGTAGAAAAGCCAAGAACTAAGTAAAGATGACACCGATTTTTTGCAAAGTGAATTTTAAATCTGCAAGTAAATTTTCTTAAATTATTTTATCGTGTACTGTTTCTTATATATTGTATTTAAGGCACAGTATGACAACGAAAATGCAAATGGCAGACGCTCATACTGCTGCATTTTCAACAAAAATAATATGTATAGAAAAAACTCTTGCCAAATCACTTCCTCTGGGATTTAATTGCTTCAATATTTTCTCCAGAATTAGAAAATAGAAGGGGCAGACGTGTAGGTGTCATATTTTACGTTAAAAAAATTGTTAAAAAAAATGGAATATCAAAAGGGAGAATTAAACATCTTTTATACAACTTTCTATAACTACATAATTATTCTATGGGCATAATATTATCCAACCGGCACCTCCGGCAAAACATAGAATACAAAATATTTTTTCCGCCTGATCAGAGACTTCTACCTCCCTTTTAGTCCAATAAAGGAGACTTTTAAATGTCCATTTGTACTCCATGGATACATATCGTCTGCAGACTTCTCAAGTTATTTTGCAAAGTGACACGATATGTTGCTGTCGTAAGGAGTTTTAATGAAATTTTTCATAAAAAAACACTTTTAACTCCGGAACGGATAGAGATATCGAGATCATATTTGGCACGTAAGTTGTAATACAGACCTGGGATGGAATTCGAATAAATTTGCTGATAGAAGATGGACATAAGTCCCACATGTGTTATCACAAACATGAAAAATCCTTATAACTCGCAAACGGGTAGACATATCGCGTTCATATTTGAGACGAATGTGTTACTATTGATGAGGGAAGGAATCCAAATGATCCTGCTGAGCGATTGGATTCATGTCGGGCAGTTTGGGTACCACTGCTTCTTACGGTGCTTCTAAAACTTTTTTAAAGTATGATGATTTCAGATATTCTGATGGTTTTCATGGAAAAAAACCCGATCGATTGGATTCAAATCGGATCAGTTTGTGTCACACTGCTTTCTAAACTGTTTTTAGGTATTTTACGGTGTTTTAAGACTGTCTTTTATACCCAGTAAGGGGGAAGCCAATGATCATTATATTAGAAACTCCTATAATTCCCAAGCAGCCTTCTGGGATATCATTAAAAATAACAATCCCAACCAAACCGAACCAAAAAATCATCATAGCGAATCACTATCTGCCAATGAATTCAACAATTATTTTGTTGACATTCCTGTAAACCATCATTTAAAATTTGTTAATAACACAATAAACTTTAGTTTTAGGGAGATAACATATGATGAAGTTCGTACTATAATAATTAATCTTAAAAATAGTAAAAATAAAGACGCCTGCGATATCAATGTAATTCTTATTATCAGCATAATAAACCCATATAATTTCAATAACGATAGTGCAATACTCATAAAAACCTACATAACCAACAGACGCCAGTGCACTTCTAAAACCAGGAGAGTTTCCCATGGCGTTCCACAGAGATCCGTGTTAGGTCCCTTACTCTTTACCATTTATTGACGATACAACTGCACTAAACACAAATGTTTTAATATGGGAAATAAATCAGAGCGTTATCTCGATATATGAAAATATTAATGAATAGTTTTTATCTAATCGATTAAAACTAAACCAAGACAATATCACTGAACCTCACGCTACGAAATCTTGATCCAGCAGACCAATTTATTCAAAGTAATAAAGCGGTAAAAATCTTGTTGTTTTTTGGGAGCAACACACTTTAATATTATCAACTAAACTGTTAAAAAAATATTTATTTTCTAACGAACCTTGTCAACACTTTATCCCAAAACTTTTAAATTATGGCTTATTATGGCTCTTCTCATGTAATTATGTCATATGGTATCCTAAACTGGGGGCACTCAGCTCATACCACTAAAGTATTCGGTCTGCAACGCAGATATATTCGGATACTCTGTCGCCTAAAGTACAGAGATGACTGTAAAGATCAATTTATAAAACTTAAGATTCTCACTTTGCCATGTGTCTATAGCCTATTATACCTTAAACAACATGAACACTTTTACGTAACTCACGTCCATCTACGTGAACACAATACTAGAAATTGTGATAAAATACAAATAAATTTTATTTAGCTCACTAAATACAGAAATGGAACAGGCTATTACTCTGTCAGATTATATAATATTCTACATAATTTAGTTAAAAACTTATTGAAATTTAAAATCAAAATCAAAGACTACTTAAAAGGTAAGGCGTTCTACAAGTTTAATGAATTCCTAGAGAATGACTTCTTTGACTTAACTTTACCTACTTAGGCACTGTATACTCCTGTAAGATTTTTGTAAATTGTTTATTTATTATTTTTTTACCTTCTAACCTTTTTTAACATTTTACTATTAATTACTATTTTACTATTATTAAGCGTTTAACTCACATTTTTTATTTCACACATTCTTATAATTTTGTTTTATGCACTGCTTTTACCCCGGTTTTTTTCTGACTTATGTAAGCATTTGTTATATATATTGACATCAATATTGTATCTATCGTATCTCTCTAATGTTATTTTATGTAATACTGTGAAAATCGCGAAATTCATGCGCCACCTTGAATATTGGAATATTTGTTCTGACCAAAAATTCATGATCCGAAAACCTAGCGATCTTGAATCGGATCGCTCGGCGTTAGTCGCTATCACGACTCATGCTTCTACATCATATTATGCTTCTTCTTCTTGCCGTGCCGTTTCCGTTCAACGAATAATGGCGACCATGTCCGCTATTTTGACTTTATTAACCGCCGCTCTGAAAAGCGCGGTCGTTGACTTCCCAAACCACTGTCACAAGTTCTTCAACCAGGACGTTCTTCTTCTTCCTGGGCCCCATTTTCCATTAATTTTACTTTGGATTATCAGATGTAGTGTATTATATGTTTCTGGATGTCTCATTACGTGGCCAAAGTATGATAGTTTCCTCTTTTTCATAGTATTAATTACTTCCTTATCTTTACCCATTCTACGCATTACTTATATGTTTGTAACGTGCTCTACCCAACTTATCCGTAGCATACGTCGGTATACCCACATCTAAAAAGTCTCAAGTCTCTTAAGGGTGTTTTCTATAAGAGTCAAAGACTCCACTCTATACAAGAGGACGGAGAATACTTAACAGCGAACCATCCTTATCTTCAATTCCATATTTAGGTCATGTCCAAAGAAAACCTTCTTCATCCTCACAAATGTTGCTCTTGCTTGCTCTATTCTTGATTTTATTTCAATCGAGTGGTCCCAGTCATGAACTAGAAGCTGTCCCAAATATTTCATTCTATGCTCCCTTTCTAAACGTTCTGTCCCAATCCACAGTTCTCCATTATTAATGTTTCATATCATGCAGCAAATGCAATACTTAATCGACACCCATACTTGGAATATAAAAACATTTTAAATGTTAAAATCGCAAACAAAATACAAAACATCATTCGCCTCATGACGTTTGTCGTTCTCATTCTATACACACTCTGTACGCTTTTCTTTCTAGCGGAGAGTAGAAGGCATACGCGCCTGAGGTGTATTTGACTGTTTTAATTGTTCAAAAGCTCACGGCTCGCCAATCACTTGTAGAAAAATAAAGTTAAGTAATTCTTTACACAGAATATTTCTCTCCACAACTTTCGTCTAAAACTATTTTTAGAAAATTCTTCCGTTTTTGACATATCGGGATTTCAATCCTTAAATAATTTTTTTACAACCCCTGCACATAATTTCTACTTTTTGACTACAGACGCCCGATGAACATCTAAAAACTAATTTCTGGTCAAAAATTCAGCCATGGAATATGAATGGACATTTAAAAATCCCCTTTATTGGACTATTTTTTCCCATACAAATAGTGCGATATTATTTCCGGTGACATAATGGAATGCCGTTAGGTTTATACCCCGGAATCCACCTCCAATGAATGAATTTATGTAAATTTGTTCTATACGTCATAAATAATACTAAAAAGTAGAAAATAATAAAATGATGTTTTTTAAAATTTTCTTCTCTTACAGAGAAAAAAAACGAATCAAACAAAACAGTTGCACTAAAAAGTAAAAAATAGTTTCTTTGCCACGCAATTGCAAGAAAAGCAATGCGCGCGCACTTTGTGTGTAAGTATATGTATCATGTTTATGTACGTATGATTGAAGACAACGATTCCACCCCTTTCAAATAAATTATTTTTACTTTTTAGTACAATTTTTTTTTGTTTGATTTTTTATGTACCTTTTCTGTAAGAAAAGCAAGTTAAAAAAAATATATTTTTTTTATTGTGCAATTTTTGTTTGTTTGTGTATTGTTAATAGTAACTAAAATAATATAATGGATCTAAATAACAACAGCGACATTTAATTCCGTCTCTATTGTGTAACCCGCACATTTCAAAGTGGATATTATGTATATGGCGCTACGCACAAACGAGCAGATATTTAATAATAATTACGAGGCGAACACAATTCAACATACATAACATTTAACCACACCAGTTTTTGCATAAAGGAAGGAAGTAAACATTTTGTAAAGCAATCAGGCTTTATTTTGATAATACTAATAACAAAGTGTATTATTATGTTTAGCACATAATACGAGCGTTACCTTTTACATTAGCAAAAACAAAAGAGAACCTATAGAGTGGAGGGCAGATATGCGTTTAAAATACGTTAAGATAACTCATATAGGTCACAGTAGCGGAAATTGCGTTATCGATGTCGGAATTTTAGGGGAAAACTGTTTTGATAAAGGGTTTAAAGGGTTAATTAGAATTGCCCTTCGCTGTGAATACGCGTATATAATTTATCTGATTGCTTTTAAGCATATCGCACTAGGTATCATGTATATCTTAAATAAAAAACATTAGGAAATACGTGAATGCGTGGGAAGATATATAATGGTCATTTCAGATATAATGTTTTCAGAATTTGTTGCGTACTTCTAATGGTATTTTCAAGCTGTTTCTATATTGTACGTATTTGAACGATGCTGAAAGAGGAAACGCTGAACTCAACCTTTCAAACACTGCCCTAGAAAAATCCTTTTCACAAGAGTTTATGTTCATTTAGGCCCATTTAGATGACATTTGTCATTTCACTGTCGTCTGCCGTCTGTATCATTTGCCCTTGCTTGACATTCTCCCAGAACACATTGAATTATGTGTCGCGTGTAGATTGATGTATAGGCTTCTAGGTTTTCTCTCTCTAAAACTTTAGTAGATATGGGTATAAGAGAAAGTTACTATCAAATACAATTTTAAGCAATGTTTGCATTTTTTTCATAATATATTGAAGTAGAATAACAAATTAAACCGTGTTCGCTACTTATTATTAAATTAATAAACGAATACATAAATAGTGAGTTAGATTCGTCCTGGCATCGTCTCTGTTAGCGTCATTATTGATACTTTTGATGTAAGTATTATAAGTCATTTTGCTCTACTTCGTCATTGTCCTACAACAGATGCGAATTTAGAAAAAAAAATCACGTATAACTGATATAATCGCACATGTAAAACTAATCTCTCTACCAGATCTTGGAGAATTACACGAATTCAGTTTTGTTGTGAAGCAGATGACTGCTACATAGGGACCAGGACTTATTTTTAAAACTTATCTTTATATGATTCTCCATACTATTAAATATATTTTTGCTACTCTGATATGTAAATCTTCTGTTTTCTACACATATTCGAAGTTTATTCATTTTCATTTAACACCTAAAATACTACAATTTAAAGCAAAAGAATTGCTACAGGTGAGAAGCTCCTTGCAAGTGACACCATAGGGGCAAGCTATAAGTTCGAAAAGGGCACAAGATGTAGCATAACGTCATGGCAAGGTTAGCCCGGAATTGTGATGTAGTACTCACGACAAAAGAAAAATTACTAGCTCAGTATCTGGAGGTGTAGCTGTACCCTATACTTACGGGATCAATTATCAGTTGCTCTCGTTTCCCCTGGCGTGACAATACAATAAAACAGCCTGATTCACAAATACCACACTTTAATATCGCAACAACCGACTCAGGACAGACTATATGTATATTTAAAAGTTAACAATGTGATACTCGATATGTAATTAATAGATTATGCATTGCTATGTGACAAAAGATTAAAATATATATTTACAATACCATTCGGTAGCTACCGCAGGTGTACAGGAAAATGATGATATATATCAACTTAAATATAATGTAAGAAGTAACTATAAATGCGTATTCTGAACATGCCGGAAGTGGCATAAAATCACATGTCAACAGGTGAAAGAGTGACCATGGAGAACATGCTTACATTTTGTCGACTAAAATCCTACTTAGTAGTGATAGTATTCCCTCGAAACTAGTTCCACAAAATAAAACAACAACCAAAATACAACAACAAGCTGCAACAGATTGCATAAATTTACAAATTCCACGAGGAGGGCTGCAGATAAATTTAGCAATCGTCAACAAGGCGGCCGCGTGCTCTACGAGACGTAGAATGAATGAATCATGGCCGAGACGGAAGTTCTTTCGGAGCCCTCTAGGCTGGAGCGATGCAAATGCGATTTTATGTATTAGATGATTTTATATACTTTATAGAATGCAGTAGGTTGCCTATGGTCGAGCGGTATTATATTCTCACAGAACGTAGCCAGCTCGTCGTAGGCTCGTAACAGAATCCGAGATCTCCAAAAACTGGTTTGCAAATATATTAATTTATTGGGCTAATAGCAACATATTTTTATGCTCTGTCTGTCCCACAAACTTTTAATTTCGCACAAATATGAAATTTTCATAATGATTCCAAATAGCCCTACCGGTTGCAAAATATTAAAAATGTATGAAATTTTATTAGAACCTACACAAATGATACTTCTCGGTGTCGTGAGAGAAACTATTCCATTTGTCGAAAAGATATGAAAATTTAAAATTACGCCCCGAATAGCCCCGCTCTATAAATAATAAATAAATGTTACAAATGTTTTAACCGCCTTCCAGATCATTTGAATGATCATAGACTTGTGCGAGATGGGAGAGGGCCCTACAGTTTATAGTGGGATTCGAACCACTCCTTGGGCGTAATTTATAATTGAAAATTACTCTGCATTAGGTGAGGCTCGTACCCACTTCGCTAGGTATGGTCAGAGTTAATGCTAGACTCGCTAACCACTGTGCTACTGTTATAATATATTTCATATACGGGAGACGGAAAAAATTGTAGAAGTCTCAAAATATCAACTATTCATAAAAGTATAATAAGAAAGTCCTTCAGACACTCGAATTCACAAAAAACTACAATTTTTCACAAGCAAGTCTGAAGAAATCACAAATGAATGAAAATTCCCAAACAACCCAAATTCATCAATAGAAATACTCAATCTTTCAAATTAGACATTTTACAGCTCAACTATTACAAATTAACATCCTAAGAAATACCACCCCCACATGAGCTTAAAATACATCAAAATTACTTTCCATACCCGCAAATTTTCTTATAAATTATCCTTCCTTCCTTTCGACTCCACCGTTCAGTCGATTTCGCATTTTAAATATCAACATACAATCAATCTCCATTCGTAATGTTCCAATAGAGTACCGGTACTTTCGTTTCTCATGGTCATCAAAACTTACTTCCATTTCATTTACCGCGGACCTATCGGAACATTCTCATATCATATCAACTCTAAGTGCCGAACTTTCGGGACGACTTTACGGGGCCGTTTCAGAATTAATAAATTTATTCAGAAAATTATCATCAATAACTTCAAAAATCAAATGGATTCAAACTCCATTTATACATGAAACAATTGCTCACTTTAATGTCGAAACAGTAATATAATTTTCATTTCCGAATTTTCACATTCTCTGATGCAATATTGCGCAATCGCGTCGAGATGACTGGCTGGGGTCATTTCCAGACCTCATAAAAACAGCCAACAAACGTCCGTGCGAGCTCAAAGTCTTAGTTCAAACGAAACGCACCGAAACATATAAAAGGCCGAGCCCAGCGAGCTCGAGGAAGTTCAGTTCGTTACGTGCTCGTGCGTCGCGGAAGTTGAACCTGCAACCGTCAGACTGCACCTGCTTCCTTGGACGTACCAAGTAAAAAGGCTCAAATCTATTTTTTCCTCGCGCATTTAACAAAAAGTGAATTTTTTCAGACTATTTAAATCGTGTTAATCAATTTTTATATTTAAGTCTTAATATTCTCAAGCCGCAATTTCAGTGTACGAAAAGTTATCGTTTTACAACCTATGCAAATTAAATATTTAAGTTATAATCGTTTTACCAATCCTGTTCAGTTGCATTAAATAAATTATTCTTATTCGTTTTAAGAATCAAGTGTTTTAATTCAATACAAGCATATACAGGGTGGCGCTTTGGACCCTGCCATATACAGTAAATTGAATCAAAGTGATAAATAATCTATTTCAACCAAACACAAGTGCATCAACCAACTCCAGGGCTTATACAGGGTGTAGCATTTGACTCTATCCGACGTTTTAAGAGTGACCCCCCCCCCACACTTGTCAAACTCAAAATTTGAGTACATAAAGGGCTCTCGGGGTCTCTATCAAGCTCTAACGCCCCACGCTCTATTCAAACTTTTTTATTTTCTCAAACAGGGGAGCTTTCTCGTGTTCACTACCGCCCTCTCTATGCTACTCTAAATGACTTAACTTATAATTGTAATTTCTGTCATTTTTTAAGCTTACCCAATTTACATGACGGTCCCTATTGTGCTGAAATTAATATTTACATGCACCAAGCATTTATTGTGAATTTGAAAGATATTTAATGAACATTTCTACGTTACTTAGTTATGCAATTTTTATTATTTTTCCTATTATAATGTGAATGACAAACATGTTTCTGGTTATTTTTTTGGTAAAATTGATTAAATTCGTTGCTTTTCAATAGTTTATTAATGATTGTGTACATGATAAGTGATACTTTTAATAGTTTTTCTAGTCAAAATGTATTTTATTGATTAGTTTATTTATTTAACATTAAATTCCACATCAATAGATATAAATATAACATATTATGTTTAAAGTCCATAAATTAGAGCACCTTGACAAATTTAATTTATCAAAGCACATAAAATCAACCCCAAACAGTAAAATAATATTTATTTTATTATACGAAATTAGTAATAATGCACTAGCTAGCGCATAATTTAAAATTTGTTTCGATAATTTAAAAGCTGTAAACTCTTAATGGCGTAATAAAATATAAACGCCGTTTATTTCAATTTAAATTAAATACTAAATAGCACATAATCTAATAATAAAATATAATCGCTTCATCTGTTTTGACATTTCAAACACTCGGGCCTTCACCTGAAATTGACAATATTTATGGGATAATTCAATTCCATTATTTAGAAGAGTGGATAGACAGGGATGTGTCCGACATACAACAGGAACATCAGGCGGGAGTTTGAAGAAGGGTGCGATGACGATGGTGGAGCTTTAAAAGGAGCGCTCGGATAAACCAAGCTCGTTGTTATTGACAGCTAATTATTGGGCTGGATACAACTGTTATCAGCTTTGCACGTGAATCACCTGGAACACACATTGATGCCTAACCGCCCGTTAAATATCTAGTTGTGTGTTTGCAGGTTTTGGCTTCAAACAAGACCAAAACTTATTTTACGACTATCATTTCATTCCATTTTACGACGGCTGTGTTCAATTTGTGGATGCTTGTGTACCTACAATGACGGTTAAATTTTATCTGTCAATCTAATATCTTTTTGGTGGTGCATCCAAACATAATTTTACGTGTCTTTCATGTCAAATACATTGCATACAGTATAAAATATTAGACTGTTCTGTTGCAGCACAGACATTTTATATTAAAAACACTTTCTTTAAAAATACAAGAATGATATTTATCGTATCGAGTGAATTTCAAACAGACGTGACGAAAAATGCCGAGGTACTGAGTTTACAAAAGAAAAATAAATAGTTCATATCTTGATCCTCCACCATAATATAATATAGTCTCTAATAAGAAAGAATATTTTCAACTGGTATGAAAAGAATATATACATTCTTAAAATAAATAGAACATATAACCAACATCCATGTTCTCAGTTATAGCTATTAAGAATAAAATTCAGAACCGACCAAGACCCGTTGATTAAATATATTATAACGAAGCAGGTTTACAATTTTCATTTGATATTTAAGGAGATAAATTTCTCAGAAATACCAGCCAAAGTATTAAAATAAGTTGAATATTTATACAGCGTTGTTCACAATGAGCCAACGGTTTTTAAAATATAACAGGTTTTGAATTAAATTTCCAATAGTAAATAAAAACATGCATGAGTAAGTACGGGATCACTTCAGATCACTCCCTCCACTACACTTTTACAATCAACCAGAGACTTAAAATATAACAGGTTTTGAATTGATGGAACAGATTACTTTAAATTTCCAATAGTGAATAAAAACATGGATTAGTAGGTATGGGGTCACTTTAGATCACCCCTTCCATTCTCTTTATTTTATTCTTTTATTTAATATTTAGAAAACCACAAGTCGCTCACCTACCAAACCCTGTATCATTATAATTCAGGGAAGAATGTCTAACTGAAAATGTAAAAATATATAAAGTCATCCATTTAAAAAAAACTACCGATTACGTCATATCTCGAAAAATAGGGTAGCTATTGGAAAGCACGTCACTGAATAGAATAAAAATACTACAAAAATTTTTGTTAAGGGTTATTCGAAATTATAGTTTAGCGAGAATTCAGGTGTTTCCACACATTTGCCCAACCCTGTATGTATTAAGTGATCCTAGAATTCGGGAGATCTGCATTCGTTTAGATGGCTAGCGTAGTCGTTATACAGGATGTCTCACCGGGAACTGAATCGATCGATATAGAGAAAAGTACGCATCAGAAAATTTTGAAAGTTCAAATAATTACTAACGTCGGTGTGGCTAATCAAACTAAAATAATTACAGGCAGCTGGCACTTCCACTTATACCGGAAGTCAATACCAACTTGCTTATTTCAAATGTAATACCCTATATATTTTAGGGTTTTCGAAAATATGTAGCATATCCTATACCTAAACCTAGCCGTTTCAGAGATATTTGACATTTTATAGAAAATTTGACAGGTGCAACGGTTTGCAAGAATCGTTATAACTTTCTTCGTGTAAAAGATCCTCATTTGCTTCTAGTCACATAAAAAGAACACAGGGAGAGCTACGTTCTACAACTGAAATAAATTCAATAATATCATACCAAGTGTTCCGTTTTTCGCGTTACATCTTGTCAACTTCAAACCGCGAAAACTTGTTTAGGTCAAATGGAACACTCTGTATTTTTTACGTCAAGTTGTGTAAAATTGAATTCCCCTTTTTCTGATATTAGGCATTGTGGGGGTTAAAGTTACAATTTTTTGAAATATTTAGAATTTTATTAGAAATTCATCAAAATAGCCTTGATTAGAAACAATCAGACATTATCTTCTGTCAAAAAATGCCAGCACGTTTAAATTACACCCACGAAGACTTTTTAATTTGTTTATTATTTACGGAGAATGTGATAAAGTAATATCAAGAACTTGCAGCACATTTGCTACTCGATATCCAGAAAAACGGAAACCGTCACCAAACACTGTAAAACCCATACCGGAGAATTTTAAAAATTATGGCTCCGTCAAGGCAAAAATGCAAAGAAGAAAGCCTATTGTTGATGACGAAAACATTGAAATAGTCATTCTGGGATATTTTCATGCATTTCCAAGGATGTCATTAAGACAAGCTACTCTGGAATCGGGACTATGCAAGGATTCAATTCACAGAATCTCATTAAAACATAAGTTACACCCGTTTTCATTCCATATGGTTCATGGATTAAAAGAAAGAGATTTCCTAAGAAGACAAATTTTTTGTGAGTTTATTCTAATAAGGTCTGAGGGTCACGATTCTTATCTGGGAAATATTATATGGACAGATGAAGCAACATTTACTAAAAATGGACTTTTTAATAGGCACAATTCGCATTATTGAAGTTACTCAAATCCTCATATGTTCAGAGAGCGAAACTTTCAGGAAAGTTGGCAGTTCAATGTTTACTGTGCCATAAGAAACGATAGAGTGGTGACATTACAATTTTATCAGGAAAATTTAAACGGTAAATTAAATTTTCTCTTCTGCTAATATGTATAGGTAAATTTTTGTTTTTTTTTTTTTAGGTGAAAGATATCTGAATATCTTACAAAATTTGAATAATAACTATTTTGAAAATTTACCTCTCGCCGAACATAGAAACATTTTTTATCAGCACGACGGTGCTCCCCCATATAACGCATATTTAATTAATAATTATTTACAAGAAACTTTTTATGATCAATGGATTGCCAATAATGGTCCTTTCTTATGGCCTCCTCGCTCGTCCGATTTATCAGTTCTGGATTATTTCATTTGGGGAACTATTAAAAATAAAGTTTATGAGCGCCCATTAACAACCATTGAAGATTGTATGCAAAGAGTAAGAAATGCATTTCAAAACATATCACAGGATTCAATTAGAAGAGCTACCCATGAGGAACTAATCCGAAGGTGCGAAAAATGTGTCGAGGTTCGAGGGCGGAATTTTGAGCAATTATTAAATTAATATAAAATCATATTTTAAATTGATCTTATCTCTGCTATTTTAGTTCATGCCATATCTTCAATTCGATTAATACGCATGTTACAGAGTTAGTGTTATTTTGCGTTTTTGTGGATATCGTGTAGCAAATGTGCTGCAAGTTCTTGATATTACTTTATCACATTCTCTATAAATAATAAACAAATTTAAAAAGTTTTCGTTGGTATAATTTAAACGTGCTGGCATTTTTTACATAAGATAATAACTGATTGTTTCTAATCACGGCTATTTTGATGAAATGATTACAACAATTCATGAATTTCTAATAAAATCGCAAATATTTCAAAAATGTGTAACTTTAACCCCCACAATGCTAATATCAGAAAAAAGGGAATTCAATTTTACACAACTTGACGTAAAAAAACACAGGGTGTTCCATTTGACCTAAACAAGTTAACAAAATGTAACGCGAAAACGGAACAATTGGTATGATATTATTGAATTTATTTCAGTTGTAAAACGTAGTTCTCCTTGTGTTCCTTTTACGTAACAAGAAGCAAATGAGGATCTTTTACACAAAGAAAGTTATAACGGATTTTTTACGGCTAGGTTTAGGTATATGATGTGCTACATATTTTCGACTTAGAATTTTATGCTCTTTTCGAAAACCCTAAAATGTTCCATTTGAAATAAGCAAGTTGGTATCGACTTCCGGTATAAGCGGAAGTGCTAGCTGCTTGTAATTATTTTATTTGGATTGGCCACACCGACATTAGTGATTATCGAAATTTTCAAAATTTTCTGATGCGTATTTTTCTCTATATCGATCGATTCAGTTCCCGGTGAGACACCCTGTATACCTACCTACACGATTCTAGTAGTATTTTCAATAGTAAAAGTTATGGGTCTTTACGAGTTTTAGTCAATATCAAAAGATACCTTAAATATTTATTCTTGCTTTTGACTGTTAAAAAAACTTGCAAAGTTATGTAAGAGGGCATTAACTATAAATAGTAATACATGACAATTTACTTGAATATGTTGATGCATGTCAACAAGTCTTATGTTAAAATAAAAAGAGTTTCCGTATATCAAAAAAAACTATATTTTTCACTTATTCACCTTCCGAATTATTTCCACAGAAATAATCCAATGTAAATGTCAACACATATTTTACGGTATTCAAACAGAATGCAATCCATTAAGTAAATCATATTTGGTGAAATTTACGACGATAAATAACACGGTGACTGTTAATTTAATAGGGTGTAATAAGGATGCATAGCAGATTTACACCCAACTAAGGTATAATTTATGTTTATTACTGTACCGCGTAATTATTCTCTGCAGATCGTTGAAGTCCTTTTCTCATTTGTGGCCGAGATAGAACAAGCAGCTACTCTAGCTGAGCAATGTGTCTTTCAAAATCCTGGAACTTAACTAGTATAGGCTCATTTCTGACCACATTAATTGCATTTAATGCATTTACTAGCGGAGATTCATTGCACCCAGTCAAAGCCTTTAAGTTGCGGAAATATAGAGAATTTAATTTCTTTGAAATCTATTTCATTCTACATTGCAACTAGTTTCAAGTGGGCCTTAACTGAACTCGTCTAATTTTACTGTGTTCCTTTGCAGTAAAATTTGTTCGGCAGAACTAGGAAGAATAAGAATATACAAGAATGTTTTGTTAACAAAAAGAACATAATTGTTTATGAAATTAACATACAATAATATTAATGATATTTTGTAGGAGTAACCCCATCGTACTAATTATAAAGGGTACTTAAAAGACTTATTGCCAACCAGAGAAATTACTTTTTGTGTTGGTATTCAGAACATATTTTTTATGAAAATATACAAAGTGTCCGGAAACAAATTGGAAATAAATTAACTATAGATTCCTTAGCCCAAAACATTTTTCAAAATATCCCTTCGTTGTCTTTAAATTGGTACGGTAAAACTAATTCCATTCCAAAAACAAAATATTTGGTGTATCTACTACACTTATCGAAAGGCATCTTGTTACATGGCCTATGTCCATTTAACAGTTTTATATAAAAACTAGTATTTTGTTTATATTTAGCACGATCTGTGTAACATTTTGATTCAGTTTTTGTAAGTGAAACTGTTTTCAACTAGCAGAATTTTACTTGTATAACTGCTAAATCATTTCACATTATTTTATGTGCCTATTTTTATATCTTAGGAACCCAGTTGTGTTTTTTTTACACTATTATGTATTTCCGTTCTATTACAGCATCTAAGGAAACGATTGTCGATTGTCTAAAAACATATATTTACATTCAGATACCTATATTTCAATTTTTATATTTTTGTTTACTATGTAAGTACATATGGTTATTTTTCTTACCTTTAGTTTTCTAATTATCCTGTTATATAGTATATCCTATAAGATGTAATATATTTACTGAGTTCTCACAATACGTTTTACTACTTATTACGGCAATTCATATTTTTGGTTATGTATTGTATAGAATAGAAATTACAAATTGTTGCAATCTAAATCAGCTGTGGTATGGAACTGATAAAAACTATTATTATAGATTCCTTTTATCGATTATATGCCACTATTTTAGTTGCGAGTAAAGGAAATTGTAGAATTTGCGACCTGCAAGTTGTTGCGCTTAACTCAACAATTGACAGATGGCGATATATGTACCATTCCTATATTTTACAGTTTTCTATTTAATTATTAAAACTATCTTTTCAATTTTGTGTAGTGGTATTATTTTGCAGTAAATGAAATAAATAAAGTTTACCTTATTAGTAAAACTCACCAAGAAATCATTTGCTTGCAGCTTTTGTACTGATTCGAACGTATATAAAGTTTAACTGTGGACTTCAGTAATTGATATTACATTTTATATCCGCGTTAACAAGTGTTTAACAACCAGGTAAATTTCATTTATTACTAGTTTAAAATTTAATTAATCTTCAATTTTTGTCTTTGACGTAATTTGAATTATTTTTAAAATAAATTTAAATTCAAGTTCAATTCTTTTTAATTTAATAAGTAGTTAAAATACTATATGTACCACATGGATTTAAAATATCTTTTCTTTCTTTCTCATTTTTTGGCAATTTATAGTTTACGAAATCAGCGTATATAAACTTATGTACTTATAAATTTATATATTTCTATATATATATACTTATATATTTATACCTATGTACTTATATATTTATAGATTTCTGTATACATTTCTGCATAGCTTCTACATTCCTGCATAGCTTTTGCACAGCTTATGCATAGCTTATCTTTCCTCATATAGATGAAATTTCATTAACTTTTCAAAAACCACATAGTTGGTTAATTTTCCTACAATTTTCCCTTCATTTTATTAAGAGATGTAAATTGGCAAGGAATCCTTTAGACTCCTTTCTTGCAAGAGACAATTGTGTGCCTGGATTGCTGTTTCAGAACCAGTCACCTCAACAATACTCAATCCCGGAATCTAGGATCCTGGCATAAATTTGTTATATATATATTTTTTTAAATTTCAATTAGTCTTTACAAACCGATTTATCTATTATTCATGTAATATATCTTATCATTCATTTTAAACTATCTTTTTATTTCTCTTACCAACAATTTCAGTCTGATCTATAGTAGACTGGTTATTCAAGAAAAAGAGACAATTCTACTTATTTTCACTTTAGATGGTGCCTAATTTAACATCAATTTTTCTTTGTCTCCTTTTCTCGAAATAAACAGAAATCTGTCGTTTATACTGTACATTTAAAAAAGGGTAAGTTTCTCCACTCTTACGAATACTCTGGATCCATTGCTCTTTGATCCGACTTAAACCAGCTAGTCGTCCGCATATGTTGCCTCAATTCTTTCCCAAAAATAAATAATAAGGGAAAGGAGGTAACAATCTTATGATTTTTTCCATCCCCTTGAGTGTTTTTCCAAGAGGTGGAATAGGCAACCCTTAATATATTTTTGAAATTCATTCATTATAAATTTCCTAATAGAATATCTAAAAATTCTAAATTTTTTCTTCTCTTGTTACCAACTGTTTTCGTGAAAAAAATTAAATTTCCGTTCATGCAATTGAGTTTATTTGAGTCATTAGTGAACGATAATGTTTTAAAACTTTTAGTAGGCTGCTATAATCGAATGATCTAAATATTCATTAACAACTTCTATGCAATAATATACGTATATATTTTTTTAAATCGAATTGACAAATATTATATTTATTAATGGAATAATTTATTAAATACGAACAATAATATTAAAGAAGTTAAACAATTTTAATAAACAAGAGCACGTTTTTGAAAACTTAAATTAACTGCTCAAAATGGCGCCCCCCAACATGAACATATTTTTGTAGCCTTCATCTCAAACTGCTATATAGGCTTCGTAGAACTAGTAAGGAAAGGCGAATTCCTTCAGCAGTATTAAAAATGTTTTCCCTTAAAACGTCTTCATTTGGAAGTGGTGTAGAGTAAACGACATTTTTCATATACTCCAGAAGTAAAAAGCTAATGGATTAAAATCCGGGGATTAAGGGGTCATTTAATTGTAGCTTGTTGTCCTCTTCCAATCCAACGATTTCTAAATATTTGCGGAAGCCATTCACGAACTTGTGCGGAATAATGGGGACCCGCTCCGTCTTGCATATACATCATGTCTTGGTGTAATTCAACGGGTAAGCTATCGAAAAGCGGAAACAAGTAATTCTGTAAAAAAATTAAGTACGACATGCCATTCAATCTTTGAGGTAAGGCAATTGCATATAATCTGGCATTGAGCAGACCGACAAAAATTATTTCCTAGTATTGTTTACTCGCGGGTCTTGTACATGCCAATACATATCCAAATTCAGCCTTGTCACAGTATTGAGCATATTATTTCATAGTCTTAGCGATCTCACAATAGTGATCTGGATAGTTAGTTCATTGCAAACAGCCCGATGAGAAATATGTGCTACTTAGTACTCCGCTGAACAAACCGCTATCGATTAAAAAGCACGCACATGTTTCACGTCTTTCCCACTTTACTGCAGGTAAATTTACTCTATGGTGAAATCCGAAGATCGACACCAGATCCAGTTCAGAACTACTGCCCGTACCTGCTCGACGTACTCACAATTCAATTCTGTTACTATTACCTGTGTAAGTTAAACATTTGAATGGTCCGCCGAAATTTTTCTAACTTGATTGCCAGCATGCACCAGCCTAGCGACTTTCTCCACATTTTTATTGATAATTCTATTTTAGTGTAGGTTCCGAAAGTTTATGGTGGAGTCAGCCTGGGACTACCTCCCAAACCAACTAGAAGTCCCAGCAGGAGTTAGGAAGTTACATTTAGTGTAGATTTGCATGTAGTAGGTCTAGTTACAATAAATAATGTAATATTGCTAACAGTCTTTTCTTGCCCTGTTTATGAAGTCTAGTTTTACCCTTGACCCGCTGGAACCTCCGTGTCTCCACTTGAGCTGGTCAAGTCTTGCATAACCGACTTGTAGGGTAGTGTAATTCCAACAACTAAAACAGGAATTTGCGCCTGAGAAATTGCACCTAATGTTACTGAAACTCCACGGTACCAAAGTGATATCAAGTACCTACGCAAATATCAAATCAATTAACCCGTATCTTCAACTAGTTAAGGACCATCATTCAACAGTAATTTCGAATTTAAGAAACCCTATAAGCGAAATTACAGATAAATTGTTTTAATAACTTAACATTGGTAAACCTTAAAAACGAATCTAAAAGTAAGGGCATTGTTTATAATAATTGTGTAAATGAATAACTTAAGTTAAAAATGTCCTCCGCGTAGAAGGTAATGACAAATACATCATTAAATGGTACCACTCTCTCTAATTGGAACTTACCTACAGAAGCAGCTTATACGTCCTCAATTCCTGCCAAGAAACATATTACCAGATTGTACGGTCGTGAGCAAAAAAAATAGGACAAGTCTTATAACGGTATTATGCTAAAATCTAGTTGTGTACATGTAACTTTAATTTTTGTGACATTGTCAGTTAGTTGTCATAATTTATTGCAAGTGTGCAAAAAACTAATATGCCTCATATAAGCGATTTACTTAGATCTGGAGTTATTGCTAAAGCAGAACATGGATGGTCAATGAGACAAATTGCGTTACAATATTGACAAATATTCGGTGTGTAACATTTTAAGAAAGTGGAGAATAAACGGTACGATTAGTAGAAATCCTGGATCAGGGTGACGAAAGATATCAACTCAACAACAAGATTTGCAATTGGTAAATGCTTTAGTAGAAAATCCATTTTACTCAGTTATTCAGGCTGCTAAAGAAACAAATTTTCCTGGATCGAGTAGTACTGGTCGCCGGCAAGTAAGAGAATCGGAGCTACGCTGTCATGCAGCAGCACGAAAATACTTACTTAAAGCTGAACATAAAGAAGCTCGGGTAGGATTTGCGCTTGAATTTTTAGTGCACGATGTAAATTTTTGGACCAATGTAATCTTTACAGACGAAAACACTTTCCTGTCAACACACAGCGGTCGTATTTGTATTTACCGTCATCCGAGTACTCGATTCGATGAGAAATATATATCTAACAATGATAAAAGTGGTAGATTTTCCGTCAATATGTGGGCTTGGATATAGGCACGTGGTCCTGGTGTTTTGTGGCATATTGAGGAACGATTTAATAGTGAAACGTATATTAGGATTTTAGACAATATTATGCTCCCTTCTATGTCACAATTATTTCCTAATAATGAGTTCATATTTCAACAAGACAATTGTTCCGTTCACACTGCTCATACCGTAACTGGTTTTCAACATCAATGTTCTTAACTGGCCCAGTCATAGTCCAGATCTTAACCCTGTGGCAGAAGTATAGGGACTACTCGTAAGAAGTATCCAAAAACGAAATGTGAGACCACGGAATGCCGAAGAATTACTGGAAATAGTAAATAATGCATGGGAAAATATTATTACTAATGATTATTGTATAAGGTTATTTAATTATATGCCAAACAGACTTATAGAAGTTATAAATAGAAATAGTGCAATACCGAAATATTAATAGTTAGTTTCTTGTTAAGTAGGATATCCTTTGTCCTTTGATCCAAGATTTCTACTAATCGTACCGTTTATTCTCCACTTTCTTAAAATATTACACACCAAATTTTTGTTAATGCTATAACGCAGTGCAATTTGTCTCATTAACCATCCATCATTTACTATAGCAATAACTACAGCATTAAAATAAAAAATAAATTAAAAGTGATATGTTTTATTGCGGCTACTCATTATATATTCTAATAGAGACAGATTTACATTAGAAAAAGAAGTTGTCCTATTTTTTTCTGCTCACGATACTACTTGAATTCAGCACAGTATTGCATGAAATACATGCGATATTATTCACATGTCATTATGATAATATAACTATTTTTTTTCATCAGAAGTTGTTCACTTGGATAGTAACGTGAAGTTTTGCTTAGGTGTAGCTTCTTCTACGACTATCGTGAGATGTAGCACAAAAAGTTAATTTACGTCCGCTATCTTGAAAAAAGTTTTGATGAGTTAATGGAAATTCTACTCCAAATGAATCGTAGACAATCGTTGTATTGTTGAAAATTACTAAGTGATTTGTGATTTTACTTTATGATACATTTTTCAATCGCCATACCATTTCTAAGGTAAGACGGCATCTTTAAGCGAAAAAGCAGAGACGACTGAAATCTATATCTCCTGCAAAAGAAGCTATTGATCAGTATCAAAGACGGGCGGCAGTTTAGGTGCTTTTTATCCAGGTTTAGTGTTTGGTTTCCAGATTTTGAGTCTCAGGAATGGTAACTGTGAGACGGAAGTTACTAATCGTTTTGAACTAGTTCTCAAGTTTCCCTGTTAGTGTCATAGAGTAAGTGATTCCTATGAAAAAGATTAAGGAAACGTGCCTATGATAAAGAAATATGAGTTTATTATTTACAGAATGGCAAATAATGTAATGCATTTGAGATTTGAGCGAGCACATTAATATTTGTTTCTACACACAGTCCGGTGTTATGCCAAGGAAAATTGAGAAGTGGTCCGAAACGACTGGCGAGATCTATATTCCATTCCTCGATTCAGGATATGAAAACCAAGCACTTGCTCCAGGTGAAGCTAGCCGCCTTAACGTTTGATTTGATGTAAAGCTTCTATTCATCAAAAAATGTACCCGAGCTCTGTATTTTCCTTTGCTAACAGAAGTTATAAAGTCTTCAGGTTCTCAGAACTCCCAAATTAAAAGACTGATTAACTGAACTTAATTAAATTCCTTTACAATTTCCGATAAAATATATACAAATATTAGACTGTATAATATACTACTTTTTAGGTTACATAAATTCTACAAATTATCTTCTACCGTGACATAACAACAAGAGCTAACAGAAAATGAAAAAGAAACCCCTGAAAGTAAGAATTTGCGACTTCCTTGTATCACGTTCTTAAATTGTGGAACAGAATTAAACAATGTAAGGTAGAAAATTTACGCCTAAACAAAGAGCAATCAGTGCGCCTAGATTATATTTAAACTCGCTGATAGTCTACAGGCAATGCATTGATATTCAGGAGTCAACCCAGGAATTGAATTAGGGTAATTCGTTTATATGTAATAGCTAAGAATTCTCACATTCCCCAGTAGTAACCAATTTCCTGGCTCCTATTAAAATTCAAACGGCAACTGGGCGCATCATAGCTGGCTGATCATTCAAGGCGAGTCAGATGAAGCGCGATGCAACTCAACTGTCTAACAACAGTGTCAGTTATAAATTCATTGCACGACTGTTACGCGATGTTTACTAACTGGATATAAAACGATGGTTGACAGCGGACCAACGACACAATTTACAGAGCTTGAATTATTGCACACTGCACCGAATAAATTACAGATTTTTTTGTGTGCCGAGCAAGCTTATATAGAATTAATGGAAGCGTGTCCGATTCTGCTTGTTCAAAGACGTATTGTACCGTAAATTAAACATTCTACACTTTTTTGTGGTTTTATGAAAACATGAATATAACTAGGACGCAAACTGTACAAATGTCTCATATCACTTTTGTAACTGTGGCGTGGAATTATTACTTTTATAATTATCGGATAGGACATTGACGAGTTTCTTTCTCAAGATGTGTAAGTCTTAATTCCAAAGGGGTCGGATAAAATGTAGCGAATGAACAGGTCTACGCTAGCAATGTAATATTTTAGCGGAAATAGTGTCAAACTTTTTTTTTTATATATACATTTATTTAACGTCGGCCTATTTCCGCTACTGAGGCCTAACACCGACGCCTGTAGACGAGCTACACCCAACCAGGAATTTTGCCGAACCTCTTCCCTTAAGAAGAGTAGGGATCTTTTACTTGCCTAACATTTAATAGACAAGGGACCGACGGCTTTACATCCCCTCCGAAGGATGGTATATCTCCTATACAACCCTCGCCTAAGGTTGTATAGCTTCCGCGCATACACTGACATACAAGCCGCTGGAAGTTACGTGAGGCGAGAACGCGGTTTCCGTTGGAATGGTCACCCATCCAAGTACTAACCGAGTCTGTCGTTGCTTTACATCGCATACCGAAGTATGTACATAGTAAAGACGCACCTACGCTCGCCCCTATTGTCAAACTTTAAAATCTTTGTTTCATTAATTTATTAACTATTGTAAAAATGAATTCAATCTCTGGCATTGTACCACATTTTTGGGTCAGAGGCAATAAGCATATTAAACAGTTTATAACGTAAGACAGAAAACTCGTATGCATGGTTGATTAAAATCATTAGAAATCGGAATCTTAAATCGGAGCTTAAATATATTTATCTATTTACAGCAGCACACTGTTCTATAAGTAAAAACCCAATTATAGAACAGGAAGATAAGAAAAATAAGAACACTAATGTATGCTCTGTACAATAAGAATGAAATAATATGCATAGCATATTAGAAATGTCAAATTATTGATATAGGTGATGTAATATGGGAACCATACAAGAAAAGCGTACTCGAGCTTAGATCTAATAAAGGTAAAGTGGACAGGTTTAATTGCGTCTGAGTAAAATCACGACAAGTTCGCACCAATAATCCATACGTCTTACCAGTTTATAAGGTAATGGTGTCAACAAGAAAGGTAAAAGATAGCTTGGAAAATATTTCGTCTTTATCGTATGGTTTAATGAAAAACTTTTATTATTTTATTATTATTCATTATATATTACTTCAATATATTTTGATAATAAAAATTATTAAATGTTCTCTATCTATTCAAAATAACTTGTTCCTAATAATAGGCATATACCGCCCTCCATCAACAAATGTGCATAAATTTCTTGAAGAATCCAGAGTGTTTATAGAAAATCTTGAAATAGCAGATTACATTTTAGTTAGTGGAGATATAAATATAGACAATTTACCAAATGATTTAATCACAAATGAGTATTTAAATATTCTGTACGGAAAAGGTTTTGAATCCCTTATAAACCATTATACACGAATACAGTAAAATAATAAAAGTTGTATGGACCATATATTTAAAAACAAAAATATTAAATAATGAAAAAGTAACACCAATAATACTCACCTCAAACATAACCGATCATTATGCAACATTGGTATTTACAGAAAAAGAAACGAGGTACATTTTCATTAAAAAAGGACTGCCTTTTTGAACAAATTAATTAAAAACAAATAATACAAGAATTATCAAACATAAATTAATCATATTTTTACGTAACAAGTAATCCCGAAAAGGTTAGTAATAGTCTAATAAACAACATTAAAAATTCCGTATAAAATTCTAAAAAATAAGACTTAAAAATGTAAAAAAATGAAAAATGGATTACAAGAGGTCTAATAACATCGAAAGAAACTCGTGATAAAATGTATCAAGATTCACTAAAACAGCCGTTAAATGTAGACTTAAAACAAAAATATAAATTGTACTAGGTCCTCTGTTGTTCACGATATATCTGAACAACTTATTAACAACAAAATTCACTGAAACGGTTATAAGTTTTGCTGACGACACAGCTATTTTATACAGCAATAAGACATGGGATGAGTTTGTTGCGGACCTCTAGCGTATGCGACCCACCATACGCCTTAGCGTTTTGTGGGCCGCATAATAACAACTGCTACGTCCGTAACACATTTCGCTATTCTCCACGGGAGGGCGATACACTTGCGGCACGTGAAAAGCAGAGAAACGGAAGGCAACCATTTTTGTTGGCGTAGGTAGTTGATAATTCTACGAACCTCAGTTTATCCAAGGCATCCTGATGGATTTTGGAATTATCAACACAGGAAAATTTTCTCAATCTGTCGTTGTTCCGTTTAGCGGAATATTTTGTTGTTGTGAGTAAATTTTAACTGCGGATATTTAATTATACAAGTTAAGCCGTCCTCTTCACGCTGTCTTATCCGTTCTCTACCCACGTGTTTCGCAAATTTGCAGGCTTTCCTTTGGAGATATCGTGTCGACATGAAAGGCGGACTCAACTCCATTCATCCAACTGGGGCTTTCGAGGAATATTGGTGGATTGTTCCCTCATCAGTGAGGTAAATTATATTTATTTTGTAGGTTATGTCAGATTTGAATTGCTCACATTAGGCACGCTTCACGTGCATTTCTGACTTTGCAAATTAAATCGCGATATCTTTAGGGTTCCACGGACGGGGCTTCTACATACATCGGTGAAGTTCCACGGACGGGGCATCCACATGCAGTAGAAAGTTCCAGGGCTGGAAAGGCTATAATCAACCCCATCCTTGGGTCAATTTCTTTTGTCCCGAAGACACCTCCGTAGGGCTACAGTTCTTCCACGTCGAAGTCGGTATTATACCACCCTAAATAAGTGTGTTGTTGTTTTTACTTACCGGGGACCACCTTCAGTGGTTCGACTCGGTTATATTCGATTCACATATTTTTTGTATTTTAACTTGTACGTACTTAAGATTTTATGCATTTATATTTATTTAAGGGGGTTCTCTAAATCAGACCCGTTGTGGCAGAATTTATGACCGTTTATCCTCACATTGTAAACTGATGTGTAGCTACACGAGGCATTTTATTAATGTTGTAACTTATTAATCGAGAAATTTGCCACACCTTTTGAACATCGCCAGGTTACAGGCTAGAGAACCAATATCTGTAAATTGTATAATATAGTGCATTTCATTTTTAAAGAAAGTGTCATTATTTCGTCTGCGACCACTACGTATGGAAGCCTCAGTGATTTGTTAAGTAAGTAAACTAATAATTTGTCATAGTTTATGTACACTTGGGCTTAACGCCCTCAGATAATCTGAGCTAGAGAAATTTTATCGTAGGCACGTACATCACTTATCCTGGTTAAGTTTGTGCCCTACGATATCTGCTACGCTACAGTAGCCCAAGTGATTTCGTTATGTAATATCTTATAATCATTAATATCCAACGTATTTATTTGTTTATGTACGTATAAATCGTAGCACTTAAAAAAATAAAAGAGTGGTTTGACTATAAATTATTAACAATAAATTTCAATAAAACAAAATTTCTACCATTTACTTGTTATAAAAATACGTTGCCCAAATTTTCCTCCCTTACAATAGATCCCACTACTAAAATCGAAAGTGCACTCACAGTAAAATATTTGAGTATTACCATAGATCGACATCTAAGGTGGGATCATCATATCATTAATGTGTGTAACACCCTAAGAAGCCTAATATATAGAATGAAGTGTCTAAAAAATATACTAGATACCTCCATTTTAAAAACTATCTACTATGCACTGATTGAATCCCGGCTACAGTACGGTATTATTGCGTGGGGAAGTGCTGTTAAAGATCACTTGAAGAAATTGGAAATAAGAATATTCCTAAAAATTATACTCAATAAACCGAATATTTACCCTTCTGATGATCTCTTCAAAGATGCCAAAATTCTAGATTTAAGACAATTGTATTTATATACTGTTACTTTGTATCAGTTCGATAATAAGGATACCTTAACTCAACCATACCACTCCCATGCAACCAGACAGAGATTAAAATATATAACACCCTTTCGTGAAAAGTCAATAGGACAAAAAAGTTTTATATTTCTCGCACCAAAATTGTATAATGAACTTCCCGATAAAATTAGAAACCTGACCAACAAACGAATTTTTAAAAAACACTCGAGATTCTTCATCTCCAATTCAAATAGAATTCGTGATCTAATAGAAATGAAAACTAACTAATATAAGAACATCCTGAAGCCTTACTACAATAAAATTGGTAATCCAAATATAGTTGAAAATATGTCCCTCATTTGTATGTACCCACAAGTGGAATTAGTGTCTATTATGTGTATTGGTTATAATTTATATCCACATTATAATTATATTTTATATCTACCTACTATATACCTAAATTATAGATGCCTCACATCTATTATTATACCTAATTTACACCTATTTATGCATAACTATATCTATCATGTTATATCTTATTACATCTGTTTTATATCTATTTATATCTTTTTATATCTGAACTCAGTGCTGAGATATACTTATATTACTTACTCTATCTAGCTATAAAAAAGCTACAAAGCTACAAAAAATTACTTTTTTAAGTTCTGAATCGAATTACGTGAAACTGTTAGGTATATACATTGACCCAAAATTAAATTGGCACCGACATATTGATCATCTAGCAAGTAATCCAAATAAGGTAATATATCAGATAAGGCAATTAATAAATCTAACCACACTCGACACAGATTTAACGTTTTACTACAGCAATTTCTATAGTCTTATAACTTACGGTCTTATTATTTGGGGAAATTCATCTGACAGTGACAGAATATTTAAAATACAGAAAAGAGCTGTGAGGGTTTTGGCTTCTGCAGGAGTTAATAAACATTGTAGGCCAATTTTTAAAAATATGAAAATACTAACACTCCCAAATATTTTTAGACATAAGTGCATTATGCGCATAAAAGAAAATTCCTTGTTGCCTAGAAATTCTAATTATCACGAATACAACACTCGAAATAGAAATAATTTAAGTATTCCGTATCATAGACTGACAAGAACTCATCAACCAGTAAATTATACATCCTGTGATACTATATAACAAACTTCCAAATCAGTTAAAGTTACTGACAACAAACAAACTAAATATATTCTTAAAAGAACTTTTAACAGAAAATATATTCTACAGTATACAAGAATTTCTTGATTTTGATTTCAATACAGTTCACAATATTATATAAAAATCTAGTCTATTAATGCAACTTTTGGAACTGAATGTATTCATTTTAGTGTAAATTTTAATGTGTGAATTTAGATTTTGGTTATATAGAATTTTATTCAAATATAGGTTTTAACTAATCATATAATGTGAATGTCTGTATAGTCTAATATAGAATTTTAATTATTTAATATTTAAATTTTATATATACATAATATACATATATTGTTTTCTCTAATATTGACAACCTTAAACATTTATACGATGTATCTTGGGCAATAAATTTATTATTATTATTATTATTATAACACAGTAATTAAGTTGTTATATATTTCATGTTAAACACTCACTTTTCTAAGTTCATTACAGCTATACGTATTACATTATTATTAAGTTTATTGATAAATTGTTATGCTACACCGCGGACAGCCCTAGATTTGTGGTTTTAGTTTATTTGTGAATAAAAATTAGTAATTATGTACATAAATTGTAAAAAATTGTAATGCTACTAAACGAATAAACATTATTATTATTATTATTAAACTAAACTCGCTAATTAAAAAAAACAAAAAAAATATTATGACAAAAAAATTGAAGAAATTATCAATGTAGTAAAACTCTCCGGAAAATAACAATCAAGAAGTACAAGAAACACAATCAAGAAAAAATAAATTGAATAACAATCATGTAGTAAATAGTGAAAAAGAAATTGCAAACGAATTTAATAAGCACTACTCAGCAATAGGAGAAAAATTATCAAATCAAACACAACATTTCAACCACCAACAATTCCAGTTTCCTTACACCAGTAAACAATAACGAAATACAAGAATATATAAATGAATTGAAAAATAACAAGGCCTCTAGATTAGATGGTATTACAGCAGAAATGTTAAAAGAAGCATTTAATATAATAATACCATTATTTACCCTATATCTCTGACATCCAATATTGTGAAAATTTTTGAAAAGGCTTTTAAGAAAAGGATAGTGCTATACCTCAAAAAGTTAAATTTATAAGTGTTTAGACAATAGTACACCATCCCTTTGTGTTTTTATAGATCTGGAAAATGCTTTTGACACAATTAGTCATAAAATAATATTAAATAAGTTCGAACATCTTGGCGTCAGAGGTCTTTGCCACGATTTAGTGAAAAGTTATTTAGATAAATGTATACAGATGGTAAAAAACGGTAAAAATACAAATGAGGCAAGGAACATGTTCTGTGGTCTCCCGCAGGGCACAGTTCCTGCCCCAATTTTACCTATAATGTATCTAAATCACATATTTAGCATAAATATTAGGGCAGATATAGTATCATTCGTAGATGACACCGCATTTTTTTTTTCAGAAGGTAATCATGACAAGAAGTGAAAAGAATATCAGAATTAGACTTAGAGAGGTAATTAAGAATTGGTTTGATGGAAATATCCTGAGCATTTAAAAAACCACACATTTGCCATTATCCTATTATAAAAGTAATTTACCAGCATTTACTGAAATAAATATTACCAACACGGGCTTGGTTATAAGCACCTGTGAAAATTACTTACCTCGGAATAACGTTAGATTCTCGTTTAAAGTGGAACCACCATATCACTAACACCGTAAAAAATTAAGATCTTTGTTATACACATTCAGAAAATTAAAAGAAATATTAAATGAGAGACACATTAAAATCATATATCATGAAATTATAGAGTTGATCTTAAAGTATGGCATTATAGCCTGGGGAGGGGCTAATAATACTAACGTCAATCCTTTAATAACATCAATCCAAAAAATGTATTTAAAAATTTTATACGGAACTCAACCTTTATCTTACTGAATTATTATACAGACAATCAGAATTGTTAAATACACGAAAATTATATTCTATGTTTATTAATTCAAGAACAACACTCGTTGAACCTATGTACGACACAAGGGACAGACAGAAAACTAAAGGTTATAGTTGCACAAAAAACTATAGGAACAAAATGTTTTATCCCCTTAGGCCCTAGACTTATATAACAGGTTTCCGGAAAATATTAAGCAAATCAAACTTGTAACAAGATATACACAAGAATTAAAAAAATGGCTACTGAATATAAATTACACAGAAATAGATACTGGAAGCTTTTAGGTCTTTATTATATGTATATAAGTATAAAGTTGATAAGTTTTATGATTCTATGTCATGAAATTGTATTTATTTATTATTTCCTTTTTTATTGTTTTAATGTTTTAGGTCGTAATGCTAATATCTGAAGTTTCTCTTTATCAATATTTTTATTTGTGAATAAATGTAAGAATAAGTTGCATGAGTTAATCCTACTAGTTATAAGATACCATTTATCCATTATTTTGCTTTCAGGTTCTTAGGATCTTCGCTAAATATATAGATATTTTACTACAGCTAAGTATTTATCTATCAACAATATAGACACGTTTTGTATTCAAGCCAACGAAAACAATAACGTAAAATTCCTAGGGCTGGAAAACACAATGTAAATTTCTATGTTCAAAATTGTCTTCCATTTATTTTTTATTTACAAATCTAAAAACTGTTTTTACGAAGGACCAATTAATTACATTATACTATGCTCAGGTAGAAAGCAGGCTGAGATATAGTATATGCTTTTGGGGAGACTCAACCCTATCACATAACGTATTTGTCGCTCAAAAACGAATCATACAGTTCATTGCTGGTGTACCCAGTACTCACACATGTAAAGATATCTTCAAAAACTTTAAAATACTTCCCTTATGTAGTCTGTACATTTTTGAAACTTGTTTATTCGTCTTCAACAATAAAGGAAAATTTTTGATTAACAATAAATATCACCAGGTTAATACTCGTCAAAAAAATGACTTCCATCAACCATATTCAAGATTAAACATCACCTTTAAAGCTCCCAACCGTATAGGTGCCAAAATATTTAACCACCTCTCAAAAGACATAAAATGTATAAATAAGGAAAATCTATTTAAAAAAAAAAAAGTTATTTTTGCTTGACAAATGTCTATACAGTATCGTAGAGTATTTTAATTAATATAACTCTCTACTAGCTTCCTGTTTATCTGGTATAAGGTATCTGTGACTTATATTATTCATATATGTGTATATATGCAATGAACTTGTTTTGTATACTTTCCTGTTTCTTATTTATCTCTTTTTTTATCTTAGCAGCAAGTTTACTTGTGACTTTTCTTATACAAATGTTTTTTTTGTCTTTAAGAATAAAAAAATTTTGAATTTTGAGTTGAATTTGAATTTTGAATTTTGCATATACACACACATACACTATCACATTATCTTATTAAGTTATTAGTTAATCAACAATTGTGCGCAGACTTTAGTTAGTCTTTGAAACTACAAATTTATTTATTTAATACTTATAAATGTCATAATTAGCTAATGTATTGTTTCTGTTCCTTGGGTAAATATATCAATATTCAACTCTATTCTAATATAATTTGTAAATAAATGGTTACCCTATTTGGCTCATTGTCTTTAGAGTATTGGAACCTAAATAAAATAACCATTGAATATTTCTATGAAAACGTCAGTATTTGATTGTATTTGCCAGTCACTATCCTCTATTTTTAAGTCACGCTATACATTTTGTTCGTTTTTTTAACGTTTCCCATAATTTTCAACTAGTGATTTTTATAATTATCGGTTAATTTTATTAATTGGTTTTATTCTAAACAGGAAAGAGAGTTCAAATTTCTTTTTTGTTCGAAATTTTGTTACATTTTTATCAGAGAATAACCTGTTTTCGTCAATTTTATCGTGGGGCACGAGCATATTGTTTTAAAATGGTTTTTCACTGGTTCATTATAGAAGATATCGGCATCTTCAATAATTTAACTGTTTAAATCATAACATTTGACTTCATCATTCTTTAAAAAGTGTTCTCTTTAGTGCATTATATCTACGTCTAATCTGTGATTTTCAAAATATAAATAAAAAAATATAGGCAATGTATCTAACAACAGTGTCATCCGATATAAGGCTTTGTGCTATATTTGAGTAACACGTTATACAAACAGGCATTCGCGGCGTATTGATGAGACTTCAAAGTAAATATTTGTATAAATGTATAGTTTCCGTAGGAATTTTATTTTGGAAGTTGATATACATATAATATAGTAAGTAGGTCTGTTAATTTCAAAATGTTTGTCTCGTTTTTTGCCTGGACTGGCGTGACCAAAACGCATTAGCTGTAATATCTACAGATATTAATCTAAGTAAAAGAGAACTTTGTTAAATGGTGTTTTGTTACAAACTTTTATAGAAGTTGAATTAAATTTAATTATCTTAAGTAAAAAGGTTCTAGATGGAAATTTTAATGATTATTAAACATAATATTGTAGTAGGTATATTGCGTTTCAATTTATTAATTTCCACATAAGTTTTTTTTCTAACTTAGGTATTTAATCTATTAACATCTGGACAAAAGAATCCATACTCATAAATAATAATAATAATAATAATAATAAGTCTTTATTTAGCACTTGGCTAGTAAATACAGATGCTTATATCTAACAATAATAAATTGCACTATTATCTATTACTTAAATAATTGAACACTTCACGCTTAAATACATTTATATTTGGTGAAACCTTGATTGCCTCAGGAAGAGCATTAAAGAGACGAACACCTTCGAAAAACAAGGATTTTTGTAAGAACGTCAGTTTAACTATGTCAATATTGTAATTTTGCTTAGAACGTAAATTATATTTGTGAAAATTTAGTCTTTTAACGAGAAATTCATTTAAGTATGTAGGTAATTGTTTATGTTCTATTTTATAGATTAGTATTAAGTTCGCCCTTTTAATACTCTCCCAAATTGTCAACCACCCTAATGTTTGCAACATGTCTTCTATCGGGGTATATTTATTACAATTTAATATAGTACGCATTGCTTTATTCTGTTGTATCTCTAACCGTTGTATATCATTCTTAGTACAGGATATTAACAAAGAACTACAATAATTAAAATGAGGTAATATAAATGGTATTATAAATTAACATTTTAGACCATTGTGATAAACAACTAGCGATACGATTAAAAAAGCCAACTTTTTTACCCAATTTTTTACAGAGATAATCTATGTGCGACGAAAAATTGAGTTGGGGGTCCAAATAGACACCCAAGTATTTAATTTCGGACACATAGCCGATCACCTCGCCATTTATATCGAGACTTAAATCTAATTCAATGAATTTTCTACAATTAGCCTTTGAGCCTAACACCATACACTTTGTTTTTGATGTATTTAATTTTAATTTGGGGGGGCGAGCGTAGGTGCGTCTTTACTATGTACATACTTCGATATGCGATGTAAAGCAACGTTAGGCGTGGTTAGTAGTTGGATTGGTGACCGTTCCAACGAAGACCGCGTCCTCGCCTCATACATCTTCCAGCGGCTTGTATATCAGTGTATGCGCGGAAGCTATACAACCTTAGGCGAGGGTTGTATAGGAGATATACCATCCTTTGGAGGGGATGTAAAGCCGTCGGTCCCTTGTCTATTAAATGTTAGGCAAGTAAAAGATCCCTACTCTTCTTAAGGGAAGAGGTTCGGCAAAATTTCTGGTTGGGGGTAGCTCGTCTACAGGCGTCGGTGTTAGGCCTCAGTAGCGGAAATAGGCCGACGTTAAATAAATGTATAAAAAAAAAAAATTAATTTATTTTGGCAAAGCCAGTCATACAAAATTCGAAGTTCATCATTCAGTACCAACAATTTCTCTGAAATTTTTTCCTGCAACATAAATTAGGGTATCGTCTGCGAATAGATTGACAAACGATTTTTTTAAAGCTATATAAATATCATTCACATAAATGATAAACAAAAGAGGACCGAGTACGCTCCCCTGAGGAACCCCCCAAGTAATTTTAATTCTACTTGACACGTTACCCCCTACTTTTGTCATCTGATACCTGTTCGTTATTCTCAATCCAGTCTAAAGCACTACTATTTACACCATAAAACTGCAACTTTTTAATAAGAATATCCCGATCGATTGTTTCAAATGCCCTTTGCAAGTCTACAAATACACTAAGCACCACTTTCTCTTCATTCATGTCCCTTCTCCATGTTGAATACACTTACTGCAGGGCTGATTCACAGGAATGGTTAGCTCTAAACCTAAATTGTCCAGCAAATAGTAATTGATTAACCTCAAAATAGTTCCTTAGCTGTTCACATACGATTATCTCAATTATTTTATCGACAACTGGAAGTAAATTGACTGGCCTGAATTCTGTAGGAATTTTAGGCTTGGTTACTTTTGGAATAGGCACTATCACGCTAACTTTTAATCCATTTGGGACTTTTCCAGTTGTTAGTGATGTATTTATGAGATGCAATAGGGCATATCCAATTACATAAAATAATTCCTTAACCACTTTTATATTTAGCCAATTATCACTGGTACTTTTATTTTTCAGTTCATAAACAATTTTTTTAAGCTGTCCTAGTGTAATGTTTTCAAATATAAGTAAGTGGGATTGTTCGTCTGATTTATTTTCATCAATTTTGAAGTCCCAATTTCTTTTTTCGATATCCTCTGATATCTCCTGTATACTATCTGAATAGAACTCGTTAAAATTTTCTTCTGCCGTTCCGGTATACTTCCCATAATTAATATCTGTGAAAGTAACTTGTTTTGTGTTTCCTATCATCTCTTTTAATGTTCTCCACATGTTTCTGCTGTCTCCTTTACATCTATCTATATTTTGATCATAATATTTAGTTTTTTCACTGCGTATTGTTGAAACCACCTTATTTCGTAACCTTCTATAGTCCTTCCAGTCTACTTCAGAGGTAGTTATACAGAATTTCCTATATGCTTTGTCTCTCATGCGTTGCGCTTGCAGTACTGATTCTGTTATCCAAGGGTATTTTTTCTGTTTATGTTTATTTTCTTTCGGAGCTACTTTGTCTATTGCTGTCTGAATGACATTCATAAAATCTGCATATAAAACGTTTACGTCCGTAGATGTATAATTCCAACTGGCTCCTGTTAATTCTACTATTATATCTGAAATGGTTTCATCTCTTAAATATTTTTAATGAATAGTCTCTGCTGTTTCGGGAACAGTATTAAATGTGAACTCCGTGCCAATGATTTCGTGGTCACTAATCGCAGGGAAATCTCTTGAAACCTCTTCAGCATCAAAGTTGTTTGTAATTATATAGTCGATCAGAGTAGATGACCTTTTTGTTATTCTAGTTTCCCCCATTACTATTTGTTTAAGGCCTGCTGCATGTATTAACTTTCTTAGTTTTTTGGTATCACTGTCGTCCTTCAACCAATCAATGTTTAAGTCGCCCATAATCACAGTTTTTTGCTTGTGGATATCAATGTTACATATATTACAATACGAACATTTTCAAACATGAATTGAATTTAATTATATCGAGCCGAACAGTTCGAGGAAGATATTTTAATTATTGTTAAACATATATGTAGATTAATTGCGTTTAAATTTGCTAATTTCCCATGTTTGTTGTATCAGTTGATAGGGCTGGAATTATAGACAAATAATCTGTCCAGGTTCTAATAAATATTATTTCCAGCCATCAAATATTGTTTATATTACATACATATAATATGTTATGAAATACATTGAAACATGTACACAAAAACAATCCTAAGTAAGATTTGCAAGTTGACTTAAAAGTTTTGCAAAAAATATAATTAAAATATATATAAATCGTCAGGATATTTTCGTTAACCAAAGTACCAAAGAAGCCAACAGTATCCTCACTAGTCCAAAAATTTTCCAAAATAGAAATTTCAGAACGATTGGTCTTCATTCTTACACTGTATCTAAATCATCTCCAGTAATATTAGCAAAAATTAATCTCAAATATCTAGCACGTGCCTATGAAGAATTTAATTTACTAATTAAATCCGATATAAAATCGTTGATCAATAGAATAACAAAAATTTTAATTGATATTTGGTGTTAAACCACATATACCAAAAATAGCCATCATATGATTTTTTGGCCAAGTTAACAGCTTTGTGAAAATTTATAGTGTTATGTGTCTACTCCTATTAATAAACACTTCCAAGCGTATGTTCAATAACTGCAACACAATTTTTCTCTAACCACTAGTTGATTTGTTACAATAATTAGTCCTGATAATAACATACTAATTATAACTTTTATCTACTATAGACACACTACTATAATTTATAACTTGTCACTGTTCTTTATCTTATCTGATCACTTAACTAATTCAGAACTGTACTAAACTGACTTAAATATCCTTGGCGCTTATTCTCGATTCATCCAGTCTGTCCTTCGAGACGTTTCTGACTTATCCGTGATAATGGCATCATCTCTGGCCAACTGACGAACTAGCGTTTTACTGGTAGTTATTATTTAATTATTTTTTAATAATACGGTCCTTCCCAAGGTGAGCGAGACTTCGAGAATCCTTCTTCACCCCGCTGTGGGTTGTACAGCCAAATCAAGTCCCCCACCTCGAATCCCGCTGAACTGACGTTACGGCCATATCGAGCCATCATTAAATGAACCCTTGGTGGCCGCATCCTCACATCTGCGACACCAAGCCTCTACATCCTGTCGGCTAAAATCGTTCCCGCATTCTAACCAAAGTATTCTTCTCCCTCAACTACCCGAAATTTCAATTCGACATCAGTAACTTTTCCTTAATGTCACTAGCTACTCCTTCGACGGTAGCAACTTTTTGTTCAACCTTATCTACTTTTTCTTCAACGTCATTAACTTTGGCAATTACAATCTCTATATCATCCTTAATTTCATTTTTGATTTCATCAGTTGCTGACAGGATAGCGTCTCGTTGCACCTGTGTAATTTTTCTCAATTCTTCCTGGCGTATCCTATCTTCCTGCTTTTCCTCATGAAGTCTTATTTCCAGGTCTTCCATCAGTTTTCTTAGTTCTTCCTGACGTCGTTGCTCTTGCTCTTCTTTTTCTTCTTGACGTCTCTTTTCCTGATCGAACATAATTTTTCTTAGTTCACTTTTGTCTTCTTGACGTATCTTTTATTGCTCATCTTTTCCTTCTCGACGTCGTTTTTCTTATTCTTCTTTCTCGAGTTCTTTCTCTTCTTGACGTCTACTCCCTTGTTCTAGTTGTTCTTAATTCGACAAACATCTCTTGTATTCGTTTTTCAGCAGTTATGCTTCTCGAACTGGCGCTAACAAGTCTTATTTAAAGTAGAATTCAAATATTTCCACAGAATTCTGATACATCTGAAGCTTTCAAAGAAAATATAGTTGGTCCTATATACAAAATCAACAATAAAAATCGCATGAAAAAATTATCGTCCAATATCGTTAATAAATAATATTGTAAAAATATTGGAAAAATATTTAAACTACAGGCTTCGTTCAATTTTAGAGAAAAATAAAATTATGTGAGAAGATCAGTAGAGGTTTCAAGAAAATTTAAACACGGAAGATTTCTTCCAATTACTAACAGATACCATTATAACAAACTTTGAGAAGAGCGAAAAGTTTTAGCTATTTTTTTGATTTACAAGAAGGGTTTGATACTGTGCCCCATAGCCAGCTTTTAGACAAACCAAACAGAGTGGGAATTAGGAGCAATGTTTTCAGTTCATTGAAACAATACTTATCAAACAAACTCTAGCAAGCAAAAATGGACAATGCCTTTAGTTCAAAAAAAATAATAACAAAAACTGAAGTATCCCAAGGAACCGCCTTAGTACCTACTTTCTCTCTATTACTTGTAAATCAATAAAAATCCTAAACAGGCGACATCGTACTCATTTGTTCGGGAGAGAATTGGAGTTCAGCGAAACAAAATGTAGCCATTGCAATAAGTAATGTTAAAGCCTGGCTAAATATAAATTTGTTATAACTAAATATAGCAAAAACTACATTTATTATCTTCTCTCTAATGAAAGTATGAATGCTCCAAACAATGGAATCTATACGTATACTTATAGACGGAGAGATAAATAATTACATTCATAACACCACTGTTATTAAATAGGTAAATATAAATGTTTATTAACCACCTTCCAAGTCATCTAAATGACCCTGTCACGTCTGGGTGATCTAGATGGTGACGGGGCCCTACAGTTTATAGTGGGATCCGAACCACTTCTTGGAGATAATTTACAAATAAAAATTATATCGGAGTAGGTAGGGCTTGATCCCACTTCGCCAGGCATACCCAGAAAGAAAGCTAGGCGGGCTAATTACTGAGATACCGTTATTTTAGACAATGTAAACGGGAAAACCATATTAAATATTTAAATATTTTTATCAGCTACTTATATTTTTCTGTTGTTGTGTTTTGTTAGTCTGAGTTGAAATTTCAATTACAAAATAAATAATATTGCCAACGTACTACCCTCAATGACACCACAAAATAGTAGTTTGTGCAACAAGAGTGGATATGGCTATAATCCACTCGAGTTGTACAGTATACTTTTTCTACGACCGGATTAAGAAAAAACTACAAATAATAGTTTTAATCAAATTTTAATATACAAACTTAGCTTTTGCTAAATCTTATGCTCTAGGTGCAAACATTTTATAAAAGCTTTAGTAGCCTAGCGGTTATATGCACGCTTCGATTCAATTCAAAGACAAAAGGTCATAGGTTCAATCCCCACATATAGCTACTTTTTTTTGGTCATATATCTCTAAAATTTTGTCTGTATATAATAATTTCAATAAAATTTTAGGTGGTATACCGTTGATCGATTCTTCACTGGAATCACTCATTTTAAATTATTGTCTAGCTCAAACTGCGCGAATACACACTGACATTACTTTGACAGCTTACGCACTAACTTGAATTTTTTAAAACGAATAGTTGCCTATGTACTTAATACACGAACTGTGATTGGTCGATTTCATATCCATCCTAGAACGTATATGAAATATATGCGTTCAGTTAACTGGAATGGCCCACTTATCCATTCTACAGACTGTACGGAAAACAGCAAATATACATAAGGGAGTAGAAAAAAGTGTATTGTGCCCTATTTGTGAGTAAAATTTTAATAAACATGTAGGTATAATCACCTTCAGTGCACATCAAAAACGAAATAGAAACTTTACGAGCTCATTATTACCGCAGTAGAATCATTCGGCATGGTGTCATAAAAAAAACCGATGTGTTAAAAAGCTATAAACAGTAAGTGACTCAACTTGCCGTTAAAACAGTACAGAGGGTAGTGGTATTTTAATGAGGTCGTACAGTTTTTGTTGCCTGTTTTATCTGCCCCGTAGAATTGCAGATGACTATAAAAGTGAATATATGCACCGCGGATGATTCATCTGCAGTGAAATGTGTAAAGATTGTTTTCATCTGCGTTTCATTTAAAGTGTTCGTCCAAATTGATCAGTAAACAAAGTAGAGGCACTCTCTACTATATGAAATCATATTCATCCGCGCTGCACATCGAAAGTGCCTCTACTCGGTTGTAAGTTATTTTGGCTCATTTGACTGTACTGTATTTAATTTATTATAATCTACTAAACAATATTTTATAACAGGGTTATAAATCACAATGTGAACATTATGTGATTAAAATCTAGAATAAATGGTAAAAGCAAGTAAGTCACGCACAGGTTAATACATAAAGTAGTAAGTAACACATTGAAAATGTTTATAAAAACTTTTATTATCCTCTCAAGGATACATAATTGCCATATTGTCTACAATATTTGGAGGAACCGAAAAGTAAGACGTAGATCCCTAAGTTGTTCAGGATTTTTTTTCTTAGATATAGGCTTAGAGAGTACATTTTTCATTGGGGAGGGAGAACATCTAGGTCTAATGACATGTTAATAATATGGTCAATGGGGCCGAGATTCACTGAAATTGTAACCGTTGTCTATAAACTTAGTTTCTAAAAGTATATCGTTATGTTGCACATTAGATTTTAAATTTTTGTGGTACCTATAAAATAATTGTTGATGTCATCAGCTTTACATAGGTATTCAGGAAGATTAGGTAAAATGTTATTCTTTACTAATCCTCATAACTTAAAGCTAGTCCATATTTGTTTAGAATTATTCTTAGTATTATTAATATAAGAAGAGTATAGTGCTGTTCTTTCTTGAATTATGGCATTGTTGTAATAATTACGAATTTCATAAAAATAGTGTCTGTGAATAGCACGAATGGCACTTCTACTTTTTTGTATCTTAACCAAGCCTTTCTTTTAGTTCTTTCTACTTCCTGGCGCTTCTTAGCTTTGAAAGTAACTCTTTTTGCAGAAGCATGGCGATTAAAAGGATTTAGCAGAATTACGTTGAGGAAGTCAAATTATCTATAGTAGCAGAGGCATGCGTTAAATAACTCTATATTAAAGTTTCTAGATCTGTGGGATTATTTTAGAATCATAGCCGTTTAATTCAACATAACAAGATGTAATGTTGTGGTCAGAATAACACACGCCTTACGCTCAGTTTTCAATACTCGAGATACTTAAAGTTAACTCGAGGTTAAGCTGGAGTTACTGTTACTACTATTTATTTAACAGGTTATATCATTCAAATTATTAGGCATCAATTTAGATTTATCGCTAGACTGGAAAACGCATGTAACTTTGTGGTAGACGTGCAAGTAACTTCACCTTGAAATGCTACGAACTATTAAAAATGTCAGTAAGATTAAAGCTATAGGGGCGAGCGTAGGTGCGTCTTTACAATGTACATACTTCGGTATGCCATGTAAAGCAACGACAGGCGCAGTTAGTACTTGGATGGGTGACCATTCCAACGGAAACTGCGTTCTCGCCTCACACATCTTCCAGCGGCTTGTATATCAGTGTATGCGCGGAAGCTATACAACCTTAGGCGAGGGTTGTATAGAAGATATACCATCCTTCGGAGGGGATGTAAAGCCGTCGGTCCCTTGTCTATTAAAAGTTAGGCAAGTAAAAGATCCCTACTCTTCTTAAGGGAAGAGGTTCGGCAAGAATTCCTGGTTGGGGGTAGCTCGTCTACAGGCGTCGGTGTTAGGCCTCAGTAGCGGAAATAGGCCGACGTTAAATAAATGTATAAAAAAAAAAAAAAAAAAAGATTAAAGCTTTTTGCTTCTCTAAAATTGATTCACGTTCACGATATGGAATTATTATGTGAGATAATTCAACATGGGCAAACAGAGTCTTTGTGTTGAAATAAGGCCATACGTTGTATTCTGGATTAAAAATTTAGAGAATCTTGAAAATAATACAGACAAGCTATATACTCTACCATGTCTATACATTTCTGAAATTTGTAAAAAGGAATTTATTCCACTTTAATTCGTTAAACAGATACAACAGTTATCAAAGTCATCATGGTACTGATTTGCAATACGAGACACACAGACTTGAACCATGCAAATCTAATCCATATAAAATAACCCAGTTCTATACAACAAACTCAGTTCAAATGTTAAGAATATTGATTTTAACTATATAAAACAAATAATGAACAACACAAACTTTACAAACTAAAATATTCCAATTGCTGTCAATTAAAACTTTAGAAAATTTTTCTCTTAAAGTTAGAAAATTTTTGTCAAAGTATGAAAATTAAATCGTCTTTTAGGTTAGAAGAAATATTTGATGGTTATTAAAATTTATTTCAAATATGTTCCTGATCAGGAGAATGTAACATTTTAACTATAATATATGACTTTCGCTACACTGTTATATCTTCGTCTCTTGACAGACTTTATTCCTCCCTAGCTCCCACGTTCCAAACAGTTCCTCATTCAGACTTTATATCCTTTTACTCTTGAACGGCTACTTATTTACGCATAGGTATTCTTTCCCGAACTCTCCTACTTATCTATTTATACTCTTCCTTCGGTTATTTGTACCGTCTTCTCTAAATTGTCTCCTCCTATACCTTCTCTTTAATCTACTTACTTGCTCTATATTTATTTATTAGTTTCTATTCAATTTACTTCTATTTGGTACTACTAGGTATTATAACTTTTATTTGGTTTACTTCCTTCTTTAGGGTTAGGATTTCCTTACCGTATTTCTCTTCTCTTCTCTTCTCTTCTCTTCTCTTCTCTTCTCTTCTCTTCTCTTCTCTTCTCTTCTCTTCTCGCCTCCTCTCCTCTCCTCTCCTCTCCTCTCTTTTCCCCTCCCTTTCTTAAAAAGCTTAATATTTGTGATATTTTTTAGATTTAGAAATCATTTATTAAATATCCTGACATCCATATAATACGGGCTTTTTTCATAGGTTGTTAAGTGATGAAGGGGAACAAATAAGTCACTACATCTGCGTATGAAATAGTTGTGGAAAAATTTAGTTTTCGTGAATTTGTTCATATTTTGCCTCACATAAAGTAGAATTTCCAATATATATATACATGACAGGGTAGAAGTTTTAGACCTCTAAATATATTTCTACATGATGTCCCTCGAGGGACACCAATCATGTTTCTAATGACTCGTTCTGAATTCTAAAAACTCCACAACTATAACTAGATGATCCCCAAAAAATGAATCCGTAGGACAATCTTGATGCAAATTGAGAAAAATAATAAGATCTAACAATGCACTCATTTGGAAATACCCTTAAACGATATATTACACAGTAAATATTTGAAAGTTTGTTACATAAATTATTGTTGACATACGTTTCCCAGTTTAAAGAATTGTCAAGGTGTATACCCACGAATTTCACATCGATTACTTGTACTGATTTTCTGTTGATTTTTAATAATCGACATTCTTCTTCTGGGTGTGAAATTAATAGAAACTGTTTTTGATGGATTTAAATACAACTTATTTTGTTAGAACCAGGCTACAAATTTATTTAACATTAGTTGTGCTATTTTCGTTATATCAGAAAGGGATCAATCAGTACAGAAATAACTATTATCATCAGCATACATAACTAGTGAATCAGATTCATCAATGCTTGGAAAATCATTTACAAACAGGATAAATAATAAGGGCCTCAGGAACTGATCCTTGTGGCACCCCAGATTTTATTTCCAAATTTTCAGAACTTACGTTGTTGATATCAACAAACTGTTATCTTTCTGACAGATAAGAAGATATCCAATTGTATATTTTTTCCTCTTACACCATACTCGTATAGTTTTTCTGAGAGAAAAGTATGACTGACAATGTCAGAAGCTTTGCTCAAATCCATAAAAATACCTAAAGTTTCTCCTTTTTTGTGTATTGGAATTATGAGTGATGTTTTCAATACTTTCGGGAATACACCTTCTTCTAAAGATTTATTTATTAAGTACCTTAAGGGCTTAACAATAAAGTGAACTATTTGCTATAAAATATTTGAGTTTATGAGGTCATCTCCAGATGAATGAGATTTTTTAAAACTATGTATATAATAATTGTAGACTGCTGTTTCGGATACAGGCTCAAGATACACTATGGAATATATTTTTCCAAGATTTAATTGAAATTGCTCTTTTTCATTAAATACAAATTTATCATTTATTTTTATTTTGTACATCTATAAAAAATTTATTGAAATGGCTGGTCATTATTGCTGGATCATCTATGATAGCTTTATCTACTAGAATTTCCTTCACTTTATGGACATATATTTCCAGATTAATCCATTTTCAACTTCAAAGAAAATTAGTGTAGCTTGAGATGTGATCTTTCAGCAATGCATTCTCTTCTATGGACTACTTCCTTTGTAATTGTATAAAAATATAATATTACGAATGTACAAGTAAAATAAATACTTATATTCTTCAAACTTGGAAAGCACCCGATAGATGGAAAATCATTTGACCAATTCGTAAAATTGTGCAATATCCTATTAAACTGTTAACCGGCAACGCCCAAGTGCAACTCCTGCTCGATTTCACATAGCGGTGAACATGTGGCAAGTAAATATTAACGAACTGCGAATAGTTCTTTATCACGCCATTTCAAAAGTCATATACGTAGCCGCTCCAATAAACTATTTGGCTGCGCGCCGCATAAAATCTTTAACTGTAATGTAATCAATTAAACTACCTCTACGTATAATCAATACTAGTGCTATAAAGAGAATGTTATTCTAGAAAAATTCAGTGATGCAGACGGTGCATATAAAACCCAAAAGTATTATTCTCCTCACACCTTTGACTCGACATTATTTTAGTTTACTGTGCGAACAGAAAATTGAAAATATTTCAGAGTCGTCGTCTTTTATTTTAATGGCAATAAATTTCTACAATCCTCTATAAGGAAATTGCTTTAAAAATTTACTGGGATGCTTTCAGCAATATTTGGGTCGTTTGTTTACTCTAAGTGAAATTACTAACTTCATAAATACTGCCAAAGGTTTTAATTCATAAATTTGTATTATTGCATGGTAATTGAAAAATTTACATTTTCATAGTGATGAGGAATTTTACAAGAATTTATGCGAATGTTGTTGGTTAAATACGTTTCTTGTTTAGTGGCGCTAGTCACGGAAATTGTTATGTAAAGGAATAAGCATACAGGGTGAGTAGAGGAAGTTAGCCGTAGGTCGGTCTCCCCCCACCACTGACCTTGACCTTGACCGTGCACCTGTGGTCCGTTCCTTCAAGGCCACGGTGGCACCGTAGGTTCGCATAGCATATACCGTGACCTTGACCTTGGACGGCCGCAGTGCGTTTCGACTTCAAGGGCGCAGTGTTGCTGTTACCCAGAACGATCACTTGCTGTGACCTTGGCCTTGGCTAACACTATTAGAGAATGCAAGGACGGAGCTTCCTCCTTGCCACGCAACTTGACCTCTAAAATTACATTAGTTCAATACGTACACAGTAAAATGTGGTGGGGTTCTATATTTTGTGACGTAGTATACTTTTTCTATAAAAAAAGCACGGACTATTAGAACAAAATCATATTTAGTCTGGTTCACCTACAGTTAATAAGTGAGCATAGTGTTGTGATCTGAAATATTTTAAGTAAGCAAAGTTCTGTAATATTTCTTGGTTAGTAATTCTTTCACTGTACTCAACTACTTAAATATGACTACCAATATCGATTTATTAGCCCTTAATGAACTTATTATTAAAGATACTGAAGTTTTAGACCAAAAACCTATTTCATCGTTAATTTTAAATAAGGTTTACGCCATTAAAAAAATGTTAATGCTTAATACACGTTTTGGAAAATCGATATTAGTACATTTATTTGATGAAAGTACAAGTACTACCTTTAAATCATTTTTGCCTAAACGTATTGCTGAACTATTAAATATAACTTTTATAGAAGAAATAAATTCGTCTAGTGGTAAATATGCGTTGATTTATTTAGGAGAGAATTCACCCATTTATACCGGTGCTAAATCAAGGTCACTAATAAAATTCGAAATTATTGCGTGATTTAAACTATTTAAAATATTTGTATACTTTAAATTATCAGACCAATAAATAAGGTATAGTGAAAGTATAACTTAGACTGAAATATTATAAATACACTACAATAGTAGTAGAGATGTAAGTAGTTTTATCATATATTTGATAACTTGTTCTAATTTTATTTATGTAATTTCTAGCCTCACTATAACTGGCAAGAATGTGGATGCAATATTCAGCAGAACGTTGGGTAAGGGCAGAAGACATTAATTCGGCAATTGAAAGACTATCTTCTGTACTAGGCGACTTAAGTATGGATAGACTCCATGCAATAAATTATGATCTGAATTACTGCTTCGATGCTGAAAAAGTTAAACAGCTTAATGAGGATTCTGAGAGGTATTACAGAGGTGCACAACTATGTGGTAAATTCTCTCGTGGTATTGTGAATTTAGAAGAATTCTGTGAGCAACTAGTGGAAATAAATTTAAAACATTTCCTATGTGACATAGAAAAATACTTACCTAAGAAAATTATTGAAAAGTATCAACTCGACCAATCTGATGAAGAACAGGATGAAGACAACTCAATTAGTAGTTAATCACTTATTGTAATTCTTCTGTTAATAATATTAATATGTAAATGGTGTAATAAAATTATTATTATGGAAATATAGTTGTTTTTATTTTTAAAATTAAAATTGAAATAAATGAAACACATTATTAGATTATACATTAATTTATTTATAATTATTTTTGGTGACATACATTAAAAAATATTAATTATTAATCCTAAATATAAACATATTTAAAGATATTTATTTTAACTCTATATTTAAATCTATAATACATTTGTTAAGAAAGTGAACGTTTGCAAGAGAGCAGTGACTATATTTTGGTTGGGTGTGTTCCATACATCTTGGTACCTTTAACGATTTTAGATTGGGTATGCAGGGTGAGAAGTCATCTAGATCTATAACTCTATTCCATTTTAGATGATGCTGTAGAACATTTTTCTTTAATTTGCCTTTGCATACAATTATAACATCCTCTGACAATACGTTGCGTCGAAAATTATTAACAGCGTTTTGACAAAGTCGATGAAGTATTAGTGGGAATTCTGACAGTTGAATATATCCATCACTCCATTTTATGCCCCCATGGTAGTTGTTTTCTAACCATCGGTAGTGAGTCTGTTCGCCTTGGGTTAGTGATGAGAAAGGATTTGGTGGTTTGAAGAAATAGTGTGCTTGCTGATTAGTGTTACAACATAGAACAGCTAATTCTTTAACGGTAAAATCATTTGTTTTATATTGAAACCCCTGCAAGTCAACTATCAAAGTAGGAAATTGGCTACCTAATGACGTCATGGTAATAGGTATTCGTTACTTAGCACCAGCAATGCCACACTGAACTGAACCATCTAATGCGCTATAACTTAAATACGCATCGTGAAGTATAAGTGCATATACTCGAGTTTGTTCGGGAAACTTCGTCTTCCGTGTCTCAAATTCAATTTTTATATCGACGGTGGATGATTTCATTGCATCTGGTTGGTGTGAGCAATCAATAACAAACAATGGATTTTTTCTGAATTCGCCAAGGTCCATCATAGGTTCACTCATATCTTTATCGTAATAACTACGTTGGAAATTTTCATAGGCGTAGTAGGCTGCAGAGTCGAGTTTCTTATCGAAATTTAAATTCCAACGTTCATATGGAAATACTTCGGCATTTAAATATAGCCGAATATTATTTATATCTGCATGTATAAAACTTGCGGCGTCCTTGGTTCTGTCACTAGAGTTGCCATTGTTTTGAAATCCGATAATGATGTATCGAGGTCTCTCAAGACTGTTAGTGGTTTTAACAGCCCATATATCAGAAGCAGTATCACGTAGAGTGGGTAGCTCATAGAGATCCCACATACGGTAAGCCATTTTAACTTTAGCATTATTACTGCTCGTATCAATTTTCTTTAATAGTTTAACCTTTTGTCTAACTTCAGGCACAATATGTCTTATCTTCCATTCGATTTTGTTAATTTCTAACTGTGCATCAACTTCTCCAATGTAAGAGTCTTTAAAGGAACGTGCTATAATTAAAATTAATTCCTGTTTTGTATTTAAAATACCTTTGGTATAATCTTCTGCAAAACCCATGAGGTACTTAAGAGGGAGTTTACCGCTGAAAACGTGGCTGGTAGTATCTAAAATATCCTGTTTTTTCTCGGTGAGACCCCAACCTATAGTTAGTAGCGATGGGAGGGATGTTTGTCCATATGACACCCTAGTTTTCATTGTAGTAGTGATGCCAGGCTTCCTAACGACAGCGACCTGTTCACCACCCATTTCATATCTTATTTCTTCGAAGAGAAAAGCTAGCGCATTGTTAGATAGATAACACTTCTTGGTAACATCACTAGGGGTAAATTTTCCTTCTATATAAATGTAACTCTCTGTAATGTCAAGTATTAAGTCCTGAAAATTGACAGGAATGCGTACTTCATCAGAGTTTCTATAATATGGTGAACCGTGTGGTTTATATGTATGCTCATGTAAGCTAACGAGTGACTGATCGAATACAGGTTCCTCGAACACCTCAAGTTTTTCACTAGATGTAAAAGTCACCATTATTAACTATTTTTCTCTCAGTTTCAATCCGATGGATCGAAGAAATGCACGATCTTTAGCTGGCAGGTTATGTCTTAACCGTTTAAGCTCTACACGTTGAATGAGTCGATTTCCGCAGTCATTAGTCTTTTTATCGTCAATCACATTGAAACGATTGTGTGCTAATCGTTGTTGATTATATCGGAAACCCATTGTGTTTGCGATTTTAAAACTGTTTCAATTCTAGCTTTACGATAATCTTCTCACCACGAAAATTGATTAAATCTCCATTATCATCCAATATGCGTAGTGTAATGTTGTCGATAAACTGACGTCCTTCAGGTCTAACAGGCAAATATATGATGTTCGCTGGCTCTCTGGTAAGTTTGTAACCTGGTTCAACGTCTATGTCGAACTCGAAAAGGGTATGGGATTTAAGGGTATTCAGATATGCTCCAGAGATAATGTTGCAATCTACACGTATCATCCTTACTTTCATAATATCAACAGGTAATGTTGATTCATGATTAGTGTTTGGATGCAAATAAGTCGATTCAAATCCCAATAAATTACCAATAGAGTTTGCTTGTGTAAAGTCAATTCCATATTTTGACCAAATCTCACACTTTAGCGTATTGTTGTTCGCTCGCAGTCGAAATAGTTTTTCTTTTTCCTCTTTCTTATCACCGGGCATAGCTTTCAGTATTGCACGATATATCTCTTCAATTTCATAGGCTCCGCAAGGTATGTGGATAAGTGTGGGGGCTACTTTTGGTCCAATTCGATAGCAAAAACGATTGTTGGTTTCGTCCACATTGAATATAGAATTGTAAGAATAGAAGCCTGTTAATCCTAACCCATATCGACTATTAGTATCTAATTCAATGGGAGGATAAAACTCAGCACTGAGCACACTAGATCGGTTTGATAGAGTGAACGTATACGACATGACTGATGATATTTAGTGTTCTCTCATGAATTTATTGTGAACTACAGCAATAATCGTGGTGTAATTTTCGTTTTTTGCTGGATGACGGAGACGTTTGTATCTCATTATTTGATGCAACATTGACATCGCGCACTTTACAGTAGCAGCAAAATATTCTTCGAGGCGGCGGCCCATCATTAACATCAACACTGCTACCACCGCCATCATCATCATCATCATGATAATGTTCCTGACAGTATTGATATTTTAAAATATCAATATCATTCTGGAGATGCTGGGGTAGTTTGTCCCATACTAATGCAATTTCATGTGCAGCACATCCAATCATTACTTCTTTAGGCATATTTGCCAGTTGTTGTTTGCTCATCTTCAATAGACTGCGTAAACGGGAGAATGCGATTAGTGATTGACCCATCTGCTTGATGCTTTCCCGATCCATTTCAAGGTCTGCAGATGTTATTTCACAAGCGTTTGTAGTTATTTTGTAGTGAGAAACTTCAAACACAAATGACCACACCACACTGTGTTAAAATTTTGTTGGCGTTCATAGTTATAGTAAATTTTGTCGGTCGACTTTGAACCTCTGCGCAGATATAAAACTAATTCTGTCGGTGGGGGTAAATCACCAAAACTATCGAAATATGTGACTAAACTACCACGTTTTTTAAATGCAACCCAGTGTGTTCCAGGGCCATTTATACTGTCTAGATTTATGATGGCCGACTCATTATGACGTGGTCCAGAATATGGTAGAGTGTCCCGCATAAATATCCCCCGAAAATAGGGCACTTTCATCTTCTCTGCATAATATTTAAGATCGATATTAGTGAGAGGTTTTCGGGGTAGAGCATCTAGAAGTTTTTTGAACTTTGTGGTTTTAGATAAAGTCCTAGTCCTTTGCGATATGGTTTTAAATATAGCCCTTTACCACTTTTTCCTATAGAAATCGCCTCCATCTGCCTATTATGGCGATTTTTTTCAGCTAATTCCTCTCTACTCGTTTTAACATCATTTACAGCTTTAGCTATACCAGCAGCAGTGCCAGCTAAACTACCCAAAGCTGATAATCCAGCAAAAATGGGTATTAATGGTAGAATTCCACCCACTTTCGGTATTGGTATTATCCTAGGTGTACGAATATTACGTTTTCCACCAGCTGCTCTCATGTGTCGTCGTGCTGCTTGAAGCGCAATTTGCGTAACTTTTTTTGTGTCCTTAGCGATTTTTCGTTTACCACCGGCTTTACGTATGTCATCACGTACTTTACGTACTATTCCAGCACCAAAAGCTATATTTCTAGTTTTTTTCTTGTTTTTCTTTTTAATTATACGTTTCTTTGTAGTACGGGGTGTTGTTGACGTACAACCCATACCAAGACGTTGCTTTCCCTTCATTATAGTTGTAACTAACCACGCGGCGGCCTTTTCTTTGAAACTTACGTCTTTTGATTTAACTCGTTTCCAGGCAGCTTGTTCAAGTTGATAGTCTGCTTTGTGTCGGGCTGCTAAATTACTGGTGTTTTGATCGTATGCAATATCGTGCTGCTTGCATGCAGCATCGAGTTTGTTTATGCCTGGATCACCTCGGGCTAATCTTTTTTGTAATTTGGTGCCTGGACCACAATACTGGTAACCTCCCGGTAAGTGTAGTTCAAATGGGAGCTTATTTATTAGAGAATTGACTACCCCCTTACCAATCTTTAAACCACGACGATTTTCACGTGTGTGCTTCTCGGTTGACACCATTTAAATAACAATCACAATACGTACATCTATTTATATAGTATCCATCCGTGCTACGATGCGCATTGTGAAGCAGAAACAGAAACTTGCTGTAGATAATTTAGATGAAAAAGTAGGGTGTGGACTACAAGTCGAATCACGCCATGGCCCGCTACTTCCCTCAACTATTCGCGGACTCTTAATAGGTCCAAGTGGTTGTGGCAAAACAAATTTACTAATAACTTTGCTTACTCATCCACTTGGGCTACGTTTTTCAAACATTTACTTATATTCAAAGTCCTTACATCAACCCAAGTATGAATATTTACGCGATATATTAGCACCGATTACGGGGCTAGGATATTACACCTTCAGTAACAACGCGGAAATAGTGCAACCATCCGACGCTGAGCCTGAGTCTATATTTATATTTGATGATGTTATATGTGAAAAGCAAGATGTTATTCGAGCATACTTCTCAATGGGGCGTCATAAACATGTAGATTGTTTCTATTTGGCACAAACGTATTCCCGCGTCCCTAAACAGTTGGTAAGGGATAATAGTAATTTCATAGCAATTTTTAAGCAGGATGATATGAATTTACACCACATTTTCTCAGACCATGTCTCACCGGATGTGACTTATAAAGAATTTCAAGAAATGTGTGCAGAGTGCTGGAAAGACAAATATGGGTTTCTTGTAATTGACAAGGATAGAGAAGTAAATGAAGGGAGATATCGCAAAGAACTTGATAGTTTCATATATCCATGAAGTATTGTAATTAAAATTTTAATTGGTCTACAGATAGCATCGGGATAACTTCAGCAGTGAGGCTGCATTTGTTAGACATGAATGACAATGGTGAGAATAAACTCAGTAGTGCTATAGGTAGAAACATGAGAGAAGAAATAAGACTGAAACGTGAATTGATTGAGGCCACCGATTCAGTGCGCAAAAAATTCAACTCTGTGAAGAGAAGAAACGTTGAGAATCAGTTAACACTCGAAAAAATTTATGAACCCATAACAAAACCATTAAAGGTTATATCATCTGCTTCACATAACCAATCGCTAACACAACCTCAGAAACCAACACAACCGATAGAAAGTGCAAGAGCTAGTACTAGTACATTTAAAGCAACACCTGAAACTAGTGATGAAGATGGTGACAAAAATGCAAGTCAACAATATTTTTTGGAAACACCACCGGGATCGTCGTTAATGAGCACTCCATGTTCAGAAAGTTCTATTAGTGGCGCAGAAGGAAAATGTGATATAGTGCAAACACATTTAGAAAATCTGAAATTCGACAATGCTAGGTATGATACTATATACGGTGTACGTTTAGACCCCCATACAGAAAAACTACAAATGGGTAATGCTGAAATACGCTTTTCTAATGGAAATATCACATTGTGGCGTGGAACTAAGAAGGTGGGGACGTATTCTGGCAGTCCTAAGTTATATGATATGATATTTATGAAACAACCACAAATTTCGCGTAGTAATGAGGCTATTATTGGCGACAAAGAGTGTCAATTATATGGGGGGATTTTAAAACAGACAAAAGCACCATATAAAAATTATGATATGAAACAGGGTTTGAATAAAGCTAAATGGAAGAAATTCACTAATATTATAGAACCATTGGTATCTTCTACAGTTGTGACGAGATCTAAAACTGGCTTAGGTGTTCCTATTAATAAATTATACAATAATAGAGGTGTTGACTATGTATATTGGAATAAACCGAAAGAACTGGTGGACCGCCTACGCCTGCTCTATAGCTCAAAAATGGTTGGTAACAATGGTGTCAATAACGAAATAGTCAGTTTATTGGAAGAAATGAGGGAAGAAAGGATAATCTATTAGTGAAGTTAAAATTCATTTCACACTTATTTAATTAGTATAAAATATTGTGAAATGCTTAAACGGGGTCAGACGTAAACAGAAATGGCTGTTGTAAACAACACAATTGACAAGTTCGGTAGACGAAGAAGTAATAATAATAAATCGATTATCGTACATGGACCTCCAGGTATTGGTTTTAAACTTACCGCAGATAATCAATTTGATATGCAAAATAAGCGTTTACTGAACATTGGTGAACCAATAAATCAAAAAGATGGTGTAACTCGTAACTATGTAGACGAAAATATCGATAAATGTATGAAAGACATTAAAAAGTCACACATTGCTTTTATGGAGAATCAGTGGACTGAATATAGTAAGTTTGTACACAGCAAAATTACCGAGATGATTAATGACGCTCTGCAACACATTAATAAAGAAATTTCTGGAGTTAAGAAATTAACCGAGGACAATTATACTATTTTATATGATGCAATAAGCAAAGTGCACCACATTCTCGATGAATCCCGTCTGAAAGGTATGACAGTGCGACAGAAATCACTTGGAAATATTGTGGCACAAGCTGGGAGGAACGATCGTAATCAACAAGTGATAGATGAAATAGTGGCTGAAGTCACGGACAACGCTGCTACATTAGGAAAAAAGTGAAAAAACAGACCTAAATTATCTATATAAACGCCTGACTTAAACTTCAATTATGGTGATTAGTAATGAGAAATTACAAGTTGTTAACGAATTGCATAAAGCTTGTAGGAGAAATTTCCGTAGAAGAAGAACAATAATCAAAGGTTATGGTGATTTATGGCAAATGGATTTAGCTGAAATGCAACCATACGCTGATGAAAACAATGGTTATCGATACATTCTCGTAGTGATCGACTGTTACTCAAAATATTTGTGGACTAAACCTCTAAAAAATAAAACTGGTGTTGAAATTACTAAGGCTATGAGAAGTATTTTACAAGAATCAAATTATTCTCCTAAAAATCTACAAAGCGATCAGGGTACGGAATTTTACAACAAAAACTTTTCTGCTTTAATGAAACAGTACATCATTAATCATTACTCCACGTATAGTACGAAAAAAGCAGCAATTGCAGAAAGAGTAATACGAACATTAAAAACCTGGTTATATAAAGAATTCTCAGCTAGAGGTAAATACAAATGGGTTGACATTCTATCCGACATTACAAAATTGTACAATAATAAAATACATCGTACGACTGGTATGAAACCTGCTGATGTTAAACCAACTACACGTTTAAATGCTTATAATCACATTAAAATTGCTTTGAAACCTAAATTTCGTATTGGCGATATAGTTCGAATCAGTAAATATAAAGGTATATTTGAAAAGGGGTTCACACCAAATTTTTCAACTGAACTTTTCAAGATCGTTAAAATAAATGTAACAAATCCCACAACATATACGGAAATATTGTGGCACAAGCTGGGAGGAACGATCGTAATCAACAAGTGATTTCTGTCGCACTGTCATACCTTTCAGACGGGATTCATCGAGAATGTGGTGCACTTTGCTTATTGCATCATATAAAATAGTATAATTGTCCTCGGTTAATTTCTTAACTCCAGAAATTTCTTTATTAATGTGTTGCAGAGCGTCATTAATCATCTCGGTAATTTTGCTGTGTACAAACTTACTATATTCAGTCCACTGATTCTCCATAAAAGCAATGTGTGACTTTTTAATGTCTTTCATACATTTATCGATATTTTCGTCTACATAGTTACGAGTTACACCATCTTTTTGATTTATTGGTTCACCAATGTTCAGTAAACGCTTATTTTGCATATCAAATTGATTATCTGCGGTAAGTTTAAAACCAATACCTGGAGGTCCATGTACGATAATCGATTTATTATTATTACTTCTTCGTCTACCGAACTTGTCAATTGTGTTGTTTACAACAGCCATTTCTGTTTACGTCTGACCCCGTTTAAGCATTTCACAATATTTTATACTAATTAAATAAGTGTGAAATGAATTTTAACTTCACTAATAGATTATCCTTTCTTCCCTCATTTCTTCCAATAAACTGACTATTTCGTTATTGACACCATTGTTACCAACCATTTTTGAGCTATAGAGCAGGCGTAGGCGGTCCACCAGTTCTTTCGGTTTATTCCAATATACATAGTCAACACCTCTATTATTGTATAATTTATTAATAGGAACACCTAAGCCAGTTTTAGATCTCGTCACAACTGTAGAAGATACCAATGGTTCTATAATATTAGTGAATTTCTTCCATTTAGCTTTATTCAAACCCTGTTTCATATCATAATTTTTATATGGTGCTTTTGTCTGTTTTAAAATCCCCCCATATAATTGACACTCTTTGTCGCCAATAATAGCCTCATTACTACGCGAAATTTGTGGTTGTTTCATAAATATCATATCATATAACTTAGGACTGCCAGAATACGTCCCCACCTTCTTAGTTCCACGCCACAATGTGATATTTCCATTAGAAAAGCGTATTTCAGCATTACCCATTTGTAGTTTTTCTGTATGGGGGTCTAAACGTACACCGTATATAGTATCATACCTAGCATTGTCGAATTTCAGATTTTCTAAATGTGTTTGCACTATATCACATTTTCCTTCTGCGCCACTAATAGAACTTTCTGAACATGGAGTGCTCATTAACGACGATCCCGGTGGTGTTTCCAAAAAATATTGTTGACTTGCATTTTTGTCACCATCTTCATCACTAGTTTCAGGTGTTGCTTTAAATGTACTAGTACTAGCTCTTGCACTTTCTATCGGTTGTGTTGGTTTCTGAGGTTGTGTTAGCGATTGGTTATGTGAAGCAGATGATATAACCTTTAATGGTTTTGTTATGGGTTCATAAATTTTTTCGAGTGTTAACTGATTCTCAACGTTTCTTCTCTTCACAGAGTTGAATTTTTTGCGCACTGAATCGGTGGCCTCAATCAATTCACGTTTCAGTCTTATTTCTTCTCTCATGTTTCTACCTATAGCACTACTGAGTTTATTCTCACCATTGTCATTCATGTCTAACAAATGCAGCCTCACTGCTGAAGTTATCCCGATGCTATCTGTAGACCAATTAAAATTTTAATTACAATACTTCATGGATATATGAAACTATCAAGTTCTTTGCGATATCTCCCTTCATTTACTTCTCTATCCTTGTCAATTACAAGAAACCCATATTTGTCTTTCCAGCACTCTGCACACATTTCTTGAAATTCTTTATAAGTCACATCCGGTGAGACATGGTCTGAGAAAATGTGGTGTAAATTCATATCATCCTGCTTAAAAATTGCTATGAAATTACTATTATCCCTTACCAACTGTTTAGGGACGCGGGAATACGTTTGTGCCAAATAGAAACAATCTACATGTTTATGACGCCCCATTGAGAAGTATGCTCGAATAACATCTTGCTTTTCACATATAACATCATCAAATATAAATATAGACTCAGGCTCAGCGTCGGATGGTTGCACTATTTCCGCGTTGTTACTGAAGGTGTAATATCCTAGCCCCGTAATCGGTGCTAATATATCGCGTAAATATTCATACTTGGGTTGATGTAAGGACTTTGAATATAAGTAAATGTTTGAAAAACGTAGCCCAAGTGGATGAGTAAGCAAAGTTATTAGTAAATTTGTTTTGCCACAACCACTTGGACCTATTAAGAGTCCGCGAATAGTTGAGGGAAGTAGCGGGCCATGGCGTGATTCGACTTGTAGTCCACACCCTACTTTTTCATCTAAATTATCTACAGCAAGTTTCTGTTTCTGCTTCACAATGCGCATCGTAGCACGGATGGATACTATATAAATAGATGTACGTATTGTGATTGTTATTTAAATGGTGTCAACCGAGAAGCACACACGTGAAAATCGTCGTGGTTTAAAGATTGGTAAGGGGGTAGTCAATTCTCTAATAAATAAGCTCCCATTTGAACTACACTTACCGGGAGGTTACCAGTATTGTGGTCCAGGCACCAAATTACAAAAAAGATTAGCCCGAGGTGATCCAGGCATAAACAAACTCGATGCTGCATGCAAGCAGCACGATATTGCATACGATCAAAACACCAGTAATTTAGCAGCCCGACACAAAGCAGACTATCAACTTGAACAAGCTGCCTGGAAACGAGTTAAATCAAAAGACGTAAGTTTCAAAGAAAAGGCCGCCGCGTGGTTAGTTACAACTATAATGAAGGGAAAGCAACGTCTTGGTATGGGTTGTACGTCAACAACACCCCGTACTACAAAGAAACGTATAATTAAAAAGAAAAACAAGAAAAAAACTAGAAATATAGCTTTTGGTGCTGGAATAGTACGTAAAGTACGTGATGACATACGTAAAGCCGGTGGTAAACGAAAAATCGCTAAGGACACAAAAAAAGTTACGCAAATTGCGCTTCAAGCAGCACGACGACACATGAGAGCAGCTGGTGGAAAACGTAATATTCGTACACCTAGGATAATACCAATACCGAAAGTGGGTGGAATTCTACCATTAATACCCATTTTTGCTGGATTATCAGCTTTGGGTAGTTTAGCTGGCACTGCTGCTGGTATAGTGTAACGGTTCCATGTTCATTTTCCGTTACAACAGTAAATCGGAAACTCAATGATTAAACCTTAATAAGGGACTGGACTATGAGTGCGCTATAAATTAAATACTATCGTACTGGACTATGACCTACAACGCTGTCCAATGCTAACCAGCTGATTGCGTCGGCGCTAAGAGCCGAGAAAATCCTCTCATAAATGTTCCATTTGTCGTTATTTCTCAAATTATTCAACAATTTGTTATTTATAATCATAATTATCTTAATTAGGGTCTATGAAAGCTCCTAAAAGAATAATCAAAGACGATATATTTTGATATTTTAGAATAACATAATTTTCCTACTCCATTCAGTGGACAAGTAGCGATCGGGTATCTTCGGTAATGTCTGATCTTGGGTTGGTACGGGGGTAGTCGAAAATTCAACAGGTGAATTTTAAACGGCTCTTTCCGCTTCTACCTGCCTAAGAGCAACACGCTTGTGATAAGTTAGCTGTATGTTATTTAACAATTGTTAAGTACTCATCGATAGATGGATTAATTAGCTAATAAAATCATCGGCGAGAAATTCGAAGAACCTTATGCTAATAAGGTAAGAACGTATCTTGTTAAATAAGACAACCATCTTATTACTGTCAAATTGTTACTTTTAGGTTCTTTTTTTTTACGAAAATCTTTTCTTCTACGAAGATTAATTCTTTGTACGAAGATTAACTCTTTCTATGAAGATTACTTTATGCAAACTCTTTTATGAGGATTAAATTCTTTTTTATGGTTTCTTCTTTTTTACGCTTGCAAATTCCACATGGTTCTGATTGAGTTCAGTTATATTATATGGGAACATTATTTTTGGATATGAGATGCATAGTTGAACAACTGGAAGTAGTTCGACTGTTCAGACCTAACCGTGGTTCTGATCACCCTTTCACTCTAGGAATTAGAGACAGTCTTTAAGTTAAGTATTTGTGTTCTTTATCTTACTAAAAGACGCTTACACTTCATAGTGAACAGAGTATTATCTCCATTTGGTAACTGTAAATTTCTTAAGACTGAAAAAAAAATAAGATATTTCATTTTTCCCTTTTGTAACTTTTGTACTATACTGTTCTTTTCATGCCTTAAAATTTATTAGTAGTTTAAACATAACTTTTTTTATTATCGTGACCTTCAGTCACATTCCAACAATTTTTTAGACTAGCTTAAAAATTTAATTTTCTCCATTTTGTAATTCTCATCATTTTTTTAGAACATAATTTCTATTTGGTTTAAATAGTTAAATTTAAAACTAACATTTTTTTGGGAAATACTAATTTACAATAACTTTTAAATTTTAATGTTGCAATAGTTCTTAAAAAAAAAATTATTTTTATATACTGTATATAGGTAAATATATCTTGTAGGTGATATTTTTAAACTAAGTGTATTTTTTCTACTCCTTTTCTGACCATACTAAGTGGTCTGGCGCCCGCTTTTCACGAACCCACCCCTTGCTCTCCTCAGCTATAAATTGCCTAGCCGGCATTGTGTATCCTCCATTTCTTAGGGCAGTCACCACCGTGATAGGTTTGCTATAAATTATATTTTATATTCACTTAGTGCCTAACAACTCTTATAACAGCAAACCGGAACCAAAAAAAAAATTTAACTGAGGAGGTTATACAAAATGGCGCCGCAACGTCGAGGCCAGACTTAGTAAGGCACTTATCGTAGAGAGGAAGAGGGTAGTTTCGATTCTCTTGTCTTATCTGTATCTAAAAACTTTCTCTGTCTTATCTATTTCTTAAAACTTTCTGTCTTATCTTTATTTTAGTAGGTAATCGAGCTGTGTTTTCTATTCTTGAATACTAATTCTTTCTTGTTATTACTAACTTGTACATATAAATATTTATTAGGGTACTAACTCCTTTATTGTTATATTTACAGCTAAAATTTTGCAAAATGGAGGTAAACTATCTTCATCTTGATGAGTTGGACTGGGAATTAAAGGTCAGAGGAGCTATCGTACAGGCCAATATGGACATAAAAAGACGTCTTCTTAGAGGACATTTACAGAGCGAAAAGCTAAATGGTAAATTCTCCCATCCAGAAGTTCCGTTGGACTTTCAAGCGGAGTCTATGATTTGTAATGAAAAATTGGTAATATTAGAGGGTATGATAGGTAAATTTAATTCTGATAAAAAACATCCTGATTATAAAAGGATAATCACTAAATTATGTCACCTAAAAAACAGAATAGATTATTTTCCATGTAATGATCAGTTAGAGGCTAATTTGAAAACTGATTTACTAACTAAAAATATGTTATTGTTAGATTTAATTGAACAAAAAGTAACTCAGACCACTGTTTCTGATCAAGATTTATTAACTTTTGATAAAATGCCAACTTCAAATGATATGTCTAGTCACAGTAGCCCGATAAATAATAATGAACCTCGGAGAGGCCATGTAACATCAGAACTATATCATGAGAGCATACCTGAAAGAAGTAATATTTCTTTACTTAATGAAGCTTTAGATAATACTCCACCAGTTAGCTCAACTAATAATATTTATCCTAACTTAAATGAAATTAATCGCCCACCACTTAATGTGCATTTACCAATTTCAAGTAACTGTCAGGGACCTCAACATCAATTAAATGTAACGGCATCTAATTTCAATTCAGGTCCGGTTGTATCTAATAATGAAAACGTTAGAAATCAATCGCTAACTTTACAAGGGGAGCGAGGAGCTTGTGTGAAAACAGTTAATACACGAAATGATTGTGCAGTATCGATAGGTCAAAATCATTATAGTCAAAATATACCTAGCGTACCAAATAATATAAACCCTATCTTTGAAAATAATCAAATTTTTACAGTATCTAGTAGTCTGTTTTGTAATGGTCCAAGTTCTAATAGTGATAGGCCAGATTTAGGCAACGCCTACCCTGCGCAAAATGTTAACTTACATAATAACTTGTATAATAGTACAAATTTTAAGGCAAATAATATGGGTTTCCCACCATGTACAAACCTACCCAATGCTGCAAATAATTTTATTTCTAGAGATCATTTCTCACAGCCATTTTCCCATAATGCTGCAAATAATTTTAATTTAAGAGGTCATTTTTCAGAGCCATATAATGCTGTTAACCAAGTAAATTTTCAAAGCAGTTTTAGTTCAACACTATCACATATTAGCCGAACTAACCTCAAGTTTAGCGGCACAAATCAAAGTGTACACCACTTCCTTGATAAGGTTAATGAATTTTGTTTAGCCTATGGTATCGACAAGGCACGACTTTTAAATGTTGCACACGAATTTTTTGAAGGCGATGCTCTACACTGGTTTAGAGCCAATCGAAGTTTATTCACCTCATGGGATGACTTAGTTTATGGTTTAAAATTTGTATTTCTACCTTGTGACTTTGAACTAGATCTCTGGAAAGAAATCTTTGCTAGAACTCAAGGCAGTGCCGAACGAGTATTAATTTATATTTCTATTATGGAAAATTTGTTTTCACATCTATCGTCACCACCAAGTGAGAGCTTTAAGTTACAACTGATTTTAAAAAATTTGCAACCATATTTTCAACATCAACTATCATTACGACCACCTTTGTCACTAGTAGAACTTAAATATCTTTGTAGAAATATCGAGGACACTAAAATAAGAACAGAAAAATTTAAGGAACCTCCTCCATGTACATTTAACACTCTAGAGCCAGAATTAGCTTATCGAAATTCAAATACCACTCGAAATAAAGTTTTTGTTCATGAACTCCAACCTATGATAAACCACTTTGAAAACTTAGCACTGCCCGATGTCAGTCATCCGTCAGAACAAGTTAATGCTATTAAAACAGTAAAATGTTGGAATTGTGATGCTGTTGGACACATGTATAATAAATGTGATAAAGCTAAAACCAAATTTTGTTATGGATGTGGAGCGAAAAATGTGATTAAACCAAAATGTATTAAATGCAACCCAAAAAACGAAGTTATCACAGTGATTACTCCGGCAGACACTGTGTAAATACGAAATTTAAGTCCGAGTCTAAAATTATTAAATCGTTATCTACAAATTCTTTTTCGCAACATAATAATTGGTCTCACTGGTTAAATATAGTTAAAAACTTTTATCTCACGAATAACATATCTCCACTGTTTACTAAACTTCATTCAGATTCTCGACCATACTTAGATATTGTCATAAATAAAAAGTCAATTTCGGCCTTATTAGATACAGGGGCAACCCAAAGTGTCATAGGAAAATCAACTTTTCAGTTCATTTTAACCTCAAATTTTAAAATAGACTATAACGTTAATCACATTTCGGTTACTACCGCAGATGGACAACAACAGAAAGTTATAGGATCCGTAGATCTACCGATAACTTTAAATAATAAAACCCACTCTTTGAATCTTTTGATTGTACCTTGTGTTAAACACAATGTTATCTTAGGTGTAGATTTTTGTCGACTTTTTAATTTAAACTTAGATTTTTCAAATGAGTCTTGGGACACCAAAAACGAATTAATTATAAATGAACCTTCGTCAAATGTTTCCAATTTAGTTAACCTGTGTTCTTTGGTAGCAGAGTGTGAGTTGAACAATTATCAAAAGCAAAAATTAGATTCAGTAACGCAAAAATTTAAAGAATTGGACACACCCAGTTTAGGTTTAACTCAATTATGTGAGCACAAAATTGAACTGACTGATGACACCTCATTTAAACAAAGAGCTTTTCCGTTATCCCCATACATGCAAAAACACATGAATGATGAAATCGAAAGATTACTTGACCTAGGTGTGATACGACCTTCCAAAAGCGCATATTCTTCCAACGTAATACTTGTTAAGAAACCATCAGGAGAGTATAGGTTATGTTTTGATGGTAGAAAGTTGAATTCAGTAACGAAACCCGATAGGTATCCCTTGCCAAATTTAGAGTCGGTGTTAACCAAAATAAGAAATGCTCATTATCTAAGTTCAATTGACTTACGGCAAGCCTTTTTTCAAGTAAAACTTGCCGAAGACAGTTGTGATAAGACCGCTTTCCAAGTCATAGGTAGAGGACTTTTCGAATTTGCACGAATGCCTTTCGGCCTTCGGAACTCGGCTCAAACTCTACAGAGATTAGTTGACCGACTGTTTGATCCTACTGATGTTGAGAGTCACATTTTTACATATCTTGATGATTTGGTAATAGTTAATGAACATTTTGATGATCACATTCAGACTTTACTTAAAGTATTTGATATATTGAAGTCAGCAGGTTTAACGGTAAATTCAGACAAATGTAAATTTTGTAAACCTAGTTTAGCTTTCCTGGGTTATGTTCTGAATAAGGACGGTTTGCACACAAACCCCGATAAGGTAGCTGCGATCTGTGACTACCCTAGGCCTAAAACAACTACTGAGGTTAAACGATTTTTAGGAATGGCAGGTTGGTATCGAAAGTTCATTCAAAATTTTTCTGAATTAATTAATCCTCTTAACAACTTGTTAAAAAATAGAAAAAAAGGTCAAAAGATTATTTGGACTCCTGAAGCCGATACTGCTTTTAACTCCCTTAAGATCTGTTTATCCACTGCTCCGGTACTTGCCAGTCCGGATTTCTCACAATTATTTACAATTCAATGTGACGCTAGTGATGTGGCCGTTGGAAGTATTTTAACTCAAGGGGAAGGAGACGATGAACATGTAATCGCCTACGCGTCTAGGACGTTAACCAAAGCAGAAAGGGCCTATACAGTTACCGAACGTGAATTGCTCTCAATCATATTTTCAGTAGACAAATTTTTAAGTTTTATACAGGGCGTTAAATTTAAAGTCATCACAGACCATTCTTCACTTCTGTGGTTAAATAGACTGAAGAACCCTACCGGAAGATTGGCTCGATGGGCGGCCCACCTATCACAATTTGATATAGAGTTTAAACATCGTAGTGGGAAATTAAATATTTTACCTGACGCTTTAAGTAGAGTAAATATTGATATAAATGCCCTAACTTCAGAACATAAACAGGATAAGTGGTACCAGAAAATGCTTCTAAAGGTTTCGAGTACACCTGAAAAATTTCCCTTGTGGCATGTAGATAATAATTGTCTTTATAAATTTGTAAAACTAAAACATGGCATAAACACCAATGTTAAACAGTGGAAATTAGTAATCCCTAAATTTCAAAGGTTAGAAATCTTAAAACAAAATCATGATAATGCTTTAAGCTCACATTTTGGCATAAGAAAAACTTTAAATCGCATTAGCGAACAATATTTTTGGCCAGGGATGAAGGCAGATATTACTAAATATGTAAGTCGCTGTAAGATATGTCATGAGCAAAAATCATCACAACTGAGTAGGATGGGTCTGATGGGTTCTCCAAAAGCGGTAAATCACCCGTTTCAATTAATTTCAGCTGACCTCTTAGGGCCTTACCCAAAATCAAAACTGGGCAATTGCTATTTACTAGTAGTTGTGGATTGGTTCACAAAGTTTACCTTTATATTTAGGCTTAAACGAGCTTTAGCCAAACATATCTGTAAAAGCCTGGAGGAAGAAGTTTTTTTAATCTTCGGTGTTCCTCAAACTGTAGTTGTAGACAATGGTAGTCAATTTACTTCACGAGAATTTAGAAACCTTTTAAAGAAATATAATGTTACTAACATATTTTACAATGCTCGCTATCATCCACAGGTAAATAATAGTGAGCGTTCTAATAGAATTATAGGGACTGCTATAAGGTCATACATAACAACATCTCACAGAGAATGGGACATACACATCCCTGAAATTGCTAGTGCCATAAATTCCTCTGTACACGAAGTTACAGGGTATAGCCCCAACTTTTTAGTATTCGGTAGAAATGTGCCTATCGAGGGGAATTATTACGGAATCATAAAGGACAAAAGTCTCTCTCCTTACAATTTTGCTGATCGAGATACACTGGTCAATGAGTTAAGTAAATTGCCTGAATTATATTCTAAAGTTTCTGATAAAATCAAGTTAGCCTATAGCAAAAATAAGAAATATTACAACCTGCGTAAACGAAATTTTGAGTTTAACGTAGGCGATACAGTATTTAAAAGAAACTTTGTGCAAAGCGATGCCGCACAGTATTTTTCAGCCAAATTAGCCCCTAAGTATATTAAATGTACCATTCATAAAAAGATTTCCCCTCTAGTATACGAACTGTTGGATGAGGAAAATCAGAATTTAGGCAGATACCATATTAAGGATCTTAAACAGGCCCCTGACGATATCTCGCCTGAAAACCCATTCCTTAGCCTAATTGGTAGAGATTAAGATAGATGTACATGAATTTTCTTTATATTAATGTCCTGTTCCTAATATATCTTGTTATTATTTAAGTATGTATAAGTTTGTTAGGATATAAGTATAAGAGTCTTGTGGTAAGGAAAGCAAGAACAGTCCTCTCTAATTTTTTTAGAAGCCGGCTGGATTCAAATCTTTCTCTTCTCTTTCTGTGAATCCAAGGGTTGTAGGGTGGGATCTCGTTTCGAAAAGTTGCTTAGTTACAGGCAGTATCACGTTTATTTTGTTGCAATCATTTCTCTGTCGCTCAGTGTATCGCTGGTTGCCTATGTAACTAAGTAATTAAAATCATGCAAGTGTAGAATTTAGTATCGTACCGTATCTCTTGTCTTATCTTTTATTTGACTAATAAATGGTAAATGTAAAGTATCTTTTTGAGTATCATATCGTATCTTAATGGTAAAGTAAATTATCCTTTTATCGTATCGTATCTTTCTTTACTTTACATTAAGTTTTTTTGAGTATTTTTGGGTATTTTTGGATATTATTGCATATATTTACCACTAAGTTAGTCAAATGTTTATTAAATTTTTGCACGTGTATGATTTCTTTAAATGACAACAACATCGTTATATTTCTTCTTGTGTATGTGTCTTTCTGTCTCTCCTTGTGTCTTTTGTCTATACCTCTTTTCTTCTATAGTGCACTTTTGTTTGCGAGTGAGTTATTAATCTTACCTTTGGTCTGATGGTTAGTGGAATATCATGTTATCAACTTCGTTGGATTTATATTTGCGAATGATTTCTACTACCTGGACGTTGTGTTCAAAACAAATTTTGCACTTGAGGAATTCGTGGTATACTATCTGTTACCTTTTTTTCCTTTTGCTTGTTTTTGTTTATTTATCGGTATGGTTTTGGTGGAATTAGTTCTTATCTTATTGTTTATTGTGAAAACGATATCATTTTCAGGCACCCATTCCATACATATTAAACAAATTTCTTTGGCTTATACCTATATGAATTGTTATCGTTTTTCTCATTTAATTGTTGGTTTATGGTTTATGGTAATTCTCTATCGTATCCTTTGTCTTGGTATCTTACAGGTGGTTACATTCCTGTATTTAAAATGTTACGGGACTTGGTTTGAATGGGGGCGTTTTGGTCTTGACAGGGCTGCATTCAATTGCAAGATGGTTAGAGAGGGTCTAGTATTTCCGGGATTTATTTTTTTCATCTTTTATCTCCATGGGTAAGGGGGCTTACTACAAGTCAGTGTCAGCTGAGGCTGCCTGATTTCCCTAGAGGAGGTAGGTCAACCGCCGTGCTTCACCTCAGCCTCTTCCTAATCGCCGGGTCAAGGGATAGAACGTCGCATTTATTTCGGGAGTATCCCAATGTAACTTTATTTTGTCGTTAAGAGTCTTCAACTCTTATTTCAAGCAATGGCAACTGCTTTAATGTGGCTCAGGCGTAGAACCACAACGTCTGTGGAGACTGATCTTACGGTCCTCTCCTAGAAAATTTTAAGTTTCCTCTTTTTCTCTTCTGTCTTTTTTCGTGATCCTCTTGAAAGTGTGTTGTGGCTTTTTATGAGTATGTTTGCATTAGTTGACATGGCTAACTAGCAATGTTCACTATCGAGGCATTTCCTGCTTCTGGAATATGCGCAGAGTGAACATTGGTTTGATTACCTTCTATCTTTTCAATCGATCACATGGCAATTGACTGTGGGCATGCTTGTGGGGTAGCAATTGCTCTTTCAAGTGGAACACATTATCTTTGTGGTTTATTTTGTTGTTCTATTCGCTTTCTTCATTAACCATATGTATAATAGGGTATATCACCCTCTCGAAAAATTTGAAGTTTTCAAATTTTTTTCTCTTAGGAGGGGGGTATTGTAACGGTTCCATGTTCATTTTCCGTTACAACAGTAAATCGGAAACTCAATGATTAAACCTTAATAAGGGACTGGACTATGAGTGCGCTATAAATTAAATACTATCGTACTGGACTATGACCTACAACGCTGTCCAATGCTAACCAGCTGATTGCGTCGGCGCTAAGAGCCGAGAAAATCCTCTCATAAATGTTCCATTTGTCGTTATTTCTCAAATTATTCAACAATTTGTTATTTATAATCATAATTATCTTAATTAGGGTCTATGAAAGCTCCTAAAAGAATAATCAAAGACGATATATTTTGATATTTTAGAATAACATAATTTTCCTACTCCATTCAGTGGACAAGTAGCGATCGGGTATCTTCGGTAATGTCTGATCTTGGGTTGGTACGGGGGTAGTCGAAAATTCAACAGGTGAATTTTAAACGGCTCTTTCCGCTTCTACCTGCCTAAGAGCAACACGCTTGTGATAAGTTAGCTGTATGTTATTTAACAATTGTTAAGTACTCATCGATAGATGGATTAATTAGCTAATAAAATCATCGGCGAGAAATTCGAAGAACCTTATGCTAATAAGGTAAGAACGTATCTTGTTAAATAAGACAACCATCTTATTACTGTCAAATTGTTACTTTTAGGTTCTTTTTTTTTACGAAAATCTTTTCTTCTACGAAGATTAATTCTTTGTACGAAGATTAACTCTTTCTATGAAGATTACTTTATGCAAACTCTTTTATGAGGATTAAATTCTTTTTTATGGTTTCTTCTTTTTTACGCTTGCAAATTCCACATGGTTCTGATTGAGTTCAGTTATATTATATGGGAACATTATTTTTGGATATGAGATGCATAGTTGAACAACTGGAAGTAGTTCGACTGTTCAGACCTAACCGTGGTTCTGATCACCCTTTCACTCTAGGAATTAGAGACAGTCTTTAAGTTAAGTATTTGTGTTCTTTATCTTACTAAAAGACGCTTACACTTCATAGTGAACAGAGTATTATCTCCATTTGGTAACTGTAAATTTCTTAAGACTGAAAAAAAAATAAGATATTTCATTTTTCCCTTTTGTAACTTTTGTACTATACTGTTCTTTTCATGCCTTAAAATTTATTAGTAGTTTAAACATAACTTTTTTTATTATCGTGACCTTCAGTCACATTCCAACAATTTTTTAGACTAGCTTAAAAATTTAATTTTCTCCATTTTGTAATTCTCATCATTTTTTTAGAACATAATTTCTATTTGGTTTAAATAGTTAAATTTAAAACTAACATTTTTTTGGGAAATACTAATTTACAATAACTTTTAAATTTTAATGTTGCAATAGTTCTTAAAAAAAAAATTATTTTTATATACTGTATATAGGTAAATATATCTTGTAGGTGATATTTTTAAACTAAGTGTATTTTTTCTACTCCTTTTCTGACCATACTAAGTGGTCTGGCGCCCGCTTTTCACGAACCCACCCCTTGCTCTCCTCAGCTATAAATTGCCTAGCCGGCATTGTGTATCCTCCATTTCTTAGGGCAGTCACCACCGTGATAGGTTTGCTATAAATTATATTTTATATTCACTTAGTGCCTAACAACTCTTATAACAGCAAACCGGAACCAAAAAAAAAATTTAACTGAGGAGGTTATAATAGCTAAAGCTGTAAATGATGTTAAAACGAGTAGAGAGGAATTAGCTGAAAAAAATCGCCATAATAGGCAGATGGAGGCGATTTCTATAGGAAAAAGTGGTAAAGGGCTATATTTAAAACCATATCGCAAAGGACTAGGACTTTATCTAAAACCACAAAGTTCAAAAAACTTCTAGATGCTCTACCCCGAAAACCTCTCACTAATATCGATCTTAAATATTATGCAGAGAAGATGAAAGTGCCCTATTTTCGGGGGATATTTATGCGGGACACTCTACCATATTCTGGACCACGTCATAATGAGTCGGCCATCATAAATCTAGACAGTATAAATGGCCCTGGAACACACTGGGTTGCATTTAAAAAACGTGGTAGTTTAGTCACATATTTCGATAGTTTTGGTGATTTACCCCCACCGACAGAATTAGTTTTATATCTGCGCAGAGGTTCAAAGTCGACCGACAAAATTTACTATAACTATGAACGCCAACAAAATTTTAACACAGTGTGGTGTGGTCATTTGTGTTTGAAGTTTCTCACTACAAAATAACTACAAACGCTTGTGAAATAACATCTGCAGACCTTGAAATGGATCGGGAAAGCATCAAGCAGATGGGTCAATCACTAATCGCATTCTCCCGTTTACGCAGTCTATTGAAGATGAGCAAACAACAACTGGCAAATATGCCTAAAGAAGTAATGATTGGATGTGCTGCACATGAAATTGCATTAGTATGGGACAAACTACCCCAGCATCTCCAGAATGATATTGATATTTTAAAATATCAATACTGTCAGGAACATTATCATGATGATGATGATGATGGCGGTGGTAGCAGTGTTGATGTTAATGATGGGCCGCCGCCTCGAAGAATATTTTGCTGCTACTGTAAAGTGCGCGATGTCAATGTTGCATCAAATAATGAGATACAAACGTCTCCGTCATCCAGCAAAAAACGAAAATTACACCACGATTATTGCTGTAGTTCACAATAAATTCATGAGAGAACACTAAATATCATCAGTCATGTCGTATACGTTCACTCTATCAAACCGATCTAGTGTGCTCAGTGCTGAGTTTTATCCTCCCATTGAATTAGATACTAATAGTCGATATGGGTTAGGATTAACAGGCTTCTATTCTTACAATTCTATATTCAATGTGGACGAAACCAACAATCGTTTTTGCTATCGAATTGGACCAAAAGTAGCCCCCACACTTATCCACATACCTTGCGGAGCCTATGAAATTGAAGAGATATATCGTGCAATACTGAAAGCTATGCCCGGTGATAAGAAAGAGGAAAAAGAAAAACTATTTCGACTGCGAGCGAACAACAATACGCTAAAGTGTGAGATTTGGTCAAAATATGGAATTGACTTTACACAAGCAAACTCTATTGGTAATTTATTGGGATTTGAATCGACTTATTTGCATCCAAACACTAATCATGAATCAACATTACCTGTTGATATTATGAAAGTAAGGATGATACGTGTAGATTGCAACATTATCTCTGGAGCATATCTGAATACCCTTAAATCCCATACCCTTTTCGAGTTCGACATAGACGTTGAACCAGGTTACAAACTTACCAGAGAGCCAGCGAACATCATATATTTGCCTGTTAGACCTGAAGGACGTCAGTTTATCGACAACATTACACTACGCATATTGGATGATAATGGAGATTTAATCAATTTTCGTGGTGAGAAGATTATCGTAAAGCTAGAATTGAAACAGTTTTAAAATCGCAAACACAATGGGTTTCCGATATAATCAACAACGATTAGCACACAATCGTTTCAATGTGATTGACGATAAAAAGACTAATGACTGCGGAAATCGACTCATTCAACGTGTAGAGCTTAAACGGTTAAGACATAACCTGCCAGCTAAAGATCGTGCATTTCTTCGATCCATCGGATTGAAACTGAGAGAAAAATAGTTAATAATGGTGACTTTTACATCTAGTGAAAAACTTGAGGTGTTCGAGGAACCTGTATTCGATCAGTCACTCGTTAGCTTACATGAGCATACATATAAACCACACGGTTCACCATATTATAGAAACTCTGATGAAGTACGCATTCCTGTCAATTTTCAGGACTTAATACTTGACATTACAGAGAGTTACATTTATATAGAAGGAAAATTTACCCCTAGTGATGTTACCAAGAAGTGTTATCTATCTAACAATGCGCTAGCTTTTCTCTTCGAAGAAATAAGATATGAAATGGGTGGTGAACAGGTCGCTGTCGTTAGGAAGCCTGGCATCACTACTACAATGAAAACTAGGGTGTCATATGGACAAACATCCCTCCCATCGCTACTAACTATAGGTTGGGGTCTCACCGAGAAAAAACAGGATATTTTAGATACTACCAGCCACGTTTTCAGCGGTAAACTCCCTCTTAAGTACCTCATGGGTTTTGCAGAAGATTATACCAAAGGTATTTTAAATACAAAACAGGAATTAATTTTAATTATAGCACGTTCCTTTAAAGACTCTTACATTGGAGAAGTTGATGCACAGTTAGAAATTAACAAAATCGAATGGAAGATAAGACATATTGTGCCTGAAGTTAGACAAAAGGTTAAACTATTAAAGAAAATTGATACGAGCAGTAATAATGCTAAAGTTAAAATGGCTTACCGTATGTGGGATCTCTATGAGCTACCCACTCTACGTGATACTGCTTCTGATATATGGGCTGTTAAAACCACTAACAGTCTTGAGAGACCTCGATACATCATTATCGGATTTCAAAACAATGGCAACTCTAGTGACAGAACCAAGGACGCCGCAAGTTTTATACATGCAGATATAAATAATATTCGGCTATATTTAAATGCCGAAGTATTTCCATATGAACGTTGGAATTTAAATTTCGATAAGAAACTCGACTCTGCAGCCTACTACGCCTATGAAAATTTCCAACGTAGTTATTACGATAAAGATATGAGTGAACCTATGATGGACCTTGGCGAATTCAGAAAAAATCCATTGTTTGTTATTGATTGCTCACACCAACCAGATGCAATGAAATCATCCACCGTCGATATAAAAATTGAATTTGAGACACGGAAGACGAAGTTTCCCGAACAAACTCGAGTATATGCACTTATACTTCACGATGCGTATTTAAGTTATAGCGCATTAGATGGTTCAGTTCAGTGTGGCATTGCTGGTGCTAAGTAACGAATACCTATTACCATGACGTCATTAGGTAGCCAATTTCCTACTTTGATAGTTGACTTGCAGGGGTTTCAATATAAAACAAATGATTTTACCGTTAAAGAATTAGCTGTTCTATGTTGTAACACTAATCAGCAAGCACACTATTTCTTCAAACCACCAAATCCTTTCTCATCACTAACCCAAGGCGAACAGACTCACTACCGATGGTTAGAAAACAACTACCATGGGGGCATAAAATGGAGTGATGGATATATTCAACTGTCAGAATTCCCACTAATACTTCATCGACTTTGTCAAAACGCTGTTAATAATTTTCGACGCAACGTATTGTCAGAGGATGTTATAATTGTATGCAAAGGCAAATTAAAGAAAAATGTTCTACAGCATCATCTAAAATGGAATAGAGTTATAGATCTAGATGACTTCTCACCCTGCATACCCAATCTAAAATCGTTAAAGGTACCAAGATGTATGGAACACACCCAACCAAAATATAGTCACTGCTCTCTTGCAAACGTTCACTTTCTTAACAAATGTATTATAGATTTAAATATAGAGTTAAAATAAATATCTTTAAATATGTTTATATTTAGGATTAATAATTAATATTTTTTAATGTATGTCACCAAAAATAATTATAAATAAATTAATGTATAATCTAATAATGTGTTTCATTTATTTCAATTTTAATTTTAAAAATAAAAACAACTATATTTCCATAATAATAATTTTATTACACCATTTACATATTAATATTATTAACAGAAGAATTACAATAAGTGATTAACTACTAATTGAGTTGTCTTCATCCTGTTCTTCATCAGATTGGTCGAGTTGATACTTTTCAATAATTTTCTTAGGTAAGTATTTTTCTATGTCACATAGGAAATGTTTTAAATTTATTTCCACTAGTTGCTCACAGAATTCTTCTAAATTCACAATACCACGAGAGAATTTACCACATAGTTGTGCACCTCTGTAATACCTCTCAGAATCCTCATTAAGCTGTTTAACTTTTTCAGCATCGAAGCAGTAATTCAGATCATAATTTATTGCATGGAGTCTATCCATACTTAAGTCGCCTAGTACAGAAGATAGTCTTTCAATTGCCGAATTAATGTCTTCTGCCCTTACCCAACGTTCTGCTGAATATTGCATCCACATTCTTGCCAGTTATAGTGAGGCTAGAAATTACATAAATAAAATTAGAACAAGTTATCAAATATATGATAAAACTACTTACATCTCTACTACTATTGTAGTGTATTTATAATATTTCAGTCTAAGTTATACTTTCACTATACCTTATTTATTGGTCTGATAATTTAAAGTATACAAATATTTTAAATAGTTTAAATCACGCAATAATTTCGAATTTTATTAGTGACCTTGATTTAGCACCGGTATAAATGGGTGAATTCTCTCCTAAATAAATCAACGCATATTTACCACTAGACGAATTTATTTCTTCTATAAAAGTTATATTTAATAGTTCAGCAATACGTTTAGGCAAAAATGATTTAAAGGTAGTACTTGTACTTTCATCAAATAAATGTACTAATATCGATTTTCCAAAACGTGTATTAAGCATTAACATTTTTTTAATGGCGTAAACCTTATTTAAAATTAACGATGAAATAGGTTTTTGGTCTAAAACTTCAGTATCTTTAATAATAAGTTCATTAAGGGCTAATAAATCGATATTGGTAGTCATATTTAAGTAGTTGAGTACAGTGAAAGAATTACTAACCAAGAAATATTACAGAACTTTGCTTACTTAAAATATTTCAGATCACAACACTATGCTCACTTATTAACTGTAGGTGAACCAGACTAAATATGATTTTGTTCTAATAGTCCGTGCTTTTTTTATAGAAAAAGTATACTACGTCACAAAATATAGAACCCCACCACATTTTACTGTGTACGTATTGAACTAATGTAATTTTAGAGGTCAAGTTGCGTGGCAAGGAGGAAGCTCCGTCCTTGCATTCTCTAATAGTGTTAGCCAAGGCCAAGGTCACAGCAAGTGATCGTTCTGGGTAACAGCAACACTGCGCCCTTGAAGTCGAAACGCACTGCGGCCGTCCAAGGTCAAGGTCACGGTATATGCTATGCGAACCTACGGTGCCACCGTGGCCTTGAAGGAACGGACCACAGGTGCACGGTCAAGGTCAAGGTCAGTGGTGGGGGGAGACCGACCTACGGCTAACTTCCTCTACTAGGGTGGAAAATTTCTACGTTTCAAAGGCAACAATATTATATTTTCATCTTTTCCTATATAAAAAGAGGCGGTTAATAAATTGCGTAATAAATATCTCCAGGCCTTGATGATATCAGACCTGAAATGTTAAAAAAAATAGCCGATAATATAACAGAACCGCTAACTAAATAATAAATATATCTTTTGCACAAAAAAAATTCCTCAGGCATTCAAAATAGCTGTTATAAAACCTTTATTTAAATCCGTTGACAAGGAAGATTCTTAATAATTAAAGTCCAATTTCTTTACACTCAAGTCTAGCGAAAATATATAAAAAAATTCTAAAAAAGAGATTAATATGCTTTCTAAATAAATTCAATATATCATCAAATAATCAATATGGGTTCCGAGAGGCTGGGTTGACGGATGATTCAATAGCTCACTTGACAACACATGCATATAACACTTTGGATACAACAGAAAAGTTCGTTGACCTAACAAAAGCTTTGGCACGGTAAGTCATCCGGAGTTGTTAGCTACTCTAAATGATGCTGGAATTCGTGGCCCCGCAAATACATTGTTGCAAAGTTACCTCTGTGAAAGACCTCACTGCGTAAAGATTGAGGGCAGTCGCAGTGATTTTAAAACAGTCATGTGCGGAGTTCCTCAGGGTAGTCAGAAATTCGATACAAACAATTTATCGTCGTGTTTAAAGATTCTCAGATTAAGGTGTTTATAGGCAGGCAGGTAGTGAATACGGACAAGCCCTCTAGGTTGGTAAAATAAAAAGCTTAATATTAGAGCTTAATAGAAGAGGTTCGGGAGGTTGCTCCTAAGATGTTCGACAGGGTCCAATGCTACACCCTGTATAAATCTCAGTAATTGGTTTCACTTGTATTTTATGTATCTGAGTCTGTTTTAACACTTTAATTTAAAATTTATTGTTTAGTGTCTGTGTAAGGGTCTAAAGATTCACCCTGTATATTACTTAACATGCTTTGTTTTATAACGAAATTAACATATTTATTAGGATGTGGCTATTTATACATACTGTCCAGGCAATTCACGCCGCACATGCGCGATGACGTTCAAACATATTGATATAGTAAGAATTATAAGGTTAACCATCAGCAGTCTGTGGTGTAATACTTAGTGTTCCCGATTCTCACACGTGAGGTCGACGGTTCGAATCCGCTTGCTACAGTTTTTTTTTTACCACATTTTGTTAACTAAAATACGTAATACGAATATTTCTTTAGGTTAGTTCGTTGGGTTAAATATGTTAATATTTTTTGATGTAGTATAGTTGTTTATGATAGATAATGTCCCTTGCCCTCGACGGCTATACTGTATGTATAAATAGCCAATTTCTTATACATACTGTATGTATAAATAGCCAATTGCGTATACATACTGTATGTATAAATAGCCAATTGCGTATACATACAGTATGTATAAATAGCCACATCCTATTTATTAAAATTAAATGAAGTTCGTAAAACTTTTAAGCGTAAAATTTTATTATAAAAAACTGTTATAAAAAGTAATTGTTCGACAACGGAAATTTTCACTTAAGAAAAAAGGTCTTTTAATTACAAATCATTTAAACATTCTGAAAAAAATCACTTTATTTTATTTTGCGCGAAGGCAGCCGGTTTGGTTTAACTTCGGTTTATTTTATGGGACGCGGTTACAGGGAATTGTCGTTGAGTTAAAGCGGATAAGATGGGTTAATTTTAGGAACCGAAAAAGTTACTAGTATATTCACTTTTAAATTCACTTCTAAAACTTGATCAGACGCAAGGATTAGCTTTGTAAATACCGAACTAGAACGAACTTAGCCTGAGGTCGTGGCGCTTGGCCTTTTATATGGTCCGTCGAGGACGGTGCATGCGGAGATCTGGAAATGTCCCCCGCCATTTCGTGCGGACACGATTGCGCAATATTGCGCAATATTTCACAATATTGCATCATCAATTGTAAAAATGGGAAATTGTGATATGAAAATTATATGATCGTCTCGGCAATGAAATGGGATTTTTTTTTATGAATGAAGTTCGAATCGATTTTAGCTTGGAAATTATTAACGAAAATAAGTTGAAGAAATTGAGTAAATTTGGAATGACGCCGCAAATTTGTCCCGAAGCCCTGCACTTAAAGTTGAATATTATATGAAATTGTGCCAATACGTCTACAGTGAATGAAGGGAAGTAAGTTTTGATGGTGAAAGGGGACCAGTTGGAAATTAGTATTGATATTAATGGGGACGGTAGTACCGGTACTTTATTGTGGGAAATGAATGAAGATTGATTGGATTTGGATATTAAAGATGTGAAATGAATTGGGAGTCGAATTTGAAGGAAAATTTGTTTAATAGAAAATTAACGGGAGTGAACTGAAATCTCTACATTGATGTGCGGAAAGTAGTTTTGATGTTGATGAACTTTATTTAGGCCCGGTATTTTTTAGGACCATATTCTGTAATGTTGGAGGTGTAAAATTAGTAATTTGAATAATTTGTGATATTTGCTGCTGGATTTAGATTAACTATGAATCATTGATGAATCACGAATTTTTTTAATTTGTTTTTGAAAATTGTAGTTTTTTGACCAAATTAGGTGTTAGATTACTTTTTTCATGCTTTCACAAATTGACATGAAATATTGAATTATTTTGCAAATGTTATGATTTTTGAAATTTTTTCTATACATCATATGTGAAACGTACCATAACAGTAGATAGACCGACAGACGTTCATTGTTTTGGCCTTACCTCAAGTAAAAACTGGGTTTGTTCTGTCCGATTTACTCTCCAACACCTTCCCTTCTGTTACACCCTTTCCATCCAGTACAGGCTTAATAAACGCGGCGGTTGTGGTTGTGATTTAGAAGTGAAATAAAATTTTACTACCGGTTATTATTACGTGATATTATATTCAACATGGGATGTGTCCATTTAAATTAAAGTTATAGATGTATTTTTGCGAAACATATTTTTTACGACCTTTTTACGACTTTTTTTAATTGCTTTTTAAATAGCGGGTATTAAAATATGCTAATATATGAATGAATTTTGACTGTATAAGTAGCGTATTTGTTTCGTGGATAGCATCGAGGCATTAAAAAAAATAAAAATGTATTCCTAGACTTACATTAAAACAGAATAGAATAAATTTTATTTATAATAGGCTTTTTAATATTATAAATTGCGCTGTAATCCATATATAATTTAGTAATAAAATTATGAACATTTTAGATAAAGATGTTTAATTTAAAATATAATTGTCGATGAATTTTTTATTTATAAATTGTTTTTTGTAAATTGTCATGTATTAATTATTTGTAACTGTCCTCTGAGATGTTAATCTATTGTTATAATTTTAGTTTGTTTCTAGAGCCACTGAAATAGCAATAAATAGATATGTGCTACCCGGTTGTTAAAATATTTTGCATCAGAGAACCTGTCAAATCAAATCAAATTCATATGTCGTATTAAAATGTGCGATAAATACAAACAAAATTACAGCTAAAAGAAAATACAATTTTGTTTTAATTAAATATTAGGAAGTAACTAAGGTGGCTTTGAAAATAATGAAATATTTAGCTGGTCAAACATTTGTTGGTTTAACGGTGTTTTTATTGTGTCTTTAAGAATTGTTTAAAATTCTTGTTAATTGTATTCAAAATGCCGCAAATTTATACAAGAAATGAAAAAGTGGACATGTTAATTATTTATGGGGAATGTAAAAGAAATGCAGTTGCAGCTACCGACCTTTATGCCCAACGATATCCTGATAGACAATGTCCAGCGAAAAATTATTTTAAACGTGTTGAAAACCAATTCCGGAGAGAGCCCAACAATGATCCCGAAGAAAACTTCATTAATGACGAAGGAACGCAAATTAATGTTTTGGCTCGAATAGAAGTTGATAAGAATGTTGCTTTAAGGCAGTCACCAAACATTAACCCGAATTTTGCACAAATACCAATAAATCTTTTAAATACCAATTGCACCAGCATTTGTACGAAAGTGATTGCGAACGTAGGATGGAATATTGCAATTGGATTTTCAGCCAAACAATGATTTTTTAGCACTGATTTTATTTCTCGGTTTATAAATTTGGGATTATTTAATCAATTCAATTCAAAAGGGCTTTATTGATATTTTAAAAAAATGTACAAAAGTTGCCTCCTCGGAATCTGAACTGGGACCGATCGTGCAACAACCGCTTTGACGCGATAGCGGACTGCATGATCGGGCGGAACAGATCCGATTCAGCGAAAACGACAAGTAAAACAATATAAATTACCTAGGCTCCTTTTTTAAAACTTAAAAATAAAATAGGTAATACGATTTAGCATGCAAAAAAAATAAGCCACTGAACGATGAACACACAATTCTTAGAATAACTAAATATTAACCGATTATTTAACCGACAAAATACAAATGAATACAAAATATTGGTCACAAGAAAATCAAAATTTATTACGACAGGCGGTTCGGTTTCAATGTTTAGTTTGGAATAATCGGTAGTAGAATCATTGGTTCAATAGTATTTGAAGGAACTCTCACTAGTGCCAGATACATGAGATTCCTGGAAAATTAGTTTGAGGACATTTTAGATAAGTTACCTTTACATTTAGGACAGGGAATGTATTTCCAACAAGATGGCGTCCTCCTCATAATTCAAGAATAGTAATTGATTACCTTCAACGGAGATTCGGAGAAAACGCAATTTCGACGAATGGTCCTGTGCGGTGGCCTCCAAAATCAACTGATTTAACGCCCCTTGATTTCTTTGTTTCCGGTCATTTAAAAAATATTGTATATGCAACCTCCGTTACAACCCGTGAAGACCTGGAGCTACGAGTAAGACGAGCAATTAATAGCATAACGGCCCAACAATTGGCGAACGTTCTTCGAGAAACAGCTATGCGAGTTCAGAAGTGCATTGACGTTAATGGAGAGCATTTTGAACAACTGTTGTAATATTTTTTGTATTTTTTTTTGTATTCCAAAACTACCTTATATGTAACAAGGTAATTAGAATAAAATTGTATTATCTTATTTTCTTTTAGCTGTAATTTTATTTTTATTTATCGCACATTTTAATACGACATATGAATGAATTCCTTATTAATGGTACTAATAAATGGTACCATGATACCGATATGGTTCCATTTGAAAAAAAATGAGTTTTGTCCCAAAACCAATTTTGGTGAATTATTTATTATTTGCTCATAAATCACGGAATTTGGTATTTTTAACGGGATCTCGATTTTTGTAGCATTACACGGCTGATTTAGAATAAATCGGAACCGTCATGGAGAGAAGAGGGGTATACCATGATACTCTGTATATATTTTGAAAAATCTATGGTAATAACATAATTCATTTCAGTGAAAGAAATCTTATTTATATATTTTTGTAAATGTGCACATAATATTGATAATTTTTTAAATCATATTAGATCTCTTTTACAAACGCATTTTTAAAAAGTATGTATTTTTGGTTATGATTTGTAGGCTAACATGACAAGAAAAGTAAATTTCTTATAGAAAAAAGCCGCTATTTCAGTCCCCACCATGCTTATTTACTTAATGCAAAGCTACTGACTTTTAAACACTTTATAAAATGAAAGTAAGGTAACCCTGTAGAATTTTCAGATTCTGCTGTTTTTTAGGTTTTTGACAGTCCTTAACGGACTCGATTATACGGAAAAATCATTACAGTTTTACAATAATTGACATGAAAATGATCAACTTTATATAGGGAAATTATAAGTTATATGCTCTATAGTTCGTTAAAAATGTATGATGCAGAGACTACGACAAAAGCCTGTGTGATGGGGTCAAATAAAAATAACACATTTTTTACGCAAACTTAATAAAAACTGCGGTAAAGCGACTACAATATTTCTCAGCAAAGTCATCTTTTCTCGTAAAACCACTTTATCTTTGTGATTACCAGTTTACGTTTTCCGTAAAAAAAATTTGGTTACTTTATTATCTCCAATTCCACCACATATCTTTCGCTATGATTTTTTCTACTCGCAAGTTTATATACGCAAAGATAAGCGGAAGAATTAATACATGGTGTGTATTCACGATATATTGTTGTTTTTATTTATTTGTTTATTTATTTAATTTATTTGTTTATTTATTTTATTTACACTATTCAACAGGTCGTGCGACTCAATTATAGAAGAGGAGAAACACACAAAAAAAGAAAAAAAACCACTTAATTGAAAACATAAAGAACCACGAATTAACAAGAAATATTTTAAATATAAATGTACAAACAGAGGAGAAAAGTATGAATAACCAAACAGTAAAAAGCAACGAAATATATCAATCATAAATCCATCTTTTTAATTGACGGGATATTGAAAGGCATAATGTCAAGTGAACAATTTTCAAAGAAATTGATTAACAAAATTTTGATTTTTGCAAATTTCAGGACGGAATTTGTTTCTTTGAAACCTTTACTTTAAGATGGTGCAAAAAACCGCACTGTTACTGTGGAAAAACATTGTCAGAAATGGAAAAAACCAAAACAAAGATTTTTTCAAGATCAATTTTTTCGTAATTGTCACGAATTCTTCATTGAAATGAAGTATTGTGAGTGATGCAATTTCAATTTTGTCGATTTTCGGCCTCGGTTCGGAACTGCATTACTACTCTAAATTGTTTAAGTGTAAATATTCATGTACATATCTTATTGCGTCTAGTAAAGTTATTATTACTATTATATGTTATCATTATCATTATTATACTTTATAAAATATATATAAAATATATTATTAAATCAAGAAACCCGGTCGGGTTAAGCAGTTAATTTTCGAGCGAAACAGGACCTTATTCATATACAGCAAAAAATTGTTTTCTGCGCCATCTGGATATTTCTTTTCTTTTATAAAAAGAATATGATCATTTAACATTAGACATAGTGGAGTTAGGCGCGAGTGAGTTCTCTAACCTAAGAAATCGAACATTTAAGTAGGACGTTTTGCAAGACCCCCCCTCCCTCGATCGAAACCGGTCGGGAGTACATAACCTCAAAGTGGTTTAGAACAATTACAGGCCAGGACATTATCTACGGAGACCCGAAGGCGTACAAGGTCGGGTGAGGTAGCATTTTCGACTATACCGACCACAGGAAATCGATTACGACGGTTATCGAATCGATCCGATCATTCTCAAGGACGTTATTCACCGTTTTATCAACGATTTGGTGAATTGAAACACTGAAAGAGGGAAAGGGGAGTTCGCACGTGTGGAAGTTAGGATTTTAAGCAAAAATCCGAACTACTCACGAACACTTCCGAAATTTTCCGAAGATACTCTAAGACACACGAAGACGCGAGAACTATCGTTATCGACTAAGTCGACCACGAGGAATTGATCCGACCAACGGTTACGAGAAAAGTGTGCTGTGACCAAACTAAAGGTCAGAAATAAGTAAAACATTACCGGAGGATAACTAGGACCTCGATACAAATTTTTCACCAGTTTTGATCGACCGCCTAAATTTTGACATGAATACTTAGTGACTCTGGAAAAAGGAGTTAAAGGTAACGCGACCCCTCGTTTTCGAGTAACTTGAGGTCATAGAATCGATTGCCACCAGTTTCAGTTCGATCCGACCAACCGTTTCGGGAACAAATGTGCTGCCACCAAACTAAAGGTCAGAAATAAGTAAAACGTCACCGGAGGATAACTAGGACCTCGATACAACTTTTTCACCACTTTTGATCGACCGCCTAAATTTTGACCGGGATACTTAGTGGCTTTGGGAAAAGTTGTTAAAGGCAACGCGACCTGGGAGGTCAAAAAAGTGCAAAGACTGAAATCAGTAAGTTCCTAGATACCATCGAGACCAGTAGGAAGGTACTCAGAAAGACATGACTGACAGTCCTATTCCTAATCAATGGACGTGTTACAAGAAATATAAATATCAAAGACCCATACTCATAAATGTGGATCAATTAAAAGTATATAAATAGAATTTATTACAAATTATAATAATGCTTTAATCCAGTCAACAAGTACAGCTAAAAATGAGTAACGCTAATTTTTTCTATTACATATGGAATGTGTTTTGTGCTGCTGCTTTTCTTGCATAATTCAATGGGCATTCCAGCCAGCGAAAAAGGTACCCCTACTACGGTAGTACTACTAGAAGTAAAGACAAAATAGAAATTCAAGTAATCAATTATTTACCTACGTTTGGAAAATAATGTTTTTCTTCAACAAGTCCTGTGTTACATTTCAACTGTGAAATCCAGCTTCAAGATTTTTGGTTTTATTGTTAAGAAAACAATGTTGAATCATTAAATGTACATGATTTCATCAATATAACCTGCAATGTTTTGCTTTTGGCCATCATTATATATTTAAAAAATGTATGTCACAATAAATCAGGTTTGAAATAAGCTCTATATGATTTTAGAAATTTCTGATCAGTAAAATTTTATTCCTTACCATCTATCAGTGTATACATATTAATAGGAAAAATAGAAAAAACTTAGTCTGTTAAAATGAATAAGGTCAAAAATAAGCTCTATACGATTTCATACATATCTAATATGTATTTTGTTGTGGTAACAGTAAAGCAATTTTGTTATATTTTATTCTTTACCACCAATGCACATTAATGGGAGACATTTTAGTCTGTTAAAATAAAATAAATAAAAATGATCTTTACACGATTTCATGAATTTTTAATCTATGTCAGAAGGTGCAGGGGACTACAATAACGGTAAATCGCTTTTTGTTATTGTCTTCCGGTTTAGTTTAAGCAAAGGTTATGTTGTTCATCCTGAAGTATATAGTCAAAAAGGTAAACATGATGGATAGTTCTATATTACATATACAAATAATAAATAAAAATCTTAAGCATATTAAACATCTATTCTAATCTCATGATAACTTTGTTCTTACTATAAGTGGAGAACAGAAATTAATGAGAAAATGAAAACGTTCTCCAATTTAATTACGGAACTTAATTCTTGTGAAGAATTGAGCGGACGGAATTAGCAGAGCTACGTATTCAATGGTTAAATATAAAATACGTTGCTAAATACAATGCTATTGCTGCTAAAATGTATACAATTTATCTAATGTACGTTACATGTACCTTTGTAGACCCTAACTAACTCCCCTAACTTTAAATATATTTTATCCGGATTAATTTAATTGCGGAGAAAAAGTAAATCTAGAGTTAAAGCCCTGAAAATCTTTTATTAATTAACACGGCACGGTAAGTCCTTTACAAGAGATTTCTCTGAATGAAACTGTAATTTCAGTAGAGATTTGAGCATGGCCGAAAGTGGACATAAAAGTAAGTAATCATCTCTCGAAAGTACGAAACCATCAATGTCTAGACCTGGACAGTATCTGGATGAGAGCTGCTGCAGCTTAAACGGCCGGAAGATTAACTGAACTTTCCAGTCTTTCGGTTCTGTTTCGCTAATACCGGCGTTACATATCCGACCATGAAGTTCGTTGGGCCGAAAGGGTTAAGTGCATCATCACCGAAAGGTTTTATTGCAAGTGTCGTTTTGATTTGCATCAGACCTTCCTGGCATGTTAAAATTATATACACTTTGATTAGTTAGTTTATCGTGCAGAGCTTATGATGTAGATATCAGAGACTGATTAATAGAATGGAATAAAAATTGTTTGTTAATTTTGTTTGCTTGGCCTTAAGTTTATTAAAAATAATTTATTTATCACGAACCCAAACAGAGAGACTCCAATCACAGATACATTTACAAGTGATCTACAAAAGCAAGAAAATGAACAAATAGAACCAGAGATCAGCCAACAAACGGAAATTCCTAGGCAAAATCAACAACAAACGACAACAAACAAAATCATAAAAGCTAATAAACAGACCGATATTACAGCCCCTACCCCAAAGAAGGAACCAGAAACTAAATCACATGTCAATTACAGACTGCGGAATGGTACAGGTATAAAAGCTATCAGCCCATCTAGAGCGACAAGAACGGGAAGACCCTCAATAAAATTGAAATAAATATTATATAAGTACTTAAGTAAGTCATAAACAGTAATATATTTCCCTGTATAAATTGTAGAAAAGTGTAATATTGTCATATAAATATGAATCAATTTGTTCAAGATTTCAGCCCAACCAATTTTGCCACAAAAGAAATAGATACAATAGATGAGTGCAAATTATATCTAAACAATAATAAAAATACGCTACTTAACCATTTAAAAATATACCATAATAATAACATCCGAAGTTTGGTAAAACAGTTTGATGAATTCTTAATTTTTATGTCCTCTTTTGGTGAATGCTATTTTGATGTACTCTGCTTAACCGAAACCTGGCAAATAAACAATACTAAAAATTTCCACATTGAAGGTTTTACGCTATATTACAATAATGATGACATTACCAAAAACGATGTTACAGCTATATTCATAAATAATACCCTTAAACATAAAACAAAAATAAACAGATTGAACGAATTAAAGAAATTAATGCTACCATTCAAGTTTATAACAAACAAATATCAATAACAGTCACATACCAACCATTCACACACTTTGATGCAAATAACTCTCTTGATGGGCTTTCAAATCATTTACAGAACAACTCTGAAATACGAAAAGTAAGTCGTATTGATCACATTTTTTATACGGAAAACATGACAAATGGCAATTTAACACCTGTAATATTGAAAGCAAATTATTCTGATCATTATAGTGCACTATTAAAAATTAATTTACCAACTAAAACAAATTACAGCAAAAAAACACTTCAATTTCAATCAAGTAAAACCGAATCTGTATAAAAAAATTGGTATGAGTTTTATACCTTCCAAAACGGAGACGGTCTGTATAATACACTGGTGGAAACTATCGAACACGCAGTTGATAAATTATCTAAGAAAACAACAATTAATTATACTATTAAAAGGAAAAGGTGGATAACAAATGGCTTGACAAATTTCATAAAAACGCGAGATCAACTGTATCAACTTTCACTAAGAAATCCAAATGACAACGAAAATAAAGAAAAACATAGAGTATACCGCAAGAAAATTAACAGTCTTACTGCATAAAAAGGCCCTGGTGATGACAAAATAGCAGGAGAGCTACTTAAATAAGTAAAAATTGACTTCACACCACTAAGAATTTACATTATAAATAGAATATATGAAACAGATATCTGCCCAGTTCATTTTAAAGAAATAATTCCTTTATATAAAAGCGATAAATAACTTGAAACATAAAACCATCGACCAATTTTCTTAATTTCCAATCTCTCAAAATTTTTTGAAAAGCCTTGAAGTCAAGAATTTTGAGATACGAAAATAAATTTAATGTATTATGCCAAAGACAATTCGGTTTCCGCGAGAAAACATCTATTGAGGACGCAATAAACTATTTCATCCAGAAAATATATAGTTCAATAGACAATAAAAAACCTTTGCTTGTCATTTTTATAGACTTAATGAAGGCCTTTGATACTATAAGTCACAGTCAAACATTGCAAAAACTTTGGGATCTGGAATTTAGGGAACAAATATATAACATTCTAAATAGCTATGTAACCAATAGAACCCAAAGTGTAAGGTTGGGCAACACTAAAAGTGAGACTAAAATCGTCACTTATGGATTGCCGCAAGGGACGGTTTTAGCTCCCCTGCTATTTATAATATGTTTAAATGATCTACTTACATTATCCATTGAAGGTGCAATCATTTGCGGATGATACTGCTATCTTTGTAGAAGGTGAAACTTGGGAAGAAGTCTACCAAATATCATCTAAATTACTCGGAACCATAAGAATATGGTGCGATCAACATTTACTTACTAAGAACACCACTAAAATTAAATATCTACCATTCTGGTCATATAAAAATCTACTACCTGCTTACAAAAAATTAAAAATACAAAACATTGATATAGAAATTGACCAAGCTGTTTACATACAATACCTAGGAATCATCCTTGATTCATACTTGAAATGGAACCTTCAAATTGAAAATATGAAAAAAATGAGACATTTGTTTTACATGTTTAGACAAGCGAGCAATATCCTCAAAGAACATCAGTTACTGATGATATACTATGGCCTAGTAGGGTCTATCATACAGTATGGCTAAAACTTTTACTAGAGTAACTAGTGTCCCTTTAGAATATCGATACTATAGAAATGCTATTCAATACATTCGTAAGATATAAATTAGAATACGGCTGTATAATTTGGAGTCCAGAATATGATACTCGTGTGAAAAATTTAGAAAATATTCAAAGACGATTAATGAAATATCTTAGTTTTAAAATTGATGGCTTTTACCCGGCTATCGGAACATCGCAGGACCAACTACTAGAAAGATGGTCATTTAAATCTTTGGAACATCGAAGAATTTATTTGTGTATGTTTCTCTTCAACATTGTAAATAGCAAAATAGACTGTCCAAAAATTCTCCACCTAATTAATTTCAGTATCCCATCTATTATTGACACGTAACCGCGCAACATTTTATTCAAAAAAATTCCCGTACTAATGCTATAAGCTTTTCGCCATTATCTAAAATACGTCCCAATTTTGATAATTTTTGTTCGAGTATTGATATTTTTCATACTAGCTCTAAAACATTAAAATCACTTCTATTAAAGTAATGTATACATTCTCTTTTTCTACTTCTATGATTTATATTAAGTACTGTGACGCCTCTTCGTCTGTTTTGCAACTTGCACTTTGAAACTAGTGCAAGCGGTTTTTGCCTCGAGCGCCAGTTTCTGATTTTAAGTGTAGAAAGACCACTTTCTCTATTAGCGGTATAATAGAGGCCCCAAATAGAATCAGTGAAGACGGTTTATTACCAGGAGTCGAAACGTAGGCCGTCTTTCTCAAGGAATGGACAGCTGTAAAGATTTTTATATTTGTGACACTTTTACTTTTCAGGATAGTCTAACTTAGAGGAGTGACTCAAAATAAGACACACAAAACGTTTTAATGATATATTGAAACTATGTACATGTCAAGAAAGAAAATCTTAAGATATATGATATAGAAATATATTTAAAACTTCTGGTACATTTATCTACATAAAATAATTAATACAGGTAGTTGACATTCGTGAAAATGAAAAGAAATTTTCAATTACCCATGTTTTGTAACCCTAATTTTATGCAAAATTTCTATTCTTACTCTCTGACTAGATTTACTACAAAATGATATTAAGTAAGTAGACGCGGTATATACAGGGCAAACAGAAAAGTGAAAGCAAAATAACGGGTATGACTAGCAAAGCAAAACGGTGGCTCGACACGTTCAAATGTGACTAATTTAGGACTGACTCCACGACAGACAGACAAGTTACTAAATCTCTATGGATTTTAACAAAATGAATTAATCTAGAATATTTCGGAAAACCTAGAATTTACTACTTGACGTTGCGAACCTGTTTATCCGACTTTTTTACTGAATGAAACAAATCGGTATGGCTCAGTTGGAGTGTCCCACTTAAAGGCAGCGTCCCCTAAAGAGCTTCAAAGAAACTAAGCTACTAATCAAACAGGTTCGGACATCAAGTTTAACAGGAATTAATTGGTCTTTGTTATTTGCGATCGTGAATGCAAAATGACTTATTTCGCTAACGGTGTATCTTTTCTGGCAAAGTGACAGTGCGACTCAGGTGGAGTGTCCCACTTAAAGGCAGCGTCCCCGACTGAGGATTTCGCAGTCACTTAGTTAATTTGCAAAAATGAAGTTTTGAAAAAATTACTACAAGTCGCTGAAGGCGCAAATTATAGAAATTTAACAAAGACAAATTAACGGTATTCAAATGATTACGGCAAATATTCTAAGTCCAAAATTACCACAAATTGGATATGACTTTAAAATAGCAAATCTATACCAAAAGTCGACTGGTCAGGTCGAGCGCGGAAAACCAAAGAGACCCTTCGCCGGAGGCCGATTCAGGATCTCCCCGTGTTGAGCTAGAAGTCAGAACGTTTAGCGCAGAATGTGCGGGCACGTCTCAGCCAAGCAGTCTTCAGTCGACGGCAAGGCAGAATGTTTATAACTAGTAGCGTTAATTGATATAAATAATAATTTCCTGATAAGTTAGATGTTCGGAATCGCTTGCAAATAACTTACTTATATTATTTCGGAAAAAGAATGAATTTAATAGTCCCAGTATTAATAATTATTAATCTAAATAATTTATTATTAATTCGTTCCCAATTGAAATTTTAAACTTGATTTTTCCTTGAAACACTTTACTTCAAACAAAATACGGATATTTTAATTATGAAAGTATACCGGGCGTGCTTAAAAAGAAATGGAATTCTGGTTTTCAAGAAAATCAAAATAAAAGTAATAGTGCTATTTTCTATTCGAAAATAGCTTCATTACAGTACTTACTATATTGTTATCATGTATGTTGTTATATATGTTATGTGTCGTATTTATGTATGATATTTATAATTTTGCGGGACTACTTCCGTCATGCTCTGTAACTGAATTGTTGTAATCTGTAGAGCAGTGCAAATAAATAAATATCATACTATAGTACCATCTTGTGACAAAAGAAGTACTAGCTTACCAGCATATCCTTTTCTCTTTTAGTTGAAGGTGTATAATTCCTTAATTCTTTATAGTGTTAGAGATAAATACTATTTTTTGTTGTATGTTGTATTTACTTAGGGCTCTCTCTCACTCACTAAAATAAACACACCCTCACACCTATTTATATATTGTATAATATAAGTAATGGAAAAGTGATTACGTCAAATTTTAGTTTCATAACTTAACTGGGTATTACGTTACAAGCACAATTTTTGCTTTAATAGTTCTTACATGTATCTTTCAGACTTATTAATTATGTAGTTACAGCATTCGCATTCTCGTACGATAAAGAAGGGAATTCAATCTTCTAGATAATTACAAGCACAGATCTGACTTTGTAGGCAACTTTCTGTTCTCTCAGAGTTAATTATTTATCGAATAAGGATAAAAACCCTTGAAGGCATGTCTTAAGTTGAGCAAGTTATTGGATCTTTGTAATAAAGTTAATCAGTTAAACTGTAAACTTTAGAAACTTAAAGGCTTCTTGCGCTTCAGTGCTTCCGGAACGAAAACATTTGTGTAATATTTACTTTAATAATGCATGGAGAATTACTATTTAAACTTTAAATGAAGTATGTGATGCAGCTTCCAGCTATGACTTCCATATGAAAGTAATCTAGCAATAATATCTAAAGCAGATATGTGCAAAATTCCAAGCAATATTAAGGCGGCGCTGAAAATATGAGGCAAATTTCAATGTCTATATGGTGGGCGATTTCGACGTGTATCACTGAACAATATAACTTAAGTAAAATATTCTAGTTACGGCAAATAACTTAACCTGTATAAATTAATCAATCTAATTAATCTTAAACTAATAAAATATTAATTAAAATAGAGTAGCAAATTAGTGGCATTCCTGCAAGGCCCTTCATTCCTCAAACCAATTCAACACTTGGATGAACTAGAGGAGGAGACCAGGCAGGGTACCACTAATACCGACTACATTGGACCAGAATTCTCCCAGCATGAAATCTCCTTTTGCTGAAAGAGCAGGGCAGCGACACAGCACATTCTTGTCTTCTAAATTACACTCTCTAGTTTTGGGGTTGTCTACAACTCCAAGTATATGAACGTGCTCAGTGTCCTACTAATAATTCTACATATATAAGCAAAGTTATTCCTGGACATCTGAAGATCTGGATCACTAAAGTGCTATTGTATGTTTTGGAGCATACAAGGCGCTACCAGAGCGTTAGCGGACTAAGGAAGGCGTCCGCTGTCTCTTTACTCTGAAACTTAGTTATTTATTAGAAATTAATTGCGACGAAAAATTTTGGAAATGTAGTGGCCTTCCTGATTAGGATACCAAAAGCCCCCATTAAATAGACCTTGTGCAATGATTGCTATGAGTGGCAAAAAGTTCTTGCTTCTGTTTTATTAAAAAACTGTTAATTTTATGGAACTTCTCAAAGAGACCTTTTTTTGTAGGACATGAAATTCTGCGTAATCAATGGTCACTTGAATTACTACCTCATATATTAAGTACATAAAACCAATTTTTCCACCTCGACAACCCCCTCAAACTGGCCAAAAACCGCCCCTAAAGTAATCTTTTCCGTGAATCCATTTATTTTCCCCAGTTTTTCGACTAATTGTTGTTCCCTCGAGTAGAATACAAGGTCCTTCGAGGGATTTGACCTCAGCCACCCCTACCTCAGGCTACCAACCCTGGAAAATTGATATTTGTTTTTGTGAGAACAAAATTTATATTTTATAGTAGATGTTTCTTTGAGGAAGGTGGTAGGTTACCAGGGTTGTGAAACCACCCCCGGAGGATGTTTTCACGCTTCAAAGGGGTAGAAAAAAAAAATTTTCTGGGGAAAAAATTTATATTTTGTAAGAGGCGTTTCTTTGAGGAAATTGGTAGATGACCAGGGTTGTGTAACCAGCCCCGGGGTTGTTTTCACCCTTCAAAGGGGTGGAAAATCAATATATAAAAACACTTTAACATATTTTTATACTATTTTTCAATAATAGATGGAAAAGAATTTTTCACCCTCTTGAAGGGCGAAAACAACCCCCGGGGGGTGGTTAGACAATCCTCGTCACCTACCCCCTTCCTCAAAGAAACGGCTCCTACAAAATATTAATTTTTTTCTCACAAAAATAAATATTAATTTTCCACCCCCTAAGGTCAAATTCTTCGAGGGGTCTTCCGTTCTACTCGAAGGAACAACAATTAGTCGAAAAACTGGGGAAAATAAATGGATTCACGGAAAAGATGACTTTAGGGATGGTTTTTGGCCAATTTGAGGTGGAAAAATTGGTTTAACTCTTGAAAGCGTGGGAGGAACATTGTCTAGTCCGAGGCACAAACATTCGGTAGTTCGTCAGACTTCTTCAATGGCCTAAGCCCTCTGGGCACAATTATTATTCCTGAAACGAAACACCCTCCCAGGAGCAGTGGTCAACTAATCTTTCTGTGATTGGTTTTGTCAAACGATACAATTTGAGAAATTTGCCAAAATTTCTACCCGTTCCAAGGCGTCGATTGCAGCTAAATGTATTAAGTCATCTAACGCTGCCATTGTTCATTTTCACTCACCAAAATTTGTTCAAATAAGTCTACTTTAAAGTCCCTAAATAATAAACAAGCCACGGCAAAAACCTAAAAACCTAACTTGAGACATAGCGGTTATGTCGCACGAAATAAAACAAACCAAAACGATCACTGTGAATACATTCGTACATTCGCTTCATCGTGTATTAAACCCCCATCCGTTGTATCTCACCCGAAATCAGTTGCATGCGGAACGTTCGTATACGAGTTCATAATGCTCGGAAATACGAAACATACATTTTCATGCGACAATCTCACATTTTCGTGCACGACATCGCCTCGGCCAAGCTCGAAAATACAGCCCCAGATATTTTCGCATCTAGCAGCTTGTTATAACCTGTTTCATATTCGGGGTTAATCCCGTTGTTAAATGGGTGCAATAGAATGCTCTAAGTACTGACCAAAAATTTAGTCGCGCTCATTTAAGCCATCTACAGTAATAAAGATCCGATGATGACTTTCTGTTCAACAATTTTTCTCCTGGGCTCCGCACGTTTCCTTAGAGCACAGAATTCTGGTAGGTACAGCTATTAACTGCTCAAGATATTGAGTATATCGTTTTTCATAAGTTTTGTCAACGACAGTTGTCAACCTGAATCAATCAAGCTCAAAGGGTAAACCTTATTTTATACAGTGACGTCCATGAGTAACGGATAAATTCATTATCTTATGGACCTCACTGTATTATTTATTTGTCATGGACTTGTAGTTTCGTTTTGCCGAAGCCTGCTACGTCAGCTAATCTCAACAATGTATTTATTTATTTCTGTCCAAAAAATACCTCTCACAATTTCATATAATTTAATAAAAAGGATAAAATTTGTGCTGAAAGAAAAAGGGAAAACAACATAATAAAAAGTAGACCAGCAAAAATAAATTTGTCCAATTTGTACACATTATTTATAAGAGTCTGCTTCGAGAAAACATAAAGCTCATATTATAGTTTATGAGGGATTTTTCAATCACAATCACTTAAGTCCAGATGATAAATAGGCGGGTTTTCGATCGTAAGTCAGGAAGGGTACTGGCTGGAGCTGCATGGTTACCTGGGCGCGGAGCAGGACGCTAGTTAGTGTGTTTACTTCGCAAGAGAGTTATAAATCAGGAAGGTTTTTGCCACGCCGGGAATATCGCAAACTAACCGCTCCCCCGGGCAGCGATTAGCCCGATAAGCTGATCCACACCGAGCTTCCTCTCCGTGCTGTCCAACACACAATCACTATGGATGAACGTTCTTTCAAATATACGACCTTCCGACAATGCATAGAGCTTACAACAGAAGAGCGGTCTACATAGACTTTGAAAATATATTATAACTGAGTCATTGTTTATTTAATGCATTGGAAACTTCACGTAAGGTCCTTAATACTAGGTCCTTTGTCTTGTCTACAAACTGATATTTTGAAAAGCGTTAAATACAGAAAAACCTTTAAAATGAAACGTATTAGTATTATTACATTACATTATTAAGGTACAGCAATTTGTGTGTAACATTTTCACAAGACCGTGCAGAAATTAATACAGGGTCATTCATTATATATTGACCCCCCTTTATTTCTGTTATTGTTGAAAATAGAAAAAAATTTTAGTATAAAAGTTGTAGAATCTTACCTATATTTTATTGAAACTAATAAAAAAAATAATATCATGTATGGGTCACGTGATGTTTTTTTTAATGGAACACGCTACATATTATTACATTTTCGAGAAGCCCTTTTTCCTCTGATTTAAAATATATAATTTATACAGGTCTATCTTAAATACTTCTTGACACATTTGACATTCAAAATACAAATGAGCTGCATTATTGCAAGAAGAGTGAGCCATGCGTGTCAAAGCACAAATGAAACAAAAATAACAAGGTAGGCCACGAAAATAATTATATTATTATTTACTCAATTTTAACATTTCAAATCGTCATTATTAACATTTATTTAAAATGGGTTATAGTGAGGCTGAAGAGGTGGAAATGTTTTCCCATTATGTGGGAAATAACAAAAATAAGTGTACTGCAAGAAGAGAATACATGACATTGAATCCGAATCGAGCGTTTCCTAGCGTAAACACGTTTTTGAATGTTATTATACATGATTTGCAGGAAACAACTACTCAGCGGGCAAATACCTCGACCTGCATTGAATTACACCTTACAAATCATGAAAAATTGGTAGCCAATGTCATTTGTCAACTCCCTGACCAGACATAGACCGGTTTCGAACTTATTAGTTCTCCTCAGTATGCCATAGGTCATGGAGCAGACAAATGACAGTGGCCAACCTGCTAGTCTTATACAGACTAATGTAAATGGTATAGTGGTGAGAGGTAATTGAATCCTCTCATGTGGTCTAATGCTACTATACACCAGACATCATAGATGTCTCCGTGGTGCATAGCGACTTGCCATTTTTGCAAGTACCGAGAGCGGCGACCTTCAGCCCTTGGTGGACTTAACCTATATACTGTTATTATACATGATTTGCAGGAAACAACTACTCAGCGGGCAAATACCCCGACCTGCATTGAATTACACCTTACAAATCATGAAAAATTGGTAGCCAATGTCATTTGTCAACTCCCTGACCAGACATAGACCGGTTTCGAACTTATTAGTTCTCCTCAGTATGCCATAGGTCATGGAGCAGACAAATGACAGTGGCCAACCTGCTAGTCTTATACAGACTAATGTAAATGGTATAGTGGTGAGAGGTAATTGAATCCTCTCATGTGGTCTAATGCTACTATACACCAGACATCATAGATGTCTCCGTGGTGCATAGCGACTTGCCATTTTGCAAGTACCGAGAGCGGCGACCTTCAGCCCTTGGTGGACTTAACCTATATACTGTTATTATACATGATTTGCAGGAAACAACTACTCAGCGGGCAAATACCCCGACCTGCATTGAATTACACCTTACAAATCATGAAAAATTGGTAGCCAATGTCATTTGTCAACTCCCTGACCAGACATAGACCGGTTTCGAACTTATTAGTTCTCCTCAGTATGCCATAGGTCATGGAGCAGACAAATGACAGTGGCCAACCTGCTAGTCTTATACAGACTAATGTAAATGGTATAGTGGTGAGAGGTAATTGAATCCTCTCATGTGGTCTAATGCTACTATACACCAGACATCATAGATGTCTCCGTGGTGCATAGCGACTTGCCATTTTGCAAGTACCGAGAGCGGCGACCTTCAGCCCTTGGTGGACTTAACCTATATACTGTTATTATACATGATTTTTTCATGATTTGTAAGGTGTAATTCAATGCAGGTCGGGGTATTTGCCCGCTGAGTAGTTGTTTCCTGCAAATCATGTATAATAACAGTATATAGGTTAAGTCCACCAAGGGCTGAAGGTCGCCGCTCTCGGTACTTGCAAAATGGCAAGTCGCTATGCACCACGGAGACATCTATGATGTCTGGTGTATAGTAGCATTAGACCACATGAGAGGATTCAATTACCTCTCACCACTATACCATTTACATTAGTCTGTATAAGACTAGCAGGTTGGCCACTGTCATTTGTCTGCTCCATGACCTATGGCATACTGAGGAGAACTAATAAGTTCGAAACCGGTCTATGTCTGGTCAGGGAGTTGACAAATGACATTGGCTACCAATTTTTCATGATTTGTAAGGTGTAATTCAATGCAGGTCGGGGTATTTGCCCGCTGAGTAGTTGTTTCCTGCAAATCATGTATAATAACAGTATATAGGTTAAGTCCACCAAGGGCTGAAGGTCGCCGCTCTCGGTACTTGCAAAATGGCAAGTCGCTATGCACCACGGAGACATCTATGATGTCTGGTGTATAGTAGCATTAGACCACATGAGAGGATTCAATTACCTCTCACCACTATACGTTTTTGAATGTTTATCGTCATGTAAATAGGACCCATAGTTTTTCAAGAAAACAACGTAACGTCACAGCGAACAAGAAAGAAGATCTAGATATATTGTTATATTTTGAAATTAAAAAAATAATTTAGTATAAAAATAGATAGATACCTTATTTTAATACTTGTTTTAGAAAATTCGATTAATAGTTTCTTAAAGGCTTGTCGTGAAATGGAAAAAAAGTTATTACAACACACAAAGAACTTTGAAAAAGCATCAATATAGGCCTTACAAAATACTACCCGTCCAGAAACTGAATGAAGGCCAAACATGTAGTAGACTGGAGTTTTGTCAGATTATGCTCTACGAATTAGATGAAAATCCTAATTTTTTAAAAATAAATTATGTATACAGATGAGTCATTTTTGTCACGTTTTAATAAAATGTAGGTAAAATCCTTCAACTTTTGTACAAACTTTTTCTTCTATTTTCAAGAATAACAGAAATAAAGGGAGGGTCAGTATATAGTGAATATACCAAGCACTATTTAGTATGATTTTTACAGTTTTAATTCTCAGAAGTAATATATGTTAAAAGCCCGGACGACGAAATCCAGCAAATCCGTTCTCGGTCACCTGTTTATGAAAATTCAGAAAAGTTATTTGGTACCAAGATGAACAAAACAATAATCTAGCTTTATATGGTTTTATTTTTCTTCCTTTTTTCTTATTTTTTTTATATGAGTTGTAAACACCAAAGCCGATCAAATAATGGAAAAATGTGTTATAATTCTGATTAACATTCATTTTTGCAAAAAACTTGAAAAAATAAATTAACAGAGCGAATTATCATAAAAATCTTTATTAGGAAAAGGCGTTGCCTACAGATTTAATGCTATATGTACGAGTAGGTGTAGTTGATCATCATCTGGCCTTAAAGGTTTTTGGCATTATTATATTTGGCTGGTAATACCATTAAAATTAGCATTGCATACATTAGTATTATCACAACTACAAGTTTTGAGGGCCATAACAAGAGGCCTTATGATAGGTGTTAGGATGTCAGAAATTATTTCTATTATTAATATGAAACGAGTAAAATGGAGTTTTTTCTTGAATAACGGTATTGCTGTAATAATTACTAATTTCACAAAAATATCACCTGCGGACAGCACTTCTACTTCTTTGTATCTTAACCTAGCTTTTCTTTTTTAACTCACATAAATGATAGCTATCTATATTGTAAACTCTTTCTTAATCATTACACAACCTTACAAACTTCGATCAACTGTTGGAGCCGAGCAGATGAAAACGATTCTTAACGTTATATGATGCGCTGAATCCGAATCTTTAAGCCGTTTGTCAAGATTGGTTCTAGTTTTCGAGTTCTCGCATGTTGGCAGCATTGTGCGGTCAAATGATGGCGTCGCTAGAGAAATCATTTCAATTGTATTCGAAACATGTTATTTATGGTTAGGAATGCGTGAAAATGCAGAAACAGCGTTGCAAACTCGATTCACCAGTTGTGAACCCACAGGACAATTTCCTGCCACCACTTCACATCAAACCCGGCATCATCAAGAACTTCGTCAAAGCGCTCAACCGTGAAGGATCGGCTTTTCAGTACTTAATCAAATTGTCATACGCAAAAATCAAAGAAGGATATTTGTTTGGCCTGATACTAGGGAATTATTGGCCGACGGAAACTTCACAAAATATATAAGCCTGTTGACGTGGCAATGGGCATCATTTCGAAGGATATTTTACAACTTTCTCGGTAACAGAAATACCCGGATTTCAAACAAATCATCGGCAATTTGTTACAGAATTACCCCAAGATTGGATCGAATGTCTCTTAAGATACATTGATAATTTGGACGATATGAGCGAAGAACAAGAAGAGGGGCTACACCAAGATCTAGCGAACATCGAAAGATGATATCAAGAATATTGGGATGAAGACATAATGAGGCTAATGTTAGAACAACTTTGAATTTTAGCTATAATTTTTTTTAGGAATCTTTATACTTAAACATCCCTAGCTAGCTCAACAGCAGGTGTGAAGGGAAACTGGATTCATGAGACACAAACAGTTCAAAATTAAGCCTATATTACAACAATAAGATATATGACCCTGAGGCCACGGATAATCTACGGTATTCGAGTACGCAATCAAGTCATAGAAAAATAACTAAACTAATACAGAGAATTTTACCGCAACAAAAGGTAATTTACAAATATAAACAAAATCTAAAGTTTCCATAGTAACAAAAGGTAATATACAAACACGACAAAATCCGGAGTATACCAAAAGTCAAAGATACTCCGACATTAACATACAATTGTAATTTGTAAAGACAAAATCTCGAAAAGAAGGAAAGGAAGGCGCCACGGTTTTTATTTTTTAGTTAAAAGCCGAAAACCATTCAGGGAACTTAACAAAAACGTACGTACAGTTTATGATGCACTTTGTTACTTGAGGCAATAACTTAGCACTGACGAAAATCTTCCAAATACCTACTTGGAGGGATTCACTAGGGGTTCATGCACTAGACAAGAGTCAATGCACCAGAAAGTCATTATTTCACTAAGAAAGTTCCTATAGTTTACATTTTGATAATACAGTATAGTATATGGACTAATACCGTACATTTACAGAACTTAACATCGAAAGCTTATAATATGGCGTCTTTGCCGTTTACACCGTAAATAAATGGCGTCTTTCACTAATCAAATAAAACTTGTATCTAAACTGGAACTTATGAACGCAACATTACACCTTACTTTACGGTAATGCAACTCTTGCAATCTTTATTTTTAACCATTTTTTAATCGCAGGTCAACCTTGCTGCTGTTAGTGGACTCCATTGCACCAACGAGAACCTCGCTCATTACATCCTCTATCTTTCATCAAAACGACGTTAAATCTCTAAACCAATCAGAACCTCGGATCCAAAAATGCACCAATCATAGCTTTAGAGTTGAATCGAATAGATCACGCAGCTACCGGTGTTGTTTTTACCGAATTATATACGCATACTAATATTTCGCTAAATTTACACATGATAAAAAATGGACCGTTAATGTTGGACTCTAATGCGTGAAACGGATCTTAAACAGTGCAAATAAGTCAGTTCAACTGCTCTCCATTTCTGATTTATCACTGTTAATTGAATACAATGGCCATTAATTGTCAAAAATCGAAAAAATTAATGTATTGACTCGAAAACTAGAACCAATCTTAAAAAACGGAGTGAAGCTTCGAATTCTGCGCCCCAAATTACCTTAAAAACAACTTTCAGTTGCTCAGGTCCAAAACCGTGTATACTTGTGTTTTATTTTGTGAATAAATAAGAAAAATATTGGATTGGTTTGATTTAATGCTTATTCGTTACCTTTTATGGATATTTATTTTTTTTATAAGAGAATCAAATAAACATATTTACAGTTAGAATGTAAGCCAAATATAAATACTGAAATATATCTGTTATATATTATTGATTCTAATTTATAAAGCTTGCCAAGCAAAAACTTTTTATGGTTCTCCGTATATTGTGATGGTAAAAAGGTTTTGTTTGTTTAGCTCTCGATCTGTTATAAAGAGAGTTGTTAATAATGGCTGTATTTTGATACGTCCTTTGAACGTCTCCTACTTTTGTTCGATATAAAAACCAGGAGGAAAATAAAATTTCATACGAGCAGTTTTTAAAATATGTATACACATCTCTCATGTAATATTAAGCAAACGCGCACGTTGGTTACATTGTTTATTTGGTTACAATATCAGACGGACTTGTTAGAAATATAATTAATTTTCATTTATATGTTGTGTACAGCAAACAAATCGTCATCAGTCGCTATATAAAAGCATAAACGAAAAACTCAAAAGCAAATATTGTCCGTGCATAATATGTATACGGTTATAAAAAGAGAAATCCATGAAATCATTAAAAACTGCAAATTCTTGGTAGCTGCTCTATTTGTGCCTTGTACAAGTTTTTACTAATAATTCAGCAGAAGTAGCATTAGCATTTTCTTAAATTGCTGTCTAATCTCTGAATTTATACTTGCTAGTTATTATTTTACGAAATGCGACTCGATACTTTAGTCTATATATTTAATTCTTCTATATTTAGCTTTATTCTTGTCGAAATCAGTAAAAGTAACTCTCTTAGCTTTTTTTACCATTCTTTCAGAACTTAAAATTTGTTTTACGGTTGTGTTGTATAAGGACATTTTTGTTTATCTAAAATTTAAAGTAGGGCTACTAAAATGGGGACAAATCCATAATAAAATACGTTAAAGCGAATGCGTCTAAATTAACTACAAAAATTCCTACGAGCGGCACGTGAATCTGTCGCAAAGAACTGAGAAATAAAATATTGCTTGTGATGTTTGCCCAGCCAGGGGCCAAGGGTCGAGTTCGAAGATTTACGATGTGGTTGAATGGAGAAATTATACTAGATATAATTAATTACACGAAGAAAGTAACAAAAACAATTAACATTAAGACAGGAGTCAACTAAACTTCAGTGGTTAAAATCTAAATGTACGTCTAAATAATGTTATTATTTTTTAAAATTTACTACAATTCGCAAGTTCACGACTTTATTGAATACTAGGTGCAGTGAAATGTTACGTTGCATAGCCGTCTTTTTAAAATTAGTGTAATTAGTTACTATTAGTTAATTAAATGGTCGTATCAATATGATTCAAAATACGTAATTTTGTATCAGAGAGTTTAAAGTGCACTATTTACAAAACAGATAGTTTACACATAAGGAAACTTTATATTGTACCAAATACAATAACTACTACAAGGAGTAAGAAGCAAAGATTATTGAAGCAGACCTTTTCATATTTATTACCAAAATGTACGTGGATTAAAAACTAAAATATATGAGCTATTTACTATCATTACATGCAAGATTTGTCTAAGAGCTTTAACTGAAATATTACTTGATTCAAGTGTATTCAACTTTTAACTTTTCTTAAAAAGGATAGTGTGTTTATAGGAAAGATCTTAATGTTAAGATGACAAACATGACCGGTGGTAGAGGGGGAAGGTGTCCCACTGGCCTGAAAAAAAAATTATTCTGTCATTGTGATAGAACCTAGTGAAATTTTAAATTTATTTGATATAGTTGGAGTAATACTTATTTGTATTATCATTATATGTGAATGAGTTGATGTGTAATGAGTTCTAATAAATTTCCTTTCGATAATATTCAAAGTCTCTAGCGTGGACGTAGTTCCTACAAATACCAAACACATGAATACATAATGCAAAATTCAGAGACAGAACTCAACAAGTAATAATACATACATGTCTAAGTACAAGTAGAATGGGTGAAGCCGAATATGGGGTGCCACATGGAACAATACTTGGGCTCTTACTGATCAGTATTTATCTGAATCCATGGAAAAGTTACTTCCTGAAACACAGAGTGGCTTTAGACCAAACCGAGGCACATCGGATTTAATCTTCACACTTAAACAGCTTCAAGAAAAAGCACTCGAACATCAAGGAGAAATTCACACAGCCTTCATTGATTTAACCAAGGCGTTTGACTCGGTGGACAGGGAAGTGCTCTGGAAAATTATGTTCCGCTTAGGTATCCCTAGAAAATTTGTGGAAGTATGTCGCAGTCTACATACAAACAACAACGCCCAGGTTATGTATAATAATGAGGCAACCGAACCTTTCCAAACCCTCACTGGAGTTAGGCAGGGATGTGTCCTGGCACCCCTACTCTTTAATTTGTTTACCACTGCTCCAACAATTATTGTTGACAACAAACTGACAGTCAGAGGAATAGGTCTCAGATACCGTTTTGATGGCGGTCTCTTTAACATAGGGCGCTTTAGAGCTTTCACGAAGACACGCACACGATTCATTTGTGATCTCCAGTATGCGGATGGCTGTGCACTTTTAGCCTCTACGCCGGAAGAGCTTCAAGAACTTTTAGATGTGTATGCCCAGAGCTATGATTCCTTGGGACTTAAAATCAACATTGGAAAGACTAAGATTATGTCAGCTCCTCATCAAGTGAACCAAATAGACATTACACTTAACGGAAATTCTCTTGAAGTGGTGGATCAGTTCAATTACTTAGGCAACGTTGTTAATGACAAAGCAAACATGGACAGCGAGATTCGCAATAGAATTAACGCTGCATCTAGAGCACTCTGGGGACTTAGAGAGAGAGTATTTGACAACCACGATCATGCTTTGTCAACGAAAATGGCTGTCTACAGAGCAGTTGTCATTCCAACACTGCTATATGGATGTGAAAGTTGGGTCACTTACCGTCGTCATGTGAAAGAATTAGAACCATACACCTCAGATGTATGATGAAAATCCGTTGGTTCCATCACATATCAAACGTGGAAGTACTCAGGAGAGCAAACAGCCTTCCAATTGAGGTGCTTATTTCAAGAGCACGCCTAAGATGGGCAGGTCACGTTCATCGTATGCATGATAACCGCCTTCCTAAATGTACACTTTATGGTGAATTGCTAAGCGGTAGAAGAAGGCGTGGCGGTCAACGAAAGAGGTTCAAAGACTCTCTCCATGAAAATCTAAAATCCTGCGGTATTGCAGACGAGCAATGGGAACAACTTGCAGCGGACAGAACCGAATGGCGAGGGGTTGCGGCCAGCTATCAAGGAAATGTTGCTGCAAGAAGGCCGAATCCAAGACCTAACCAGGTCTATGTTTGTCCTGACTGCGGTCGACATGTGCTCTCCCGAATTGGCCTCTATAGCCATAGTCGTGTGCACCGTAGATGAATGGGAATTACAATAGACTACACCTTTTACTTGTTTTTTATTGTAGACAATTTATCGACTGTAACATTTTTATACTCGGACTCGAGTAACGGCTAATAATAATAATAATAATATATCTGAATAATTTATTTCAGCGGGGTTACATAGGTTAGATAACTACCTTTGCGAATCATACAGCTGTACTGTACACGGACATTATTTGGAACCCTGTATTGAAAAAAACCGAAGAACTGAAGGGAACTCTGCCAGCCAGTTAATAAAATGAAATGAAGATATGGACACGACTGTAGTAGTGGAGTAAATCTGTCAGATTACTATAGTCGATAAAGAAAATTTTGGGAGCAGGCTATTTTTTTTAATTTGTAAACACTTAAGACAATAAAAAATGTGTTTTCCGGTTTCGGAATGTTCCATGCGTCCTACCATACCCGTTTTCTGACAATATGGCTATAAATGGCCTTTTTAAAATATCTATAATAATAATAATAATAATCTCTGCTTCTATTGGCCGAATTGACCTAGAACAAGCGACAGGTTCTCTGTAACAAAATTGTCTAATACCCTGGACAGGTTTCCATCATAAACTTAAACAACATAATCTTAAAATTACCAAAAAAGGAGCTAACCTAGACAAATTGGTGAAAGTTTTAAATTTTTTCTTGATTTTTTAAAGATTTTTTCACTGATAATGATATTGTAGGACTTCAAGACACATATTTTTAAAGTACATTTTTTTACAAAAATTTTGCGTCATTAAATATCAGCAGTGTTGGATAAACATTACAACTTTAGCTAAATCGTCTTATACTACTAATGGACTACTTAATTTATTTGAATATGCATATAATCGTTTTTTACTAAAGCAGCTATTTTTATTTGTTTTCAGACGTACAAAGCAAGAAATAAAACGTACCATACTTGGAACCACACATACATCCATACTGATGTATTCTGTGGAGACAAGCAAGCATTTTCGTCGATTTTTAAGAACTTCTTTTAGCACATTAATTTAACGTCGGCTTATTTCCACTACTGAGACCTATCACCGAGGCCTGTAGACGAACTACCTATAACCAGGAATTTTGCCGAACCTCTTCTCTGTGAAAGAGTAAAGATCAGTAGTACAGGAAGAGGAGATCTAAATTCCAAAGCATTCAGATGGGGATCAAGTCGGGAAGACTGGAAAGGACAAACAATGTATAGAGGTTAGACGAAAACGGCTTGACGGATCTAAACAAAGGGAAAGAATCAACCTTCATACGAGGGAACAGTGCATCACACATTAACATAACAGTTGGAAGTGAAAAAGTGGTTGGACGGGTTAACAACTGGAGGGTCATGAACAAGGAAAATCTCAGCGATCATCAAAACATCGTATACTCCATCTCAGATACCAGACAGGTCCCCCAAGAGAAGAAACACGTTAAGCAAAATGCAAGATGGAAAATAAATCCCACATCGCTAGAGACCTTCGCAGCAAAGTTAAATCAGAATTTAATACAAAAGAGGGAGAGTAACACCGAGGACATCTCTGCGGAAGGGTGTCAAGAGATTGTGATCGAGACATGCAATCAAACCAGCAAGAGAAGACCTGTCTATTTGTGGACAGAGGAAATTGTGAACGAGAGAACAGAATGCCTTAGGAGGAAACGTGCGATGGTAAGACACAACAGGTCAGCAAACATCGATTATGCAGAAAAGGATAGGCTCCATGCTGAATATGCGCAGCAAAGGAAACAGCTGAGGATACTTATCCAGAGGGGAAAAGAGGGCATGGAAGGAAGTATGCAGAGAAGTGGACAATAACGTATGGGAAGAGGGGTACAAAATAGTGTGTAAGAAGTTCAAGTACTTGCCGAGAATCCATATGAACGACGAAGACATGTTGAAGGAGGCGGAAAAATTATCTCCTAGGGACGCTCTCATAACTTCGCAAAGGACTCAGGTGGACAAAGACACTATACCGCCAGATACAGAGGAAGAGATCGTTAAGACCGCGAATAGGTCGAAAATAAAAAAGGCACCACGCCCGGATGGCATTACAGCGGAAATAACCATAACAATAGCAAGGAGCCAACCTACGCACAGCGCCAGAGTATTGTAAGATCTGATCACAAATTGCGAATTCCCATGGAAATGGAAGGAAGCTACATTAGTACTAATTGACAAGACAAGGAAGATCCCAGAAGCACCTGTAGCCCACAGGCCCATATGCCTATTAAACACAATGGGCAAACTATTGGAAATCATATTGCACGAAAGGCTAAACGCCGATATAGGAAGGGGGAGGGAGATCTCCACGATTTTCAGTTCGGCTTCAGAAGGGGTAGGTCAATCATCGATGAAATGAGCAGGGTGCAGATTATGGTATACTACGTAAACAGGAGAAGCTACAGGAGAAGGGAGATATGTTCATGGTCACCCTAGATATCAAAAATGCCTTCAACTCCGCATCTTGGCAACTGATCATTGATGAACTATGGAACAGAGAAGTCGCGCAGTACCTAGTGGAAATTATGTGCAGCTCTCTAAGCGATAGGCAATTGATAGTAGGCGACGATGGTATGACGAATGTGCTATGCGAAGTGCCATACCCATGAAGATGTATAAGCTCATGCTGGAACAGATACAAAGACGGCTACTAATTAAAGTATGTTTTGCATATAGGACAACATCAAATGAGGCACTGTTGGTACTAGCGAATACTTCACCAATTGACCTACTAGTAGAAGAAACGAAGGAAGTAAGGAAATAAATTGTAGAAACGTGGCAAGGAAGATGGAGCAGCTCACTTCACAGATAGTTCGCAATGGACCACAAATGTAGCACAGGACAATCGACCCTGGCTAGATCGAAAACACGGGAAAGTAAATTATTACATCACCCAGGTTATAACGGGACATACGAATTTTAGTCACTACCTACACCATTTCAAAATAATCGACACGGATAGATGCTGGGACTGCAGAACACACCTTTTTCGAATGTAATAAGTGGGACAGAGACAGATACGAATTAGAAACTGAAATCGGTATTAGAGTTACACCGGCTAACATGGTTGAATACATGCTTAAGAGCTTAAGAATGAGGAAAGTGGAAAGTCATCGCGAACACGATGGCAAAATCTTAAAAAAAAATTGCAACAATAGGATGAGCAACACAACCCCGATACGAGAAGAAGAGGAGAGGTTTTAGTGGGTAAAAATCAAAAATCCCACACTACCTCGCCGCAAAACACCAAGCGAGGCGTCTTTCTGAAGATTTCCCCTCCTCCAAAAAAAAAAGAAAAAAAATTAAGCATTCTAATAATGCAGTGTAAAAATATATCAGGCCAATGGTAATACTAAATTGATTTGGAAAATAAATGAAAAGACGGGAAATAAAAAGCGTATTGAGAATATATATATACATTTAAAAAAATGATAAGCTAATGAAGACTCCTAAGGAAGTAGCCAATAGATTTAATACTATTTTTTAAAAACAGTGGGTCAGAACTTGCAAATCAACTAACAAAAAATAGATAAGTATAGTTAGACAAGTATATTTTTACAGCCCACGGATCCGCGGGAAATAAAAAATGATATTATGGCTCTCAAAAATAACAGCTGTCCAGGTCTTGACAATGTTGCCTCAGAACATATAAAAATTGCCTCTGAATATTTAATCAATCCATTATCGTACATCATTAACTTAATTTTTGACTTCTGGGGAATTTCCAAATCAACTAAAATGTTAAGTGTCTCCTATAGACAAAAGTGGTAATAAAACATTGTAGTAATTACAGACCAACTTCCCTAATTAGTAACTTTGCTAAAATAGTAACAAAAATTATTAAATCCAGATTATGCAATTACTTAACCAAATTTAATTTGTTGCCTCCTCGAAATTTAGCATTTAAAAAAATTCCAGTACAATAAATGAATAAATCCTTTGCGCTCTCTAATCGTGAACAAATTAGTTATTAGCTTAGCTGCTAGTTCTTGCATCATTCGTTATTGTCTTCGCGACAAAACGTGAACGAAGCTGGGAAACACATAAATTGGAATTTTTAATCTGTAACTATATGGTCTATCTATTTATAAGCTTAAATTATAAGTCAACGGTAACATAATGACTGTTCATGTCCTACGGAAACGCCAACTGAGAAACATAATGAGACATTCTTTACCCTTCCTGGGAACGCACCTGGTTACTGCAAAAGTTCCGGTTCGATTACGTCCTGCAAATCCATTGGATATTAAGCATAATAGTGAAAATATCGAAATATGCACCAACAAACAAATTAATGATTTAACAAAACAAATTTATAAAGTTAAATAAATATAGCTGCTTATAAAATTGAAAGTATTTTTCAGCAGTTAGCTGATTTTAATTAAAAATGAAACTGTAAACGTCCTTTTCATTTAAAAAATGTACGTACATTTTGAAAGCCTTTTGAATTTTAATCTTTGTTCTCTAATTGTTGCCTCTCAATTCATGTATTATCATTTATTTAATTAATAGCCAAGATAAATAAAATTAATCTATAGAATGGACATCGCTAACATGCAACCCATGATTCACAGCAGCGATTTTAGTTCATGTATACAGAAAATCGGTATTTATTATCGTGTAATGCGTTTATAATTCTCTATCAAACGCTATTAGTAATTGACAGATATCTGATATTCCATTATATCCGAGTTTAAATTATCGGAATGGTCAAGTACTTCTGAATAATTTGAATTAATGGTTGTAGGTTGAGTACTTGGGGTTGGTCAGGGACGGAAGCGGATACGCTGAACCGCAACACAGTTTACGTGCTCCTCTCCACAAGAGACGACATTGGATGTTATGCCATTGAGATTATTGCACAAAAGACCCGCTCAACTCGACGAGAGCATCACGTCAAGATAAACACGTGCCTTTTCCCACGAATAGGTAGACTGGTACACTATACGCTCGCTTGATAATAACAGTATCTCCTACATCTTTATTTTTTAAAGGGGAAAGTACAAAGAAAAATAAAATAAGAGCGGCTCTTCATCGCCCTCGAGTTTTTTAATTAAAGGAGAAAGAAAGCAAAAAATGCCTTCATTCGGTTCTGTAGACCATGAACAGCAAATGAACGTCACCTTTGAGTTCAGTAAAATGTGTGCGACTTTCGGTAAAGTAAATAGGTTTATATTATGTACAGATATTTATTAGTGGCTTTAAGCTTTTCCTACATTTCAGTGCTAGCCAACAAAAATTATACCACCAGACCATTTCTTATAACTTTATAATTTATTTTTCGATGTTAGTATAAAAGAACGTTAAGACAAATAAAGGATACATGGGGACTATTTTCAAAGATTAGAATATACATATATATTTAGCATAAGCTATTTACGATACTAACATAATTTTATACAGTCTTTATTGTGCTCTAACATCTGTATACAGGATATAACGCAACTTATAAGAAAAATTTTAACTACACATGCACCTTTAAATAAGAAGTCGGTTTCTTGAAAAAAAAAAGTAATAAAAGTTCAACACAGAAAAAGATACAAATTGTTAAAGTTACAAATTAATGAAAATTTGTCGATGTCTTGGTCACTGATGAAGCTATTTTTATGCGTAATGGTATAACCAATCTACATAATATGCACGTTTGGACTATTGAGAATCCTCATCCAGTAGTTCGGAATCACTTTGAACATCGATGAACGCCTAATTGGTCCGTTCATATTGCCAAATCAGATGGATGGTCAGCAATATCTGCAGTTTCCCCGTAATGATCTTCCTGGTCTTCTTGAAGATGTGCCCTTGGAGGTCCGAAGTCGGATGTGGTTTTTACATGATGGTGCGCCCCCAAATTATCGTTTAGTAGTCCGAGGTTACTTGACCCAATTAAACGGAATACGTTGGATCGGACGGGGTGGACCTGTAGCTTGGCCTCCGTGGTCCGCGGATCTAAATCATCTTGACTTAAACCGAAAGTTGACAATATCGATGTATTACGTGAACGTATCACAACAGTTGTCCATAATCTGCGTCTTCGGGAACAGCAGGAAGGGAGAACACTTCAGCTAGTATGACAAAATTGGATTAGATGAGTTCAGGTGTGCTTGAATCTCAATGGACAGAACTTTCAACAGTTTTTATAGAAATAATACGTTATTTTAACATTTCCATTAATTTGTAATTTTAACAATTTGTATCTTTTTTATTAAAATTTTTTTTAAGAAATCGACTTCTTATTTAAAGGTGCATGTATGGTTAAAATATTTCGGGTAAGTTGCGTTACACCCTGTATAGTTTTGTAAAGTTTTTAGTAAACAGTTTTAAACTACCAAGGGATTTAACTTCAGTCGGTAAAACATTGTACGCTCGTAAACCATAACTAAAAGTTAACTCTTTTAAGAATGATATTTTTGTATAGTCTATGTTGTAGTTTTCTGTAGATCTCACTGGATAATTACGCAATTTAGCTCTTTTAACTAAGAAAGGTTTAAGATAGTTAGGTACTAGATTTTTGTCTATTTTATATATTAAAATTAATTTCATCTTTCAATGCTTTCCTCCATTGAAATCCACTCCAGTTTAATTAAAATATTCTAAATGCATGATATTAATAATGAGAAGCAATAATTAAAACGTGGATAAATTATGGTGTTTGTTGTATATAATTAATTTTGACCATTGTTTTAAATCTGTAGTTCATCAGTAGGACATTTTGCCAATTTTCTTACATAAATAATCAACATATTTAGAAAACGTTAACTGTTGATCTAAAATAATTCCTAAGTATTTAATTTCATTTAAAATTCAACTTTTGTATTATTAGTGTGAAGAAATTGTTGACCATTTATATATTCATGGCAATTAGCTTTAGTTCAGAGAACCATACATTTAGTTTTTTCTTTTTTGAGTTTTAATTTCTTTGCACTTACCCATCTATATAATACACAAACTCTCGGTTCATTATATCTGTGATTACAAAATGATTTCTTCCAGATACAGAAATTAATGTGTCGTCCGTAAAAAGGTTTACATATGAATTTTTTAGGACACGACTTATATCATTCACGTATATAATAAATAGAAGGGACCCAACACACTACCCTGCGGTACGCCATATGAGCCAGGGACTTTAGTAGATTTCCTATTGTTCGCTTTGATCTTATAGTACCTATCTTCTAAATAATTTTCAACTCATGTTAAGGCTGTTTCTGTCACACCATACTCACTTAACTTTTTAACTCCTGCATGTACCAATAGTTTCAAACGCTCGTTTAAGGTCTACAAAAACACTCAAGACTACATTACCGTCATTGATCTCGTTTCTTCATTTCGCGCACACTAATTGTAAACTTGTTTCGCATGAATGACTTTATCTAAGTCCAGATTGACCACTGCATAAAAGGGTATTTTCCTCAAAGTACTTCCTCAGTTGGTCGGCCACTACGATTTCTAATATTTTTCCACTATCGGAATTAAATTTATTGGTCTATATTCGCTTGCATGCTTCGGGATTTGAACTTTTGGAACTGGTACTATAACGCTTATTTTTAGTTCAGTCGGTATTTTTCCGGTTGTCAGCGGTGTGTATAATAAATTTAATATTGGTTATCTCACTCTTTGAAATACTTCTTTCAACAACTTAATAGTAGATTTATTCGTCAAAGTAAAAATAACTTTTCTTAACTTGTTCAAGCTTACTGTCGTATGCGTCAATAGTTTAGTCGTTTCTAGCACCTTATTTTGTATCTCATTATTTTCATCTTCAGATATATCGTAAATACTGTTGGCAATTATAGGTTCAATACTATCAGTATAATATTTAAACATAATATTTTTAGTCGCAAACTCCTCTATAAATCCTTATTTTACTATAAGGAAAATAACCAGACTGCAACCAAAGTTACAAGTCTGGCGCGTTAAGTGTAATAATTGCATATTACCATCAAAACGCTAATGCTTCGATTGCAACAAAAACCAGCCGAAAGACTGATCCTACTTAAAGGAGCTCTCTTGCCAGTCGTCACACACCACTTGCAGACTGCAGTTTCGAGCTGTTGGCTCTCGTCAGTGAAAGGTAGGCATGCGACGACCGGCACGAGAATGCTTTGACTACTTAGTACATCCCGCTATTTCTACAACAGCGACATGTAAAATAGCCAGCAGGCGCCATCCAGCGGTCCAGTGTCTGTTACAATCGAAAAATAAATAGCCTGACTTGGCTTAGCATAGTTCAAATGTGCTTTTAGAGGGCGGAACTTGTAGACTTGTAACTTTGGTTGCAGTCTGGTTATTTTCCTTATAGTAAAATAAGGATTTATAGAGGAGTTTGCGACTAAAAATATTATGTTTAATATTCCGCCCTCTAAAAGCACATTTTGAACTATGCTAAGCCAAGTCAGGCTATTTATTTTTCGATTGCAACAGACACTGGACCGCTGGATGGCGCCTGCTGGCTATTTTACATGTCGCTGTTGTAGAAATAGCGGGATGTACAAAGTAGTCAAAGGATTCTCGTGCCGGTCGTCGCATGCCTACCTTGCACTGACGAGAGCCAACAGCTCGAAACTGCAGTCTGCAAGTGGTGTGTGACGACTGGCAAGAGAGCTCCTTTAAGTAGGATCAGTCTTTCGGCTGATGTTTGTTGCAATCGAAGCATTAGCGTTTTGATGGTAATATGCAATTATTACACTTAACGCGCCAGACTTGTAACTTTGGTTGCAGTCTGGTTATTTTCCTTATAGTAAAATAAGGATTTATAGAGGAGTTTGCGACTAAAAATATTATGTTTAATATTCCGCCCTCTAAAAGCACATTTGAACTAGTATAATATTTGTTAAAGTTTTCTTCAATGAACCCTATGTGGTTTTCAAAAATTATATTGGTTTCTTCAAAATCTTTTTTTTACACAAACTGTGTAAACTGGTATTTTTCGTATGCTTTATCACGTTCTTTCTGAGAACATTTAATTTTATGATTATACCATTTATTTCCTGTGTACCCTGTTTTATTTTGTATGGGCGAAATTTTATTTACTGTAACCGCAATATTATTTACAAAACTATTATGCAGTGTTAAACATAATATTTGAGGTAAAGCAATAACTTTGATACGTTTTCTAGAGGGTAACATCTATCGGACAAGAGGAGCAGTGATAGTAGACAGGAAAGAGGCTGGTAGAGAGTGTAACTTGGCTTTGCCTGTCATCGTCAACCTCGTGCACAGAGTTTGTTTGCTCAAAATACAAAATGTTTAATTGTTAAACATCCATTTGGGGATAGTTATTTTGGCGACCTTTTAAGTGATTTTCTAGTTTGGTTTTTGTTGAGAAATGCATGGATGTGCATATTGTTGTGTGAAAATTACTCCTTTATTGGGATAAATATCCAGGCCTGAATTGGATATGACTATCGTTTCGTCAAACGTATCTGGCAGCGTGGCGTCGTTTTGCAAATTATGACGATACACTGGGCGATACTTTGGAGAAAGGGTTTTTTCTGGATATTATATTTTTTTCTGGATGATGTATTTTTTCTATGGTCCATTTCTGTAGACGACATCTTTGGTGGACGATATTTTTGTGGATCCTTTCTGTGGAGGACGTAATTTTTTTAAGAAGATATATTCCGTTTGGAGGGATATAACTTCCCTGGGACTTGGCGTAAGGTTTTGGTTACTGGAGGTAATATTCATATTGGATGGCTTGTACCTAATCTGCAGAATACGACTGTGACATCATAAACTGGGATACGAGGTATGTGGTAGTTATACGGAGAGCTGCACAAGGATCCCAGAGGCCAAAGTAACGTAAACATCGTAAACATTTGTAATTATTACGAGAGAGGTACTTTATTTTATAGCTAGCAAGATAAAATCACTTTTTAGAACAACATCAAAAATTTATAACATTAAATTGTTATTATATTGATTTGTTTCCAGAAAAGCATCTACAAGCGGAGGATTATTTTTTAGTGACCAAAAACTATTAGTTAGGCATTCAGATGTAAGCGCACAAATTCTTCTAATTAACATATTTGTATTAAGCTCCTTTATTTTAATTAGAAACTTGTTTGCTAGATATTGTCTTCGCAAATTTAACGGGGGTTCCTGTGCCTCAACTAAAATTGCAGGGCATGGGGAAGACCTCATGGCACCAATGCATATTCTAACTGCTTTGAATTGTATTCGATCCAAAGTTAGTAAATTTGTCTTGGATGCAAATCCATACAGTGTACATCCGTAATCCAGAATAGAGCGAATATACGCCCTGTAGAACATTAAAGATATTTTGGGATCTGCTCCCCATTTATTTTTTGAAACGCATTTTAGCATATTGATGCATTTTTCGCATTTATTTTTAATATGCGTTATATGCTTGATCCATAAAAGTTTCTTATCTAGTACTATGCCTAGATATTTATAATCGTTGACTACAGGTATAGTATAGCCACATAAGTTCACAGTGTCCGGAGTTCTCAATCTGTGCCTTGTGAAAAACATCACAGCTGACTTTTCAGATGAGATTGCGAAGGCGTGCTCTGTAGTAAATATTTTAATGATGTACATTATATATCGTAAGGATCTTAAGCATTCTTCATACGAACCATGGATAGAATAAAAAGCAAAGTCATCTGCATACTGCGTGACGTGTATGGTACCATCAAAAATTTTATGAAAATCGGCAGTATAAACATTAAATAATAGAGGGCTTAATACAGATCCTTATGGAATACCTTGTGATACAATTCTTGGGTGATGCAGAACATTATTGTGGTCGTGAATATAAATCTCCCGATTTGTATATATTTCCACTTGTAGCTACTTTTCTACATATACCCATGGGTGATAATTTGTCGCTAAGAATATTTAAATCCACCGAGTCATATGCTCCCTGTAGGTCCAAGAAGAGGCAAGCCAAATATCAGTTACTAGCTGTGCAACCATATCCAGTGTACCTTGACCACGTCGAAATCCATATTGAGTTCTGGGTAAGTATGAATGATATTCTAAGTGCCACTCAAGCCTTGCCTTAATCATTCTTTCGAAAGTTTTGGTAAGGCAAGACGTGAGGGAAATAGGTCTGTATGATGATATATTCGAACTGACTTTATTAGGTTTTAGAAATAAGCAAATAATAATTTCTTTTAACTGTGTAATGTAATAAAAATGTGGAACGCTTCACGATTTTGCGTGTCATCCTTGCGCAAGGGCTAGCATGGCGCAAGGGCCATGCTAATCTTCTTTGTATCGTTCCAATTTTAGTATATGTACCGCCGAAGCGAGTACACGGATAGTATATATTACCTGGGATTCTTCCAGTTTTTATTAGATTGTATATATATTTTTTTGTTTGTCATACAAATTGCACATTTTTGAAATTTGAAATTTAGGGGCGGTCACAATCGGCGCTTCATAGCTTCAGTCCTTATCAATTAAATCTATTTTTATTTTATCAATATTTTCCTGATTTAAATTTCTAAAGCATATAGTTTCTTTTTTATTTTGAACGTGGATGTCTAACTTCGTGCCGATTATGATAGGGTTTAAAATATTTGGGTGCACTGTTGGTAGGGGGTTCTAATTTATAAATATTAGTTATAACAAGATCTATCACTATTGATGAAATATTTGCAATCCTAGTGTCTCAGCTCATTATTTGCTTATGTCCAGAATGTTGTATTAAATTGTAAATTTTTTTTTGTTAAGTGATTTTTCTTGTCATTAAAATTTATATTAAAATCCACCATTAATAAAACATTATCTTTTCATATGCGTTCACATTCAAGTTTTTGTCCAAAAAAATTTGAAAATCATTGTTTGATTATTTAGCTATATTTTTATAAATAGTGACCAATAATTTTTAAAAAATTCATTGTAAATCATACTACTATTTACAATTTTTTTTATATAAATTATTACCCTTCCTGTATGTCCTGTATGTGCTGTGAGATAAACAGGAGATACCTGGTATAGTTAGCTCAGTCTCCTTTATGTCTGAAGTTATGTGAATTTCAGTTACACAAATAATAGTAAATGTATTTATGTACTTTAAAGGAGTTTATAAATGTGATGAGTCAGGTCACTTTTAATTCCAACGATCATGATTAAATTAATCTCTGAAGCCTAACAAGTAGTAAACAAATTAAAGTCTCAAGGTGCTGATGGTATACCTAGTTTTTTTATTAAGTACTGTACAACTAATTAGTTTTGTTAGTAGGACCATTAACAATTATATTTAATTTTGTTTTTAAAACAAGCACATTTCGTGACATGTGTAAATATGTCCTATTTTGAAAAGTAGGAACAAAAATTTGCTAACTAATTATCGTTCAATAATAATATTGTCAAACTTTGTTAAGGCCATCGAGATTGTGAGAAGTAATATTATCAAAACCTAAACTTACCAAGAACTTTAAGAAACTATTGCTAAATCAAGAATAAGAAATATCGTATTTATCACGTAAATCTGTTACAATTTCCTTTCAAACTTAATAACAAGTGACTAAGTTATAAGTTGTTCCAAACTAATACATACCATCTGAATACATATGTAATGAAACTTTCATATGTGATAAGAAAACTTCATTGCAGTTGACCTAGTTAAATTAGTCGAACTAGTTTAAATGGGGTATTACTTGAATCCCTGAAAACTAATGTAGCAGAACAATACTTGAATGTATATATCAAAATTCTAATATTTTCACAGGTTGTCTCAAATAACAACAAATGTTTTAGATCGAGGCTTCTGACTGAACTAAATAATGAGCTCGTAATTTCGGAAGTAATTCTAAATTAACTTCCATATCTTGTACGTGCGGCCAAGGGCAGGCAAAACAATTGTAGTGCGATTTATAGTATGTATAATTTGCATCGTAACCATGAAATATATTCACACCAGACGGTAAGTTATCGTCCTGAATCAAATATGACAAAAACGCATATTGCGTTGTTGCCCAGTCTCTGCTGCGTGATCTCGGGAAAGTTATTTTATGAACCGAAGATTAATGCTGCTAATTTGGTGAGCACGTCGTTGATAAAGAAGTCAAAAAGAGCTGTCGAGGCATCGATGTCACTGGTTGCACCCTTTAGCAAAAGTAAAATTCGTTGTGGCCGCATCATGTAGCGTATTTGAAGAGTTGAAAAAGTGATGAATGCTCTAAAAAATTTAATTGAGCTTAGTAATCTAACCAATAGTTACGTTTAATCTTTGAGTGGTTGGCATGAGTTTTTTTAAGATTTTGAGAAGAGGAACTAACCTATATGCTTCATGTGATTGGCTATTGTAGTACTCTGTTACTCAGTTTATCTGGAATTAGTAAAAAGCGATGAGAAAAATGTACATTATTTTTAAGTTTACGTTTTCTTCTGCATTCAGTAGTTGCTTTGTATAATATCCGTTAAAGCGACATTGAAATGAGGAAGTTTCATGATTTTCTTTTATAATAAAAATGATAAAGCATCAAAAAATATTTGTAAAAATGTAAAATTCAGGACGTCACACCAATAAGAAATCCGTTTCCGCTCACGTGGTTTTGTTTACATACAAGTTCGAATTTTAAAGTCGAATATTTATCGTTTTTTAAAATTACATTCTCAACTTTAAATGGCGCCGAGTGATAATGAATCAGAAAGTGCTACTCTCAAAAATAGTGGAGATAAAATGAAAAATAAAAATTTCAAGTGTTGTCAGAGTAAACCTAATAAAGTATTAGTGTGTGTAAAATGTAGAAATGTTTTTCACCAATCCTGCTTAGCAAAAAACAATTAGAAATATACTAAAATATGTGACAGCATGCTACGTCAAATTTTAAAACTACAATCTGACGTAACTAGTTGGTCGTCGTCTGTTGACTAACGGTATTTGCCGGCCGACTGACAGTGGAGATGGTCGGGGTTCTAAACTTCTTGATGTATCAGGGCGCCAAGTAAATTTTTTTTCTCTCCAAATACCAGCTCAAGTACAATGTAACCTCAAATTTACTAAATAAATTACTTAGCGAGATGATCATGAAAAATTCAAATTCAGTTTTACCTTTTACGAACAATAAACGAAGTAGGTTCACTTTATAACATTCAACAGTACAATAACGTAAGGTATGGTATAGCAGACAAATTAACACACAAAAAAAATATGTATCTAACTGGGTATACGCGTCTTACGTAAGTGCTTAACCCCCAACAAATATCATAGATGTTTTAATTAATTGACAGAATATTTTCATAAAATGTTTAGCAAAATTTAAATATATATATATATGTTATATAGTATTTGAGCCACCGTATACAAAGCGATACGTGACTTTTGCTTCATTTCAAATTATCCCAGAGTGTCATATTTCAGCTACGTGCGGATAATGAATTCCCTCTTATCGTTATCACTCATAAAGTATCATATTACATTTTAGCTTCTCACAATCATGCTGACTATTGTATTTGCTTTCCTTTGTTCAACATTTTGTTAACGATGCTTTTAGAATATTATAAATATACCACAAAGCACTTCTGTAACCAGTTCTGATACTCATGTCTAATTAAACACATATATTTTAACTTACTATTTTATTCAAAGAGTCAACGTTGACTCTTAATAATTTAAATAAAGTTTTTTAAAAAGTCTTTTATGAAACCCGTGATATAAAATTGGCGCAGTCGGTAGGATCCGTGAACACCAACAGAACAAGAAGCCTAACCAATAGTGACCCACAAGAACAAGGACAAACATCCAGACGAGGTGCCTAACTAGTGCAAGTTACCATTGGAACAAGGAGACCTTCATAACTGGTGGTGGCGGATTCCAATCCCTTAACGGACGAAGAATCTACTCCATGAAGAAATTCACGTAAGTGCATTCAAAGAATCATCTCGCATTTTATAATTGTGTTGAACATTTTATTTTTTAACATAAGGTGTATTATACTGCTAATGCACAGCTATTAACAATTAAAACTATTTCTATTATCCATTCCCCATTTATCTTATTACAATTACAAGTGAATTAAATACTAAGTACAAATAATCTAATCGGAGCATTATACTGCTAATATTGACATTTTCCTAGTTGATCAAGAAGATCAGAGATATTGGGCAAAGGATATTTGTCATCTATTGTGACTTCGTCAAGTTTCCAAAATGTTAGGTCAAGGTATTATCCGCCATTCAATTTCACCCTGGTCCTCCCCAGTTTGGGTTGTGCCCAAGAAACTAGACGCTTCTGGTAAACAGAAATGGCGCGTCGTAGTCGATTATCGGAAACTTAACGAAGTCACAATAGATGACAAATATCCTTTGCCCAATATCTCTGATCTTCTTGATCAACTAGGAAAATGTCAATATTTTACAACCTTAGACTTGGCTTCTGGGTTTCACCAGATAGAAATCAATCCCGAAGATGTCCAAAAGACTGCCTTTACTGTAGAGAATGGCCACTACGAATTTGTTCGCATGCCATTCGGTCTTAAGAACGCCCCGTCCACATTCCAAAGAGTTATGGACAACATCCTATTAGGAATTCAGAACGAAAGATGTCTTGTCTACATGGACGACATCATAATTTACTCACCCACTATTCATGAACATGTATCTCGTCTAACGGAAGTATTTAAACGCCTTCGAAAAGCTAACCTTAAAATACAGCCTGACAAATGTGAGTTTCTTAGGAAAGAAGTTGCTTACCTAGGACACCTCATTACCAAAGATGGTGTTAAGCCTAATCCATCGAAAGTCGAAGCCATTCTCAATTTCCCACAACCTAAGAACCAAAAAGATATTAAATCATTTTTGGGACTTGCTGGTTACTACCGAAGATTTATCCCAAACTTTTCAAAGGTATCCAAACCACTGACTAAACTACTTCAAAAGGACATACCATTTAACTTCAATAATGACTGTCAAAACGCTTTTTCCGACTTGAAACAAACGCTTACTACGTCACCCATACTAATTTACCCAAATTTTGACGAGCCTTTCATATTAACCACAGATGCAAGCGCATTCGCAATCGGTTCTGTACTCTCGCAGGGACCTATTGGCAAAGATTTACCTATCGCTTATGCCTCCCGAGTTTTATGCAATGCCGAGACCAAGTATTCCACGATAGAAAGAGAGCTTTTAGCTATCGTGTGGTCAGTAAAGCATTTTAGACCGTATCTGTTTGGCAGAAAATTCAAATTAATAACCGATCATAGACCACTTACATGGCTATTCTCTATAAAAGACCCGGGTAGCAGGTTAGCCCGTTGGCGCCTCAAACTTGAGGAGTATGACTACGAAGTCATATACAAACCTGGCAAAATAAACAAAAACGCTGACGCTTTGTCCAGGATCAAAATAAACCATTTTAACGATTGTTCCCAATTCTATTCTAAAATTTTAGCAGCTAACGAAGACACAGACGATGACGAAAGCCTAAACGACGACAGCGAAATAACTAACGAACATATTGCCCAGGAATTCGACACATTTTCTAAATTATATAAAACAAAGTCCTTAATAGACTACTCGAAAATCCAAATTACAAACAGACAATTATTGGACCGGGAAAATAAAAATATAATCACATTCTTCCAACAAAATAACCTAACAGACCTTCATCACCAAATTATCGAGGACATTTTTGAGGAAAACCCTGAATTCTACAATAATACTATTAATATCGTTTCTAGTAAGTCGACCCGACATAGAAATTATTATATCATCGCTATACCTTTTGACCCCGAATCCGTAGTAGAACACTTATTTTTAACGCTATATAAAAATCAAAATAAACTAGATCTTTCCAAGACCTACTATGTTGAAAACAATTTGGACCTCCCAATACTGGAAATTCTCTCATTCATTTTCGCAGAAAAAGATCTGAAATTAATAATTTGCCAAAATCTAGTACGGACACCTGACGAAGATGAAATACCGATTATTCTCGACCAACACCATACCGGTAAAAACAACTTACACCGCGGAATAAATGAGACGATGCGTAGAGTCAAAAATAAATATAATTGGCAAGGATTATCTAAAGATGTAGAAAATTTTGTAAAAAATTGTGAGACATGCCAAAAAAGTAAAATTTGTCGAAAAAATTTAAGTAGCCCACTAGTAATTACGGAAACACCGAAAACACCGTTTGAAAGAATCAACATCGACTTATTTGAATTCCCTACGCGCAACTATGCTTTAACTGTTCGTGACGAATTGACTAAATTCACACAAGCTTACGCAGTTCCCGATAAATCCGCTAAATCTGTAGTAAACACCTTACTACTTTACTTTCAACATTACGGTACTCCGCTAAGAATACACTGCGACTACGGAGGAGAATTTGATAATAACTTATTAAGAGACCTATGCAAACTGTACGACATAAAACTAACCTTTTCAAGTGTAGGACACCCCCAGTCAAATGGTTCAATTGAACGATTTCACGCGACCCTAGCTGAAATGATAAGAGCCAACAAAACTGAAAACCCGAATGAACACCCATTTACCATTTTGCCATATGCGGTAATCTGTTATAATAACTCTGTAAATAAAACTCATGGATTTACCCCATACGAATTAGTTTTTGGCCATACATCTGTTCGCCCACCAGAAACCTTGTATAACCAAAAAGAATTAATCACTAAATATGTCAGAGATTTAAATAACCGTATATCCCATTATTATAAGATAGCTAGAAACCGAACTGAGACTCAAAAACAAAAGGCCAAAGTTAGATTTGACAAAAACATCCCTGAAAATCGCCCCACGTATAACGTTGGTGACAAAGTTTATGTAAAAGAGTCACAAATAAAGAATAAACTTCAAAATAAATTCAACGGCCCATTCGAAATCACAGAAATTCTTAATAATTCAGCAGTCTTACTTAACCCCGAAACCAATCAAACTAGTAAAGTAAATTTCGACAGGATGAAACCGTATTTTGAAAGTTAACCTTGTTTCAGGTTACTCCTGCTGTTCGGATCAGCAACACTAGTGGTTTCCCAATACAAAATTACCCCCATAAACAACACCATAGGAATCTATTACCACGAAAAAACTGACGTAATATTAACTAATGACAAATGGACATTACTAATTCACAAAAACGTATCTTCCCTAAAGGCAACATTCGAAAAGAACGAACAAATTCTAAACACAATTCTAAACACCCTCGACCCTGCCTACCAAAACATGGTGACCTTTAAAAGCGAAGTCAAAACCCATCTTAGTCTTCTAGCTCAAATATCTAAAACCATACAATCTAAATTTGAAGAAGTCTTCTTAGATACCAAAAGATACAAGCGTGGAATCCTCAACGGTATCGGCACAGTTTTTAAATCAATCACCGGGAACTTAGATGCCGAGGATGGCGAATACTACTCTAATTGCATTAATAAACTAAACAACGATGAACATCAACTAGAAAATTTAATTAAAAATCAAATTTCGGTTACGACATCCGTCATAAAGAACTTTAATTCAACAATCCAAAAATTACAGATCGACGAGGAAACGTTTAACAAAAATATTAAAGAAATCGAAACATCTATTTTAGGTGCATCACGCGAGCTTCAAATTGTCGAGACGAAATTAAAATTCTTAGAAATTTGTGAACAATTGATGGCAAGTTACTTATATATTGAAGACACCCTAAATGATATTCTAAATTCAATAACGTTTGCACGATTAAAAATTATTCACACATCAATCATTACTCCATCGGACTTAGTCTCATCCTTACAAGAAATTTCACAGAATTTGCAGAAGAACAATTTGCCGCTTCAAATAAAACTATCAAAAGTTGCTCAATACTTGGATATTATTGAACTCCAAGCTTTTCAAACCGATTCAAGTTTAATTTTCGTATTAAAAATACCTCTAGTAGACCCACAAACATACACAACTTATCAATTATATCCTATCCCCATCCTGGATAATAGAACTGGTTTACATCACATTTTATCTGTATCTCAAAAATTTATCGCGAGGGACGATGATGTATTTACCCATTCCGGATTTAGACGAATGCAAACAGCTTTACATGGGAACCAAACTGTGCTCCAACTTGTTCGCCTACCCGATAGACAATAATGCTATCTGCGAAGCAAGACTTTTCAAAAATCTTAAGCACCTGCCCGAAAATTGTCAAACCTCCTTCATATTCAGTCAAGGCTATAACGTTCAAAAACTTCAGGAAAACACATGGCTAGTCATCAACGCAGAACCGTTACATGTCACTATTAATTGTCCGCAGAAAAATTCAATAACAGAAATTATCACAAAAAACTCTGTCATAAAACTACAACCCAGTTGCTACGCCTTCGTTGGCATAACCAAAATTCAAGCAAGTTCCAATGAAATATCGGACATTAAGGACAACTCACATCCAATTCAAATTTCATATGAGTGCTGCAACCAACTCCCAGATAAAATACAACTACCAAACTTGAAACCATTAAAGTTAAACAATTTGAACACCGAAGATCTCGAAATTGCAAAACATAAATTAGACCAATATTCCAAGGACCTAGACGACCTCATCAACGAACCCTACGTAACCAAACACATCTCATGGTTCACGTATTTTACTATAACCCTAATTGTTACCCTAGTCTTGTTCTACCTATTCTGTAAGTGCAGAAGAAGAAGCCGAAAGTTAGCCCTGGTTCGCCCATCTCACGGACCACCTCCGTCTCCATCGATGCCAACTAGAACCTTCAAAAGATTAACTAGCATTCTACCCCCAAGGAGAAGACCCAACATTCATCAAGAAACAGAAGAAGAAGAAGAAGTCGAACTTACCTAAATTTTTATCAATGTTTTCCAAATTAATCATTTTACCAAACCCTCTTTGAGATGTTAACCACGCTTATATTACTTTAATTTCATATTTCATAATCTTATATTTTATACGGTCTTATATTTTGTTTTATATTAATTATATAATTGTAATTACAAATTTTACAACTTTCAATATTTCAATATTATTATCTCGCTTTTCATATTTGTAAAAGTTGCTGCATAACCATCAACTTTTTTAATAAGGGGGAAGTTGTTATATAGTATTTGAGCCACCGTATACAAAGCGATACGTGACTTTTGCTTCATTTCAAATTATCCCAGAGTGTCATATTTCAGCTACGTGCGGATAATGAATTCCCTCTTATCGTTATCACTCATAAAGTATCATATTACATTCATATTACATTTTAGCTTCTCACAATCATGCTGACTATTGTATTTGCTTTCCTTTGTTCAACATTTTGTTAACGATGCTTTTAGAATATTATAAATATACCACAAAGCACTTCTGTAACCAGTTCTGATACTCATGTCTAATTAAACACATATATTTTAACTTACTATTTTATTCAAAGAGTCAACGTTGACTCTTAATAATTTAAATAAAGTTTTTTAAAAAGTCTTTTATGAAACCCGTGATATAAAATATATATATATAGGTACAGTGGTGAAATTTTTTGAGCAGAATATACAATATATTTAAGAAAAAAAATCAATATATATATATATATATATATATATATATATATATATATATATATATATATGGCGCAAGAAGGATACAAACTTGCAGGCAGCAGGGCTTCAGCTTCGGCTCAAATTTCAGGAATGGGCAACTTCCAGCCTATCAATTAACCCAGAAAATGGATGACTCCTCCACAAAAAAAGAAATTCCAGTCCGGCAAGGAGAAGTAACATAAGTACGTGTAGACCAGAAAAAAAAAAAGTTCTTCGTATCAGGGGAGACAAAAAAAACGTAGGAAAAACTACGAATTCCTAAGTGAAACCGTAGGTGAAAAAAAAGACCCTAAAATAAATTTTTACCATTGAACAATTTACTACAAGTGATATTTTGCTAGTTTGAATATAAAAATAAAATAATTACCTCGTTTCGGAGGGTTTTCTTAGAAAAATGTTGTTGACCTTGGATGTCCTTGGCCTCGTGTAAATTTGGCAAAAATGGCTTTTACGTATAGATCCTTCCAATGAAGGCAATCGATTTCCAATACCATAAAAATATGCACTCGTCCAAACATAAATGGAAAATCGAAAATTGTAACGTTGCGAATATATCCCAAAATGGTGAAATTACTTGTTTCAAAAATCGCAACGAGCACGTAAAAATACCACTTAATAAATTGCCAAGCGTTCGAGCGAACTACACGTGAAAAGTGACAGAATACCGGAAGCCAAAAACTATTGTGAAGAAATAAATCTGTGTTACCGATCGCCAATACAGTTATAGGAATCTACCTATAAACTAATTAAAAGTTATTGGTTGCCTAGCTTAAGAATTACAGAAATAGAGAGCCTAAGTATATGCAACACGCTACACAACAAAATGTATAATGTCATGCCTACACTTAATTGCAACAGATTCCTTACAATTGCGGATTCATATAGACAACTAAATAATAAAGATTACGCGTGACGACGGATAACACGAATTCGTTAGACATTAAATGTAAGAGATAAAGTAATGATTTAGAGATTTTTTTAAATGTATAAATGTTAAATTGAACTGTAACAAGCAGGATTAATTGCTGTAGAAGTACAAGCCCAAACGAGCAAGATTTAAAAATTATGGATATGAAAACGAACTTCTGAAAAATCTACTAAAAGAAAAGAATGAAAAATACAATATTTTATTAGAAAATGTAAAACTATTGAAACAAAATAATCAACTATTTGAAGATAAATTGTTAACAACAAAAAATGATAATAAAAAACAAACAGATAAGATACAACATAAACATGAACAAAAACCTAGTGACAAAACAAAAACTAAGCTACCAGAACAAAAAAATCTGGGAGTCAATCACAATATATGCAAAAAACTGTGGAGATTGCTACAAATGGATATAACAGGGAAATTGAAGCCCAAACTAAATTAATGGAAGAGATAATTAATCTAGAAATGGACAAGAAGACCAACATGATACTGACTCTCAAGGCTTTATTCCAGTATGGCATAAAAAATATTTTAGAGGTAGGATAACCGATTTTAGGAAAAGGACCCTGTCCGAGAACTTTGGAATTGAGGAAAAAGTTTGGATATATCTTTATAGAATCAGAAGACACGTAACAGAAGAGAAGATTATGAAATACTTGAAAAATATCCCAAGTCTTAAAAATGCACAAATTGCAGTAACAACTGAAACACAAAATAAATGCGTCATGCTCAGTGCAGACTATAGTTTAGAAGACGAGCTGTATAAACCAACCACTTGGCCAAAAAGTGTTGCCTTTCGTCGATTTGACTTTAAAAAATATCACTTCTATCAACAACGGCTATCTCAGAGGAACCAGGAATTTTAAAAGGGGCGACTCTTATCGCTTCTTCCGTCACCAGTGGAGATGTCTATTCCAGAAGAGAAGACACAAATCATGCAATACCGGATCGGGAAAACAATCACAAAAGCAATCAAGATCCCTTAAGTATCATGCATTTAAATACACAGGGCCAAAGTATCACAGCTAGATACGGTGGCAACAGACATAGTTTGATTCTCAGAACACTGGCTTATGATTCTAGAAATTAAGCACCTGAACCTAAATGGCTATATTTTGATCAAGAGCTTTTGTCGTAAAGAATATACGCATAGAGAAGTTTGCATATTTTCCAAAAACCGCATAAACATAAAACCATTTCACTATAATAAATGTATAGAAAAAACCTTTGAGGTAACCATAGCACACTTCAATATGTCAAATGGAATGGATTATTTGTAATTGTTTTGTACAGGATCCCTAAAAGTAACCTGAATTTGTTTTTAAGTGAAATGTATGCTCTGATGTGTAAAATCTATAAAACAAATTGTATTATGTTATATTGTTAAGTACCGGCCTCCTCTAGGCCATATACGCACTAGGGGGTAACTCGGATGGCAGAAAATAAAAGACAGCTTTAAAAAAATATATAAATGACATTTATTTAATTTGAGACAATATGAGATGGGCGAACTTAAAACTAATGAAAATGAACAAATCTTACTTACATAATTATTGTCACTGCCCAGCACTCCATCAGGCCAAGGAGATATTTTCCTGTACTTTTAACTGCACTCTCTCAAACCCCAAACGTCAATGATATTAAAATTTAGCTATGACCTGTTCCTCAAAATTATTGCAGTCTATGCAATTGCTTAATTAAACCGACACACATGTTTTGCAATACTTTGTTTAAATTTAATGTTTGTTAATTTTGCAATGTATAAGAAATAATGTAAACAAATTATAGAATTTAGGTTGATGACTTTGTACTTTAAATTTATTGAATATAATTTATCTTTTAAAAATATGAAATTTTTTCCCTTCCTTTTGAAAATATGTGGTGATGTAAATTTTGACTTTCAAGTAGAAACTAACGAGTCGAATAAAGTAGCAGATATGTTTAAATAATTTGACATAATAAATCATATTAACAAACCCACACGCATTACAAAAAGCATTAATGTAAATTTTTCATATATACCTATTAAATTGGTGTATGTTAAGGATACACACTTATCAGACCATACATTTCAAGTTTGAAATTTTATAGTACCAGTAGTAATTTCCAAAAAATTAGAAGTGGTATTCAGACGTGATTGTTCGGATGCTAACTTGACAACAATTCGTAATCTGTTGTTAAATGAGACATGGGTAGACACATATAGTTGCCACGATAATGTAAACAAAGAATTTGATATCTTCTTTACAACCTTTAAATTTCACGATTCTAACGCCTTCCCCCTTATGAAAATTACCATTTATAAAAATAAAGAACCGTGGATTAATCACGAGATCAAAGAATTACATGAAACACTTTGTGAACTGTCAAAATTAGCTAGATCAACAAACAATGAAGTAATAAAAAACAGATACAATCAGCTGAAAATATTATATAAGGAGTTGGTTAACAAGCGCCAGATAGAATATAATAATAGCAGATTAGAAAATGCTGGTAACATGAGTAGAGAAAGTTAGCAAATTATAAATGAACCAAAAAATAATTTCGCTTACAATTCAACACTCGAGATCACAATAAACAAAAAAAATATTTCCGATAAAAACATATTGTGTGATCACTTTAACCATGCCTTCTTAGATGTGAAAACAACGAAATCTAACTTTAACAACAGGGGCGAGCGTAGGTGCGTCTTTACTATGTACATACTTCGGTATGCGATGTAAAGCAACGACAGGCGCGGTTAGTACTTGGATTGGTGACCATTCCAACGGAAACCGCGTTCTCGCCTCACACATCTTCCAGCGGCTTGTATATCAGTGTATGCGCGGAAGCTATACAACCTTAGGCGAGGGTTGTATAGGAGATATACCATCCTTCGGAGGGGATGTAAAGCCGTCGGTCCCTTGCCTATTAAATGTTAGGCAAGTTAAAGATCCCTACTCTTCTTAAGGGAAGAGGTTCGGCAAAATTCCTGGTTGGGGGTAGTTCGTCTACAGGCGTCGGTGTTAGGCCTCAGTAGCGGAAATAGGCCGACGTTAAATAAATGTAAAAAAAAAAACTTTAACAACCTAAAACTAGCACCATTCTCAATCTCCACTTTCTTTATACATCCTACTACTATGCATGAGGTGAATGACATAATTTAAAAAATTTCCCACAAACCAACTTCGGGGATTGACGAAATCAATGGTAAAATATTAAAAGTAGTACGTGATTTAATCTGTTTCCCATTATCATATTTGATAAACTAAATCACTGCGTCTGCACGGGGTTGTACCCTGACCAATTAAAAAAATCAAAATCAATACCAATTTTTAAACATAAAGCAGCTAGAAGCGATGCCAGCAATTATAGGAACGTGAGTGTACAATCACAATTTTCAAAAGTAATCGACTATAGCTACAATGCCAGACTAACAAAATTCATGGAACAGATGAAACTTATACCCAACTGTCAACATGGTTTAGGCAAAACAAATCCACTGAAATCGCTATAAAAGAACTTTGTAATAATATCTATCCTTATCTTAATAACAAACATTTCGCAATTGCGCTTTATTTTGATTTAAATAGAGCATTCGACACAGTCGATCATGATCTACTTCTGGAAAAACTATATCGAAATGGTATTGTGTGTTGCTCACGACTGGGCATCCTATTATATAAAGAATAAGGGTTCCTAGTGACCTGAAAAACCTGGAGAACCTGGAAAAGTCAGGGAATATGAATTTCTTTAAAAAAGTCAGGGAAAAGTCAGGGAATTTGGAAAATTCGATCATGATCTACTTCTGGAAAAACTATATCGAAATGGTATTGTGTGTTGCTCACGACTGGGCATCCTATTATATAAAGAATAAGGGTTCCTAGTGACCTGAAAAACCCGGAGAACCTGGAGAACCTGGAAAAGTCAGGGAATATGAATTTCTTTAAAAAAGTCAGGGAAAAGTCAGGGAATTTTAGTAATTTTCACAAAAAGTCATGGAATCTGAGAATCTCCAACACTCAAATTATAAAAGTATGAATTATGTCTCAGCATTTCGTTTATGGCATATTCGAATATTCATGTAGTTTCAAATTTTGCGCCAGTCAGATTGCCTATTCAATTCAATTTTCCCACAACTAGAAGTGACATATAACTTTGGGCATTGCGACTACAACCGGTTAATTCCTTTGATTTTGAATTCCAAGTTTGCACAGTAAAGTTGAACAAAGATGTCATTATTGCAAATAAACTTTTTTGTGTGTTTTTACTTTTTAGTATAAACGTATAAATATCGATGTTTGCACAGTTAAAGTGATGTGATATCTAGTTTGAAATAAATGGTAAGTGAATAAGTAAATGTTATATTATAGGTTAGCCGAACAATATTTACTTTACGAGGTTAGATTTAATGCGACATGATTTTTGTATTTAAGTTTATGCTTATTTTTAGAAACATGGCAAAAAACAACATTTAATTATGATTGGTTAGATTCGAAAATAAATCCAGAATGGTCCAAATTTGTATGTCGAGTGAAGGCGCAACATGGGACGTCAGGCGGTAGTAAGCCATTTTAAAAGTGAAGGACATAAAAAGGAGAAAAACAGGTCACTCTGCAGTTTATCCACTTTTCGATTTTTAAGTTTTTTTATAAATATATTAATAAGAGAGTTATATGAAGCGTTTGTGACTAATGAAACGTTGTGCAATTGTATAATAATCGAGGAAATTGCCGGAAGAATTGAGCGAATAGGGATGCTGGGTGGATAAAAATGAGTCAAAAATACGACGTTTTTAGGTCACTTTGAAACGATTGGCATTGAAAAAGTCATTTTAGGGCAAACGTCAATAAGATATCTACATTATATCTACTAAATACGTCTAACCTAACCTAACTTTTTCGGTTTAGAATGACCAATACGTAAAGGACCCAAAAAGGAGTAAAATACGAGAATACCAGGTCACTTTCACATGAAAAGCATTTAAACAGTCATTTTAGGGGAACGGAAAGTAAGCATCATGACAAATTTTAATGTTTATTGGGGGTATGACGAGACTCAATGAATTGAATGAATTGCAGTAATAAGCAATCAAATACCATGACTCTTGTTTACTCTTGCTCTAAAATGACTTTTTCAATGCTAATCTTTTCAAAATAACCTAAAAACGATGTATTTTTACTCGTTTTTACACACCCAGTACCCCTGTTCGCCCCATTTTCTTCGTCTTCTTCGATTATTAAACATTTGGGCAACGTTTTATCAGTCACAAACACTTCTAATTAATGTATCCACAAAAAAACTCAAAAATCGAGAAGTGGATAAAATGCAGAATTACCAAAAAATATTGGTGCAAAACGGAATTGATTTTTAACGAGTTGGTCAAGAAAAGGAATGTAATAATAATATTACTACTCTCACAGAAACTATTCCAGTAGATAAGAGTACGGTTGAAGAAATATCTACAAATATGACTTTTATGGAACAGTTTTCAGTGAATAAAAACGTGTGTGATGCTGAAGTACTTGGTGTCTGAATATAGTCATGAAACACAAATTACTAAATTCGTTAAGCAATGATATTATTTTCTCTTATGAACAAATCGAGTCAAAGTTCATTCCGATAATTATTTTGAAAGATGCGATTTACATTTAATGAAGTTTGTTTAAAACCTTTTGTTTTTATTTTGTAACTTTCTTATTAATTATCCAATTTTTATGTCATTGTACACAAAACTGTACAATATTTCGATTTCTAGAGACATTTTAAAGTAAGAGTAAAAAATGAATAAATTTTTAATTTTACTTATATTTTGGATTTTACCTATATCAAAATTATGCCAACACAGAAAAAAAGCCCAAAATTTTTTGAGCTATTCAAAGACACTTGCAACGTACAAATTGAATAATTGATAAAAAGTTGCAGAAAAAATGAACAATTCCGGATTTTTTGACACACAGTAATGATATATTATTCGTTTTTCTTTACTATTTCTGTTTATGTTAAAAGAATGTTTGCTTCTTCTATGAAAATATAATTATTTTTATGTATTTGTTTTTATTACATATTTTACAAGAAACATTTTCGATAAACAGTGTTTTTTTATTAGATCTGGAAAAAAAAATGGAAAAAGTCATGGAAAACCTGGAAAAGTCAGGGAATTTAATTCTGAAGAATTGCTATGAACCCTGGCAATAGAATGCAAATTGTAGCTATAGACGGTATCAAATCACGTCCGGCTCTAGGTACGACTGGTGTACCGCAAGGGTCAATTCTGGCTCTTCTATTGTTTTTAATATTTATGAGTGATATCACATACTCGTGCTTATCTCCAGATACAATGATTCTTTATGCTAACGACACAAACCAAATTGTATCCAAAAAAGACCTTACAAGCTCAATGACTACTGCAAATCATTGTGCAAACGAATTGCATGACTGGAGCACTAACAACGGATTGTTACTTAACATCGATAAAACGTGTTTTATGGTATTTCAACAAAAAAATGTCAGTCATAATTTGCCCTTTGATCAAAATTGACCATAAATCAATAAAACAAGTTCATGAAATAAAATTCTTAGATATAATAATCGATCAAAAATTAACTTGGGAAAATTTCTAAATATAGCACTATCTGTTTCATTATCAAACAGCTAAGGCAAAAAGTCTCCACAGATGTTTTAAAATGGTCTGCTCAGTATTTACATATGGCCTAATGTTCTGATGAAATTCGGCTCATATGCATATAGTATTTGTAATGCAGAAAAAGACATTAAGATGTATGGTGGGAGCAAGCCCGCTAGAGTCCTGTAAACAAACATTTATTAACTTATCCATCCTAACTTTACCATGTCTCTACATATTCTTGATTACATTAAATATAAAAAAAAACATCACTCAGATTACACCAAAAATAATGACATACACAATTATCACACACGTACTAACAACGATATACGCTTACCTTTTTCACGATTAACGGCCGGCCAGAGTGCACCGTTATATCAAGGAATCATCTGTTATAATCACTCTGTAAGAGTATTTGGCAATATATAAAGCTACAGAACCTTTAAATCAGTATTGTTTCAATATTTGAAGGATAATGCATTTTATTCGATGGAGGAATTTTAAAATTTTTGATTTTATTTATATGATAATTTGTAATATGTAGTATTTGCTCTAAAACGATAATTTTAAAATTTATTTTAAACTTTTATATGTAAGTCGCTTAGGTGTCATATAGGATGAAAGGATGATTGTGAGTGAATGTGCGGTATGTCTGTATTTGTATATGTGATTGTATGATATGTAACAGTCGACTAGTCTGCTAAGCTTTTTTACATTTGCAGTATTAAACTTAATACGATGAATAAAGTATCTATCTATATAGTACATATTATTGAAAAATAATAAATTTAATTATTTTTAAAATTCATGCATCTTCCTCATTGGGAAATCAATAACATACCTATTATTAATATTAGTCAGAATCATTACATGCAATTCACGTATTTTTAAAAAATTACCAGGTCATAAACATAGAAATAATTAATAATGTCAATAACATGCCAATTTATCGATTCTGGTTAGTTCAACATCCAGTTGAATTAATATAAAAAATGTTGCTAAGTGTATTGTTAACAAATATAAATAAATATCAGAAAGTTTTTAAGAAGAACGCGCTTAACGTAAATATGTAACCCTAGTAAGGAAAAACATTTACCCTGCCCCTTATAGAGAATAACTTATGATTCGCATATATAAGATGAAAAGTCTACTTTTAGGGCAGTAGAAAAAATAAACTAACGAAACGGCAGCTAAACTTTTATATATCTAGGATGCTCAGTATTGAATTAAAAAGAGAACCTATATTATTAATATATCAGGATATAAATAAATATTCTAATAAATAAGTAGGAAGCATACTAGCTTCCTGTTATACCACAAGCTCAGCACGAAGGAAATCAATGTAATCATGTGAAACACGTCAACTGCTATTGCCATCAAATAGATACGTAATATATCGCAAACCTGTCTGAAACATGCACAACTACTTAGTTTTGTTTCAGTGAGGTAATTTCAACTAAATTTGTCAAAGTTCTAGTTTAACATTGTAATGAATTTTGCATGTTAATTGTGCGGTGGCACACACATTTTCATGAAACTTTAATTGGATATGTTTGTTAGGTTTTCTACACCAATCTATGAAATCATTAAGGAGTAGAATGAATTTTGAAATAAAGAAGAATTGCAAAATTATCCGATTGTTTCGTCCAGAGGTTTAGAAATTTTACCTTTACTTAAGTACAAGTGACAAGTGCAAAACAGTGTAGATTGTAGAAGTAATTATTTATATAAGAGATTTTCTCCTGGACCACACTTTTGCCATATTTATTTCCTCACGTTTTTACTTTACTGTTACGTCAAACCTTCACGAAACTGACTTTTAATTTCTTCTGTATCAACTTAAATTTTTGTGTATTTTGATATATATTTCACGTATCTCTAGATAGGTTATCTTAGTTTTTTTACCCAATGCTGTGACAAAACGATTAAAAATGTTTAAGACCACGAGATTTATTAATAAGGTTTTCCAGCTAATTCCTTTGGTGGTTAATTTAATTGTTAATTATTGGTTTTACAGGAGCTATTATCTGAAGTTGTGTCTAATTCATCAGGAAAAATAAATAGCCTGACTGGGCTTAGCATAGTTCAAAGGTGCTTTTAGAGGGCGGAATATTGAAACATAATATTTTTTTCGATTGCAACAGACACTGGACCGTTAGATGGCGCCTGCTGACTATTTTGCATGTATCCCAAAGATACCAAAATGTACTAAATAGTCAAGTTATCCTCGTGTCGGTCGTCACATGCCTACCTTGCACTGACGAGAGCCAACAGCTCGAAACTGCAGTCTGTAAGTGGTGTGTGACGACTGGCACGAGAGCTTCTTTAAGTAGGATCAGTCTTTCGGCTGGTGTTTGTTGCAGTCGAAGCATTAGCGTTTTGATGGTAATATGCAATTATTACACTTAACGCGCCAGGCTTATAATTCAGCGCTTGGCGGGGCACATAGCCCGGAGAGTAGCTGTTGGTTGCAGTCTGGTTACGTTCCTTATAGTAAAATAAGGATTTTATAGAGGAGTTTGCGATTAAAAATATTATGTTTTCCTGTTAATATGTTTTCGTTATTCGAGGACAACTTGTAAATATCATAGAGCTGGTCAAGTTCCTGTTTTTTAAATACCTCCTCTGGATTTGTGAAAATTTTATCAATATTATAATTGGAATTTATTTTTATGGAAATTTGGGGGAAGGATATATCACGGTAGTAATTAACTGTGTTATAAAAAATATCTACAGCTTTATCTGGATCGTACTCATTATATATGGAATATGGGACGCTATAACCAGGCAACTAACAACTAGATGACAGAAGCAAAGCAAAGCATTTTCATCGTGAAAAAGCCACTCACCGATCTCGAAATTTCACTTTTCACAATTTTTAGGTTACGTGTCGCCTGTCTGGCCGTATGTTAGCGTTATGTGTAAAAAAACAGACAGAGAGACATTTTCCTGTGTAAAGGAGATTGCTCGCGACAAGATTTCATATCATAAAAAAAATTATATAATGTAACAAAATGATGGGTTTAATTTACTTCAAAGTTTATTTTCTACTTTTCAGAGGATTTAAATAGGAGATTTTTTTTAAAATATTTTTTTATATAATTTTATTTTTTACTTTTTAGTATTTTGATATACTGTATTCCCCAGATATCGATTTTGAGACGATGCCAATTTATCGATTCTGGTTAGTTCAACATCCAGTTGAATTAATATAAAAGATGTTGCTAAGTGTATTGTTAACAAATATAAATAAATATCAGAAAGTTTTTAAAAAGAACGCGCTTAACGTAAATATGTAACCCTAGTAAGGAAAAACATTTACCCTGCCCCTTATAGAGAATAACTTATGATTCGCATATATAAGATGAAAAGTCTACTTTTAGGGCAGTAGAAAAAATAAACTAACGAAACGGTAGCTAAACTTTTATATATCTAGGATGCTCAGTATTGAATTAAAAAGAGAACCTATATTATTAATATATCAGGATATAAATAAATATTCTAATAAATAAGTAGGAAGCATACTAGCTTCCTGTTATACCACAAGCTCAGCACGAAGGAAATCAATGTAATCATGTGAAACACGTCAACTGCTATTGCCATCAAATAGATACGTAATATATCGCAAACCTGTCTGAAACATGCACAACTACTTAGTTTTGTTTCAGTGAGGTAATTTCAACTAAATTTGTCAAAGTTCTAGTTTAACATTGTAATGAATTTTGCATGTTAATTGTGCGGTGGCACACACATTTTCATGAAACTTTAATTGGATATGTTTGTTAGGTTTTCTACACCAATCTATGAAATCATTAAGGAGTAGAATGAATTTTGAAATAAAGAAGATTTGAAATTGCAAAATTATCGGATTGTTTCGTCCAGAGGTTTAGAAATTTTACCTTTACTTAAGTACAAGTGACAAATGCAGAAACAGTGTAGATTGTAGAAGTAATTATTAATATAAGAGATTTTCTCCTGGACCACACTTTTGCCATATTTATTTCCTCACGTTTTTACTTTACTGTTACGTCAAACCTTCACGAAACTGACTTTTTATTTCTTCTGTATCAATTTAAATTTTTGTATATTTTGATATATATTTCACGTATCTCTAAATAGGTTATCTTAGTTTTTTTACCCAATGCTGTGACAAAACGATTAAAAATGTTTAAGACCACGAGATTTATTAATAAGGTTTTCCAGCGAATTCTTTTGGTAGTTAATCTAATTGTTATTGGTTTTACAGGAGATACTGTGCTGTGTCTAATTCATCATACAGTTTTAGAAAATCTAACGGCAAATCGTTTAGACTTTAAACCCCTTGGATTCCTTCATATGCGTGTTTTTTTTTTTTTTTTTGGGGGAAAATAGATGTTTTGAAAATAGGTTTTAAAATTATACTTGTAAAGTCGTGACAGTCTATCTATGCTAATAATTTATTTTTACTTGCTACGCTTATCGAACGAAAAGTAAAAATAAACATTAAACTTGCTTATGACATTAATTACATATTTATCCAGGAAATTTCATTTTGTGATTGTGAATTGTGTGAAAATTATAATATCGACACATTATTAAATATTTTTGTCTTATTCGATTTTAAGCATAACTTGTTTGCATTAAACCAGTCAGAGGCTTTACTAATAATATCTCTTGTAGTATCATCAACATTGTTGTCAGTATCTTTTAGATGTTTCGCGAAAGTAGTAGCATCAGCAAAGAGAAAGGTAAACGCTGACGTGGCACTTGGTAAATCATTAATGTATATTAAAAATAGCAATGGACCCAAATCGCTCCCCTATGGAACGCTATATTTTATCGGCAGCATGTTACTAAATTTGCCACTACAAAATACGCACTGATACCTGTTTGATAGGTACGATGACATTAAATCAAACACTACACCTCTGAAACCATAGAATTTCAGCTTGTCTAGTAATATCTGCTTGGAAATGCAATCAAAAGCTTTGCTTAAATCGGGAAAGAGTGCTAAAGTCGAGTTGCCGTTCTCAAAGCCTTCACTTATAAAGGTAATAAGATCCAATGTCGCTGCTGAAGTACTTCTACCCTTCCTAAAACCGAATTGTCTCTCTGAGATAAACTTTACTGGCTCTAGATAACTAGTAATTCTTAAAGCTAGAACTTTTTTAAATATTTTCGCCAAAATAGGAATTAACGCAATTGGTCTATAATTGGTTACGTCATCTACATCACCTGATTTTGATAGTAGTATAATTTTAGTCCTTTTTAATTTATGACATTATGTTTTCCTTATACATATCTACTGTATGATTATAGAGGTCTGTGGCCTTAGAGTTTTTTAGAAACTTCGGTATATCTTGGCCTCACCCTCTAGAACCGGATAAAGAAATAGAGATCGGTTACCTGGATTAAAACTATTTTCTAAATATTCCATATGGGTTGAGTTTGGAGTGGGTATTGGGTTTAATAATTTGTGGGCTATATGCGTAAAGAAATCATTGAAATTTGTAAGAGATAAAAAGTTGGCATCTCTCCTGGTAATGTTTTACCTGTGTTTTTGTTAATAATATTTCAAATGGTTTTTTGTTGGTTGAATTTATTCTGTTTTTTTTTTAATTTTATAATAAGTTCTTCGTATTCAAATTTTTTTTGTTTGAGTTCTGTTAATATGTTTTCATTATTTGAGGATAACTTGTAAACATCATACAGCTGGTCAAGTTCCTGTTTTTTTAGATACAACCTCTGGATTTGTGAAAATTTTATCAATATTGTAATTGGAATTTATTTTTATAGAAATTTGGGGGAAGGATATATCATGGTAGTAATTAACTGTGTTATAAAAAATATCTACAGCTTTATCTGGATCATACCTATTATATATGGAATATGGGACGCTATAACCAGGCAACTAACAACTAGATGACAGAAGCAAAGCAAAGCATTTTCATCGTGAAAGAGCCACTCACCGGTCTAGAAATTTCACTTTTCACAATTTGTAGGTTACTTGTTGCCTGTCTGCCCGTATGTTAGCGCTATGTCTAAAAAAACATACAGAGAGACATTTTCCTATGTAAAGGAGATTGCTCGCGACAAGATTTTATATCATAAAAAAAATTATACAATGTAACAAAATGATGGGTTTAATTTACTTCAAAGTTTATTTTCTACTTTTCAGAGGATTTAAATAAGATATTTTTTTTAAAATATTTTTTTATATAATTTTATTTTTTACTTTTTAGTATTTTGATATACTGTATTCCCCAGATATCGATTTTGAGACGAATCAGATCATAAACGGTAAAGTCGTCCTCCATATTGAAGCCGCCATCTTGTTTTTTCTTATATGAAAATATTAAAGTGTATTGTCACTGGACTTATACACATGTGCAAAATTTCAAAACTCTAGCTTAATTAGAACTAATCGAAATTTTGATTGCAAGATTTGACCTAAACAAAGTAACTTAACAAACAAACAAACATTCCAAGTTAAATAAAAGCTTTTCAAAATTGTATTAATTATGTAATACAGATGTTTGCCTATCTGGAGTTCAATATTTTTAGAGCCTTTACGGAGGCCTTGTGTAAACTTGCAGTATCCAGATCTTAATAAACTGGAATCAATTTAGATTCCAATGCCATATCTAAATTCAGCAACAATTCAATATAATAAAGTAATAAATAAATGAAAAAAAACGAACTTACGGTTAGAGTTTTAAAATTTGCTGTAGTGAGGACCAAATTACCTGTATGTTTATATATCTTTCCGATTGACTATATAGTGAGAATAATTCCACGAGGAATTAGACATTTGAGAAATCCCATAAACTCGCTCTGCTGCATTCTAAATATTCGACCATGTCGATTTTTAAACTGTTCAGTAGTTGAAGTTTTCGAATACTTTGTGACGTAGTTCTAGCATTTAAGACTCTATTGGGAGGTGGTTTATATATTCGAACTATCAATGATTCCGGGCATGCTATGTCCAAGTTGTAATACAGCGCCTTTACTGCCGCTCCTATATATCTCTCTCTCTCTCTCTCTCTGAGAATGTTTCTGCCAATGTTACGTCCAGTCAGATCCCCGTGGAATTTACGTCTCCATTAGAATAACCAATTGGCTTTGACACAAACAACATTTGCACTTCTGAATCTAATTGTAGGAACACGTCAGATTGAATAAAAGCAAATCGATACTATTAAAAATAGAGAGGGCATTAATGCAGGCATGAAATTCTTGTATATATGCTCAATGAAACCTTTTATAGCTGCTACCTATAATTCTTTATTTAGTGGTCAGTTTTATTGAAGTGGGGTAGATATATCTATAAAACTACGGTTGAAGCACGGATTGAATTAAAAATAGTAATAATAGTACCTTTTTCTAATATAATTAATATTGCTTATATTAAAATTGAAAATGAATCAGAACTATTTTATAAATTACATTGCATATTTCGGAATATTTTTGATTTAAGTCTATTTACAATTGAGGGATATGACATAATTTATAATGATGGTGATTATAATCAAAATGATGGTACTGTGACTTATATCAAGTCAAGTCTTCATTATTAATACACAGTTCAACAGATACATCATACCAAGACTTTAAATATAAGAATAAATATACCAAATAACAAAAATATTTACATAACTGCGGCCTATCGGTCGCCAAATACTGATCCATATCAATCTAACACTGAATTGAAAAACTTCTTTCATATAAATACTAGATATGACACGGATGATTATTGCATATTTATAGAAGGTATAAACATAGACTTACTACAAAACAACGAATATGTAAAAGAATACCAAAATATTTTATACGAGTATGGGTTTGTCTTAACCATTAATAAAATCACTAGGTCGGTAGGAAACCAAAATAGTTGTATTGATCATATATTTATAAAATCTAAACAAAATATACCTGATCCACTAATGGTATCCTTAATTATTAACTGTATCATCACGGATAAATGCTCTGTAATATAGGATAAAGAGGTTAAAGAATATCACACAGAAAATAAGACTTTCTTTCGGTTAATGGATTATAAAAAATTGGAAAATCTCTTCAGATCTATCAGGATTCTATATATTCAGAAAGTGAAATAGATTCTGCTACAAATAAATGCATCAATATTGTCACAAACGCTTTAAATGACTGTACAATTCTCAATAGATCTACTAGGAAAAATTAAAAAAAACGCCATGGATAACAAACGCGCCCTAAAATCAGTAAATAAAAAAAATTCCATGTTTGAAAATTTGCAAAAAATTCACAGAACATTATACTAAGAAATGAATATGAAAATTATAAGAAAAAATTACAAATACTAATCTGCAAAACTAAATATCAATACTATAAAAACACAATAAATGTAAATGCTAATGATTCGAAAAATCTTTGGAAGATAGCACAGAATTTAACAAAAAGTAACTCTAAACCGAACACCGTAGGATCTATAAAAACTACAAACGGAGATGAAATAACTGTACGATTCTCCGGCATCTAGACGGCGTAAGATGCTTCCATTCACGAGCTGCGCGTCCTCTCCGTTGTCATTGCATCGTCCTCTCTTGAGATGGATCACTACGCATTTGTCCAACCCCGAACTGCATACCGACAGCCTGCGTGTAAAGTATAAACGAATTTAATTGAAACCGTATAAAAACTAAAAGCTGGCAAAAACAGTCGGCATCTCTTTATTGTACATGGGCGGAGGTAAATAGAAATGCTTGTCATAAGAAAATGATAAGATTTTAGGGCGTTATTATATTATCCTCTGTTTCAAATGGCCTCCAGAAAGCCACGATAAATTAGTAAATAATTAAAATATTTTACCTTTTATACACTAGTAAATATTTATAAATATGAACAATAACTAACTAAACTCCTACGCTTGATATTATAACAGATATTTACGCACTGCACTGGCACATTAACAGCACAGCACAAGTCCACCGTTGACTACATTTACGAGTTTTTTTATGCTAGTAGGCCTGTTCGTTTTATTATCTTTAAACCAGTGCAGTCGTAGATGGTTCATTCAGGCTGAGTACATTGCCAGTCTCGGACTCGCCTGCACAGTTTCAACTACCATTCGAATCTCGATACCATTGCTAAATATATAGGACAAAATATCAAGTTCAGTGCGCACGGTCCTGTGTTTTAACACTGACCAGTTTCAATTATCCTCGTTTATACTATACTCCTGTGCCACCTTAAGGGAGTGTTGGAAATCTCTCTTCCCGGAGCTATAAAGTTTAAGGTCATCCTTATAAAATAGATGGGTGACCTTATGCCTCCTATCGCCGGGGGTACCGCAGTTGTAGCCACGGGCTTTCCGGAGCGAGACGGATAGTGGCGTAGTGAGATGCAAAACAGAAGATGGCTGATGGAATCTCCCTGAAATACTCTCCCTCTGAATGTTACCGATTCTGTTTGGCCTCTATCGTTACCCGATGTTATGGTAATGCAAATCTTCCAGAGTGACATCAGTTCTTCAATACATCTCACTACGGGACCGCGTACCACAAGACATCGGAGCAAGTGTGAACAATGAGCTCATGCGATGTCATGTCAAACTCCTTGCTGTAGTCGATCCAGGCCATAGTGAGGTTCCGCTTATACTGCGTGACACATCTGTCGATCAGCAGGTTCTCCTTGCAGCCAGCGACACCTGTCTTTGACCCTCTTTGCTCATATATCCGTTCATAAACCGGTTCAACTGCGTGGAGCACCCGCATGTGCAAAATGCATGTAAACACTTTGTAATATGCGTTTAGACAGGTTATCGGTCTATAGTTCCTTGGGTTGGACAAATATCCGTTCTTAGCGTTCTTGGAAATCAGCACTGTCTGCCCCTCAACAACCCAAGAAGGAATTTGCTGCTCCCCATTCAACCAGGAATTAGAAATTCTGGCCAAATTGTGGTGGGTGCTCGATAACTCTTTCCACCAAAAGTTATTTATCCCATCGGGACCTGACCAGCAAAGTTCTTAGAGCCCTCAAGAGCCCTGCGAACCTCCTCTAGGGTTGTTGGTTGGCACACTTCCTGTGGTTGCTGAAACCTTTGACAAAAACCTTCAAAGTATGCCAGGGCTGGAGAATCCCGGTTGAATGGAAGCCTCTCCTCGTACAGCGTTTTCCAGATATTCTCCACCTGATCTGCAGTCGGCGGATTGTCTACAACACGCGGAGGCGATTGGAAAAGATGCGAGGGTTTTTCGCGGAACAGTTTATTTTCCGCAAGCCCTCTCGCCCGCCTCACTAGTGACTTTTTGCAAGTCACTAGCATCCGTATCCTGTCGAGAGCGTCTTAAGTTGGCGGCTAATCAACGCATTGTAGGCGTGTTGGCCGCCATATAGTCCATCACACATTGGATACGGGATGCGTGTTGCCTCGCCGACCGGATCTTGGCTTCCATCTTTTGTATGCGCCGCTCCGCCCTCTCCTGTGGGGAAGCAGTGTTTCGCCTCTCCACCCGAGAAAAGTTTTGAACAGCGGCATGTGCAAAAGGTCAGCCCGTCATCCACTCTGGCCAGATCTTGTGGCCCGGGGGTTTTTATGTGGTATAAGCCCCGTCTGCTACTGAGGCTCTCTAGTCTTGGTGGAACGAGGAGAACTACGTCCTCAACCGGTGAATGCGGCGGCCCTTCGGCCACCTCATTCATCGGTCCAAGAGCAGCCCTTACGTAGCCCCTACTACGAAGGTGGGATACATAGTCACGCAGATTTTGTGACGTGAAGGCGCTATGTTCTGGTAGCCTCTCACACCACAGAGCATGCATCCGCGCCATGTATCCCCTCCTCGTGGGCTCGCTGCTTACATAGCAATGCGGAAGGTCATCCCTCAGTTCATCTGCCCACTCAAAGCGTCCTTGGTCATTGCTAGATTTTGTTGCTATGAAATTTTTTTTATAGATGTAACAAATAATAATAGTAATAACACGCCTTTATACATTTTGCAATATCACAATTTACAGATAATTCGCAGCTTACAAAATTATGAAAAGGTGAGGTATCGCTCAGCGAGCATTTTCCAACCTACAAGTACAATACAATTATTATTATTATCCTAGTTATATAATATTTTAAGTATCCAATACCAAATCAATCTAATTTTAAATGATCGAAAAGAGAAATAAGGCCAGTGTTAGTTGTTTCTGTTTACGTAGGTTCAATAACTGCAACACGAACATTCACTAGCCATTGATTTATTAATCACTAAATTACAATACAATAATCCTTATAATAGCACACTAATTATAACTTTGATCTACTATAGACTCACTACTATAATTCACACCTTGTTACTGTTTTTTATCTTATCTGATCACTTCTCATCTCAGAACTGTACTGAACTCTAGCGCGTCGGTTCTGCTACTTATATATCTGTCGCGCTAATTCGCGATCCGTCCATTTCTCTCCAGATTGTTCCAGAAAACTTTTCCGTCCTTCTAATCTATCCTTCCAGATTATTCTACCGCTTTTCAATTCATCCGTGGTGATGGTAGTTTGCCAGATATCCTAGAGATGGCGCCGTTTTACCGGTAGCTAATTAGTCAAACCTCCTTTTACTTTGCCACCAGGGATTAGACGTCGCTTCGTAAGAGGGTGCGGGTGTGCATATAACAATAGCAACAATTGGGTTGACGAATTTTCAAAATACGATAGAAGGGGACTAATTTCATCATATATTTAATTTGGGACACGAATTCTAAAAGCACCATATTAAAAAAATGTATTAAATTATTATTAGAATGTGCGACTCCGTATCCAGACGCATCGGCCACACCAGTGCTCACAATATAGTGTGGATAAGGTGATGGCATTCAAGTGGAGGAAAGTTGTATTCAGTAGATATACCTTGATGGTCGCTTTTCTAACCTCTCGGGTAATGTGGTTGGACCAGGATATATTGTATGTAATGATGACTCCCAGACCGTCGTGACAATCGGATGAAACCAGTTGCTTGCCATTAATATAGTATCCCAAGCATGGATTGTCTTTTTGAATGGATTACTACACACCTATCGACGTTTCATGGAAGTAGTCATGATTCACTCCACATCCGAATGAGATCTAGATTTAATTGCGACCGTTCGTGATCGGATGTATATGCGATAAACAGCAGGGGTCCTAAGAAAAAGCCCTGGGGGACCCCACTGGGCACGTTTCTGCTGTCATTCACTGCAGTACCAACTTTCGATCGGTAAGGGAATTTTGAATCCACATATGCAAAGTCCCACATATACCAATCTGTTCCAGTTTCTGTAACAAGCAGTTTTTAGGTACTTAATTAAATGGTTTGCGAAAATCTAGTTACATGATATCAATACAATCACCACAATCTAACCTAAGAATCCAATCTGATACACAACATAACAAGTTAGTGTTAACTGAGCGATCTGGGACGAGCCCGGCAGTGTCCAAAATGAATTGACGCCATGATCTTGACAACAACGGATTGGCTATTATAATTGGAGATATACAGGGAGGAGATATAGTCGAGGAAATCATTGTAGTAGAATTCGGTCGCGGGTAGAGATCTAGTCCATCGCTTACATGAAAGTGAGACAGATGATCGCTTTATTGTTGGCTCACCAATGAAAGTTTCTCGACCTCCCGTCTCATCCCGACCGCATTGTACTCTACCGTTTGCCGCGACAATACATTGCAACCAGGTATTTTTTATTAACATCTCTGGCAACTGAGGAAAAAATAACAAAAATTAGCTACTTTTGCTATTCGAAATAATAGTGTTTTAAATATTTTTTATGTATTTAGTTTTTACAGGGTTCCTACCAAGGTCTTTATTTCTCCCTCATTTTACTATTGAATTTTTTAAATTCTATTATTCCATATTCTGACTAATGGTGTATTAAAATGTCTAATTTATTTAGTTCCATTTAGAAAGCACAAATACGAGACTATATTATGTACCAAACATTAATTTATTTAAACTCTTAATACGCATTGACCCACCTTGAATAAAAGAGTGTATATTATTTTATGTTGTTGGGAATTTTTCGAGCAAATAAGAAAAACGTAGAAATTCGATTGATAGAAATTTTATTCGCGGTAATTTCTGGGATTACATCCGAATGTTTTAAACAAAAAATTACTTCATTCAATCAGTTTCTGAAAACAGTTTTACTTGGTATTTTGTATAACGTACTTCTTGTTATATCACTGTAGATTTAAACAAGAATAGATGAAACAAAAATGTTGCTAATGCCTCCTTGGGGCATCTGTTTTTGCAGCATTCAATTTATTTTAAAGGAGAGACATTACAATTCCACAAAGGCCAGCTTGTAAGACATTATTTATCGGCCGAACCACCACTCCTTTGAGTAAAAGCCTGATGGAAATAACATGGTCTTCGCCTGTATCACGTAACGTGTATCGGTCGGAATAAATTATGGATGTATCGGCAGATAAAATCAGTGGTTCTCGTCTGGATAATGTGCGGCCGGCATGCACCACGCTCTGGGCTGCTTGTAAACAATTGCACTTGCACGAACACGACCATATATCACCCCTTTATCCGCTGCAAGTGACGCTAAAGAGCTGCCACTAGAGCTTGACCTAACCCTCTTATTGAACTCCCATCGACGACTAACTCGTATGAATAGTCCTTAATAGTTCAGACCAACTTTCAAGCCAATGTTCCACACCAATTTACGTGACTGTCTAACTATTCCACATTCATGTAATTATCTATGAACTTTTCTTTTAATAGGTTAATGTCTTATCCGTTTGCATGAAACGTGTATATTGGAGGTACAATTTGTATGTTTTGTCCTCTTGCATATTAAAGTAAAGCTTTAATAAGTACATTTTCTCTTCTTTATACAGTGCATATCAATGGAAACTATCCACATTATATAAATTTGGATATATTGATTTTTGCGAAAATACGTTAAAAATAAATAATAGGGGGGGGGGACACTTTCTTATGCATAGACCTAGGAATTAGTTCCACTCACACATTTTTCTAGGTCATTAGTTTCTCCTCGAAGAGCTGATTATAGATGTATAAATGTGGAGGTCTGAAGCGAATGGCTTGAGAGCAACACCTTATTTTAAATTAAAAAAAGGTTTAACGTAATAAGGGTTCAATATCAATAATTACTTTATTAGGTGTTCAAATTAACTGTTACCCGTATATCATCCATTTGTTGAAATGACCAATAAACAAGGCAACAAATGCGAACGGCTAGCTAGTTTAAGTCGTAGCAAATAGTCGTAAGTTTAGAGAACTTACAAGGGAGGTGAAACTTACCCTTTTGTGTGTGTGGTATACAAGAACAATTTTGATTTGTTTGGGGAAAAGAGACAATAAAATGTTTGATGTGATGTGAGGTCATCATCTATAGCAAGTAATGAGTAGAACTGTCTCTTTTTCCTTTAGAACCAGTTTTCTATAAATGAGACTGAAATTTGTTGGCGTGGATTTTTTTTTTATTAAAATGAATGATAACATATTTAGAATGATAAATGTTTACAAAAGAAATTTAGAAAGTAATTTTGAAACAATGGAATTTAAAAGTAAACCTTAAGAAAATGTATAAATTTATCAAAATATAATTTTGACGCGTATAAAATACAGTAAATCAAAAAAAGTTGCACAGAAAGAAATTTAATAGAAACAATAATACAATTTACCAACGTAGTCCTATTATTACAAACTGGATGTGTGCGAAGTTGGACACGTTCTGGTACAGCAATTCGGACTCCAATTGTCTCGCAGTAAATCTAAACGTTAGGCAATTTTGTTCTTTCACTAGAAAGCATATGATTCCAAAGCATAGTCTCCAAGTAGTATTCAAATAGGTTTTTTTGTTATTTCGATAACGAAATATTAATTAATAAAAAACCAAAGGCGTTAGCATAAGCCAAAAAAATAAGTTACCAAACCTAATGGTTTGATTAAATAATATATTTAATATTATTAGGTAAACAAACAGCTAGTTCTAGGTAATTACAATATTCCTAGATAATTATGAAAGTGCTAGATAATTACAAAATTGCTGATTGCGGATTAAATTGCCAAAAGAAATAGAAAAAATATCTTATTACCATGTGGTAACATGTAAAATTTTAGTTACATAAAATTAAAGAAATAATAATAATAATAATAATCTTTATTTGCCAACAACATATTTTACAGAAATTAATTACTTACAAAAACAGACAAAAGGGCGAAGTTCAACTTGTTGTAAACAACAGCTGCTCTTCCACTTAACCCATGGTAGTGGCATATTGTGGGCATATTCAATGAAGTAAACCGTATTTAATTGTTTTGATATATAAAATGCAATATTATTTGTAGTACTAGCGGCAACATATAAATAAAGTTTATAACAAGATAGTCACACTTATATAAATGGTTCAAGGTAACAACATATATTTTTTGTAATTTTTAGAGAAGGACGAAACAGTGCAAGATTTGATGTGAAGGGGTAAGGAATTGTACAATCTGGCAATGTTAAATGAAAAAGACCTTTGAAATAAGGCAGTCTTATGAGCGGGGGGTGTTAAGGTACCCTTAAATCTTATATTTATTGTATGAACGTCAGTGCGAAATGAAATTTTTCTGTAGAGATAAGTAGGCATTTTATGAGTAATAATTTTATGATACAGAATTGCCGAATGTAATTTTCTCCTATTCTTCATATTAAACCATTTTGACTCAGTAAGTTTATGACTAATTGGTTGACGTCTTCTAATTCCGTAAGCAAAAATAATTTTGTATTTTTTGTATGCGTTGCGTATTGGCATAAGTTAGACAAGGTCCATACACAGTATCTCCGTAATTAAATATCGACAAAACTAGAGAATCACATAACTGAAGTTTTAGTTTTGTGCTTAAGATATCTTTAGAATTGTATAACACTTTTAATTTAGCTATTGCTCTTTTAATACACAGCGATATATGCTTATCAAATCTAAGGTTAGTATCAATAAATAATCCTAAGTTTTTAACTTCGTCTTGTAATGGCAGAATTATATCATTTATTTGAATTTTAATATTGGGCGCTGACCGAATTCTATCCGCATTCCTACCAAAGAGCATTGCAGTACATTTACGAGGGTTCAAGTACAAAGAATGTTCTAATGAAATTCTGTATATAGTTTCCAGATCTCTATTCATTAAATCGCAATAAGTTTGTAACTCAGTGGTACTAAATGAACACATAAGCTGAACATCATCCGCATACATTTGAGATTTGCAATGTCTTAGATAACTAGGTATTGATGCTGTATATATGGAGAACAGTAGCGGCCCCAAAACAGAACCCTGTGGCACTCCTTTCGTTATGCTCACGAAATCAGAAGACTCCCCATTCAAAATCACTCTTTGTTTTCTGTTATTAAGGTAGTTCTTAAAGAATAACACAGCTGTATCATTTAATCCTATATGTTTTAATATCAACAATAAAAGTTCATGGTTCAAAGTATCAAAAGCCTTCGAATAATCAAGCAGCACCAATACAGTTAACATTCCGTTGTCTATTGCCCCAAGAATATGGTCAGTTACATTTAAAAGTGCCGTGGCACAGCTGTGCCCCGCCCTAAAACCTGATTGCGTTTCTGGAAGTATATTATTTATTTCTATATGTTCAACTAATTGAGATTTTATGGCATACTCAATAATTTTGGATAATACCGGTAAAATATTTATAGGCCTTAATTGATTATATTCTACAGGGGTATCGGTTTTAGGGAGGGGCACAACGTGTGCCAACTTCCATTCGCTTGGGAAAACAGAGTTAATAATACAAAAATTTACTATATGGCAGATATAATCAAGGATAAAGGGACAGCATAATATGATAAAATTTATATGAATGCCATCAACACCTACAGCACCAGTTTTAATAGAGATCAAAAATTTACCAACCTCATTAACGCTAATTGTTTTGAATCGTAAGCTACCATTTATAGAGTCTTTAATATTATTATAATAATTATAAATATGGTTACCAGGAATATTATTTGGTGGCACAGAAGTTACAAAATGATTATTAATGGCATTCACATTTGAAAGATGTTCAGGTATTATTTTAGTGACATCCCTATTTTTCTTAATGATATTTAGTTTTTTTAAAGAATTCCACATGTCTTTATTACCTTTCTGTAATGAAGTTTGTAAGTAAGCTTTTTTTTCTCTCTTAATAGAAATATTTACGAAATTACGTAAGTTCTTATACTGTGCAAAATGTAATGGATCTTTTGAACGTTTAAACTTTTCTTCAGCCTTATCTCTCAAATTCATAATCAGCTTAATGTTATCAGTAACCTAGGGTTTGTGGAATTTTTTGAAAGTAGATGTTTTGAATGGCGCATGAATGTCCATTAATGTGTTAATATTTTCATTGAAAAAATTTAATTTGCCATCTATGTCGTCAATATCATACATATTACGCCACGGTATCGATTGCAAATGATCATATAGCAAGTCCTTGTCTACATTTCTCATGTCTCTATATGTACGCGTAACTGCTTGATTACTCGGAAGCTTTAAGTTTAAGTGAGCATAAACCAACTCATGATCTGAAATTTCGGGTAATGATACTGTACCTGCTACAGAAACATTGTCTTTCTCAGGAATAATTATGTAATCCAAAAGTGTAGCACTATTTGACGTGACTCTAGTAGGCGTTTCGATAATTTGTTTTAAGCCAGTACCCTCTAATATAGCATGAAATTTGTTGTTACTTACAGTGTTAAAAATTCAATAAATCAATATTAAAATCCCCAAGACATATTATTTCATCAGATATAGGCAAGTTATTAATTAAAGAAATTTCAAATTCACTTAAAAACTCATTAACATTTTGGCTGGGCGACCTGTATACACAGCCCAATACAATATTAATACTATTGTATTTGATACATACCCAAAGATCCTCAATATTATCATTAAATTCAAGTAACCTGTATTGGTACATATTCCTTAAGTAAATTCCTACTCCTCCTCCTCTAATGCCCCTATTTCTGTCTCTTCTCAAAAAAGTATAACCTTCAACATTGACATCATCATTGGATATAAGTGGGGTTAACCATGTTTAGAATCTAATTTTATTCAAATGATGAAAGCATATTAATATAATAATTGACAGCAATAATTAATAAATAAAATTTACCTGTATCGTGTTCAAACACAGAAAGAAATGTAGAATAAAGAATGTAATGAGTATTACTCGAAGATCTCACAATAGAATTCGTAGATGTCAATTAGTTTAGATTTGGAACGCAAATGGCTACTTCGGCTGTGTAATAATGTAAACTTTTCTACAACACAATTTTATTTGTGGTACCAATGTACAAACTTAACAGTACCTATATATTTAACCTAAAGATGATAAACACTGCAAAGTTTAGCATGGTCTTGCCATCTGTTGATGAGCGACTGAATTAAATCGATTTAGAAAAGCACTATAATTTAATTTATTTTCTAGTTAGGTTTCTATTTACTATTAAATTATTGTACCGACATAGAATAGATAAAGAAATCTTTAATATTCAATAAGAAATGTTTAAGATATGACATCGGTAAATTGCAAACATAACCAAATAATGAGCGGCTGAAATTATGTAAATAAATAGGTTTTCAAACTGTATTGTGATAATCCAGCAAATACGTTATATAACAGGTGTGCCTGGAATGAGTTTTAGAGGTAAGAAAAATAACTACATGTTGTACAGAATAAACAAAGATAAAAATCAAAATTTAAATGAGTTTAAAGGTTTTCCAGGTATGGTAGAGACAATTGGTGACCTGAAGTGTTGTAACAGTACATAATTTAGTATAAAAAACATTACTCAGTTCTTAAGATACAAAAATATATCTATATAAAAATGTGAAATTTAGCAGTGATACAAAGAAATTTCTGTTAGTTTCGAGCAGTCTCACTTACAAAAACTAAATCCAAATGCTATACAGATCGTGCTAAATATAAATAAATATATTATTTTTATGAAGTTGTTAAATGGGCACAGGCCACTTAACATGACTTTCATGCAATGATACGGTCGCGTCTCAAGCGCCTGTCTAACATTACTAAAAACTTGTGGCGTTGTGTTGATGTTCTGGAGCAATCCTTCGTCGTAAATCATCTAGACAATCTGATTAAGCTGCATATTCTTTCGCCTTCAAATACCACGACAAAGAAAGGTCTAACGGAGTCAAGCCTGGTAAACGAGGTGGCCACTCCATCATCGGACATCTTCTACCTATCTAACGACGAGGAAATGTCTCATCAACAAATTGGTGGGCAGTCACAGCAAAATATGGTGATGCTCCGTCTTACTGAAGTGCAAGCGCATTTTCAAAATGTCTGCATCTCTAAATAATTCCAAATAAGATTCACCATTTAGATTTCCGCCAATAAGATAGAGTCGAACAATATGATCTCCTACGATACCATATTAAACGTTGAACGTTTGCTTTAAATATAAAATGTTTGCATTACAAATGGTCATTTTTATTGTTAAATTCAAATGCAAGGTCGTCAAAAGCAAGCTGTTTTTGCAGGGGGTGTAATATCACAACCGATCTGTGTGGCCGATAACCACGTTGGTTAAGGCACGGGGTGGCAATCGTGATTAATCACACGTGTATCGTGCCGGCGGGTTCGAATCCCGGTTCCGGTACTGGCACTGTCGGAGGAATGGTTGTATGTCCGCGCATTTCAATGTGTAACCCCCTTCCGCACAAACCTCTGGCCTCTTCTTTATTATAGTCTAATTAAGATTATTTATTACTCTAAAAATGTTTACATGGCTCTTAACCAAATGTTAAAATACTTGACAGTAATTTTCCATGTTGCGATTTTACCTTGAGTGGTTCGGAGCCCACATTAAACTGTAGGGCCTCGTCTCTCTTTGCCTAGCACAAGATCCTTGAGATCTTCCAGGGGGTTACTTCGGTAACTTGAGAGGCGGTTAAGAAAACATTTAAGAAACCTCCAAATCACCACCCTTATATTAACCCCGTGTTTTAATAAAAAAAAAATCAAAATAACCAAATTCATAATCGCAATTAGCTTTAATTAAGTAAATAAAACATAAAAAAATATTTTACCATTAACTGCGCACGCACCCCTTTGCTACTCCCCACCCTAACAAGGGCAAAATCTTCTGCGAATATGTTTCATTTTTTAGATTCTTTTGGAGGCTTATGTGAATTAGAAAAATATATTTTATCTTTCATCGTGTAAATAAAAAAAATTGCCATTAATTCGTCACCCCCCTAACCACCCTACATCCCTAAAAAAGGGTAAAATGTTATTTCGCGAAAAAAAATTTTTTAGGTTCTTTTGGAGGCTTGTATATATTAGAAAAACATGTTTCCAGACTGCTCGAAACTGCAGTCTGCAAGTGGTGTATGACGACTGGCACGAGAGCTCCTTTAAGTAGGATCAGTCTTTCGGCTGGTGTTTGTTGCAATCGAAGCATTAGCGTTTTGATGGTAATATGCAATTATTACACTTAACGCGCCAGGTTTGTAACTTGTAATTCAGTGCTCGGCGGGGCACATAGCCCAGAGAGTAGCTGTTGGTTACAGTCTGGTTACGTTCCTTATAGTAAAATAAGGATTTTATAGAGGAGTTTGCGACTAAAAATATTATGTTTTAATGTTTGCGAATTATAAAGTAGTTCGTATATATAAACCCTATCGACCATTTAAAAATACCCCTTAGTTCTGTCAACCAAGAACGGTAATATCGATTAATATGTATAATTTGCAAATTTAAGTCGCATTTGATTGTTAATTGTCCAAAGTTCTTGGGATTTTCTCTTGAGGAACGATATTTGTATGCTTGTAAAATCTAAAAATCTGTAACATAAATTGCTTATCAACTCTGCTGCAACAGTTTATATTTTAGATGATTTTCGTGTCAAGCATGACGGTTTTTGTCTGATTAACAGTTGCAGTCAAGCCAATTTTATATATTAGATTGCTGTCGTCATTTAAATTTGAATTTGTTGAGCAAAGCATAGGCTCTGCTTGTAGTGTAGCACATGAGTGTGCTACAGTAACAATTTTTTTCGAGTTTTGACATGATTAAACATTATCCCATGGAAGTATTAGTCATTAACTAAATCATTAATGAACTGCCACATGCTGAAGTAAATTTAAATGAGTTGCCACATTTGAAGGACTTACCGTTGGCAGATTGCAATTTTAGTCGTCCACATCGGATTGATGGCAGAGTTATTTCCGCGTTTATTGGGGCATACAAGAATATTAGACTTAGTTATATAATTTTAATGATATTCTGTAACACAAATACATGCTGCTTATTTATTTTCATGGAGGTTTTGTTTGGTTCAGTCCCTGGTTGTCTCTCTGCCTTTGTAAATACGTTCTTCTAACTTTCCTCGGAGACAGAGTTCCACTTGGGGAACATTATGTTTTGGAAATCTTAACGTTTTATTTACAAATTGTATACCAATGATAATAAAATCACTGTATCGAAATAAAAAATAATATTTTAAAAGGCCGATTGACAGATATACTAGACTACGTGAATATGACTGAATAGAATAGACTGAATATGAATAAAATCCGTGAAACCATAATTATTGTTGTAATTTTAATTCGACGTTTGTTACAGTTTCTATAGTTTCATGTGAATAAACTAATATAATTGTAAAACAGGCATTTTAAAAATGTTCTTTTTTAAATTTCTCGAACATGAAACATAAAATTCTTGGAACATTCGAATCAAGAAGTGAATATAAGTTTATTCGTTATCATCACTTCTTGATTCAAATTTTCCAGAACAAATCTATTTATAATGGATAAGAATAAGCAAACATTTGCAAAAAGTAATACAGCGTACGTTTCACAAAACTCGTGAAGAACTAAGAATATATATCCTTCACGATAATCCGATATAAAGTAGAAATGGACGAAAAAGTATATGCATGATATTTAAAAATGTTATATACGACGAGTCTTGTCACTTTGCAAAGAGAAAAAAGTATGCAGTAACTGAAATAGCAACAGAACTTTATTGAACTGTGTCGTGGGACATTTAAAAGTTATCGAAGGTATATTACACGCTTCACGGATGACACTTCATCAATACGCTTATATTGGTATTATGCAGGTATTATGTAGTTGCAGTTTACATATCTTGTAGATCATATGAGCCATGTGAAACTGAAATAGCCCATGATACATAAATCATCTAGAATCAGTCGATGGGTTAACGCTCTATTATATTTTCATGCTAAATATAGTTTATCCTTTCTAAGATTACTGTTATATAATGATAGATAGATAGGTAGACAAATACATTTATTTTTCATTTAAACCCGCACAAAATTACAATTGGTATTGGATTCGTCAAACAAAGGAACAGTATGATCCTACAAAAAACTTTTAAATCTTGGTTGATAATATTAACATCATTTACATTCCCTCCATAAAATATTATATTGAGTATGAAGAACGGTAAGGGGCGTTTACAGGCCGACGGTAATTTTGACGGAGACCAAAATTTTTAATCGTATTGTACATAAAAATCATATCATACCACATATACAATTTGGTTTTAGAAGCGGCCATAGCACTACTTTAGCTCTCTGCAAAATAATGCAAGACACATTGATGGCGTATAACAAGAAACACTGTAATATTTTATTACTCATTTACATACGATACGGTTTGGTTGAATGGGTTTATCTATAAGCTAAGCAAGTTATGTAAACTACCTAATTACGTGGTGGCGCTCCTCAGAAGCTTTGTAATGGCACGACATATAATTGTAAATATAAATAATAAATTTTCCATAAGAAACGACTTTCAGCTGGCGTTCCCCAAGGAGCTATCCTTTCACCTTTATTATACAATCTTTACCTTTCTGACTCCCCTACCTATCCCAATACAAACATTTTACTTTACGCAGATGATACCGTGATCTACGGACAGCCATTCTATGCGCAGACCGCGGCCCAAAAGGTCCGGTATCATCTAATAAGACTGACAGACTATTACAAACTGTGGAAAATACGCGTAAATACGGACAGGACAGAGACGATAACTCTACATAGAAAATTTACAAATACGCAGACGTTTACTAAACTTAAAATCAACGACCAGACAATTGGGGGAAGAAATGTGGTGAAATATCTGGGGGTAACCCTGGATACAAGACTGCGTTTCGTATACCATATTACACGAACAATTAACAGGACGTATGCGACAATGAGTAAATTATACCCACTGGTAAATCGAAGAAACTATATTAACGACACAATAAACTGGCTATATACAAAGTTATATTGAGACCTATAGTGACGTATGCCTGTGCTTCCTGGAATTCAATCTCGGAAGCACAGTATAAAAGACTTCAGACGATACAAAACAAAATACTTCGACTACTGATAGACGCGGACCGATATACACCTATTCATGTTCTTCATAGAAACTGTAATATCATGTTAATCAAAGAGTACATTCAAGAAAGTGCACAAAAATTCTTCGCGAATAGAATACAGCAGTCGGTCCTGACTCAGAACTTGACAGACATACGTGAACAAGACAATAGTACACATACGCATAAATTACTACACCAAACATTACCTATCTACTACGAACGGAGATAACCTGACGAATACACACAGAACTTACTACCACATATACTTAGTCAGATTGACGGACAAACATCCCTTCCTCCCCTTCCCTTCCCGTTCCCTCTTCCTTCCCGCACTTTCCCCTTCCCAAATACACAAAATGTATATATGTGTGTGTATGTATGTATATATGTGTATATATATATATATATATATATATATATTGTTATTATACATGATTTGCAGGAAACAACTACTCAGCGGGCAAATACCCCGACCTGCATTGAATTATACCTTACAAATCATGAAAGATTGGTAGCCAATGTCATTTGTCAATTCCCCGACCAGACATAGACCGGTTTCGAACTTATTAGTTCTCATCAGTATGCCATAGGTCATGGAACAGACAAATGACAGTGGCCAACCTGTTAGTTTTATACAAACTTAAGTAAATGGTGTACCGGTGAGAGGTAAGTGAATACCCTCATGTGGTCAAATGCTACTATACACCAGACATCATAGATGTCTCCATGGTGTATAGCGACTTGCTATTTTGCAAGTACCGAGAGCGGTGACCTTTAGCCCTTGGTGGACTTAACCCATATACTGTTATTATACATGATTTGCAGGAAACAACTACTCAGCGGGCAAATACCCCGACCTGCATTGAATTATACCTTACAAATCATGAAAGATTGGTAGCCAATATATATATATATATATATATGCTGTTATTATACATGATTTGCAGGAAACAACTACTCAGCGGGCAAATACCCCGACCTGCATTGAATTACACCTTACAAATCATGAAAAATTGGTAGCCAATGTCACTTGTCTACTCCCTGACCAGACATAGACCGGTTTCGAACTTATTAGTTCTCCTCAGTATGCCATAGGTCATGGAGCAGACAAATGACAGTGGCCAGCCTGCTAGTCTTATACAGACTAATGTAAATGGTGTAGTGGTGAGAGGTAAGTGAATCCTCTCATGTGGTCTAATGCTACTATACACCAGACATCATAGATGTCTCCATGGTGCATAGCGACTTGCCATTTTGCAAGTACCGAGAGCGGCGACCTTCAGCCCTTGGTGGACTTAACCTATATACTGTTATTATACATGATTTGCAGGAAACAACTACTCAGCGGGCAAATACCCCGACCTGCATTGAATTACACCTTACAAATCATGAAAAATTGGTAGCCAATGTCACTTGTCTACTCCCTGACCAGACATAGACCGGTTTCGAACTTATTAGTTCTCCTCAGTATGCCATAGGTCATGGAGCAGACAAATGACAGTGGCCAGCCTGCTAGTCTTATACAGACTAATGTAAATGGTGTAGTGGTGAGAGGTAAGTGAATCCTCTCATATATATATATATATATATATTACGGTTAAATAAACAGCCATATATTTTTTTTATTACCAAATAAACTTGTGTTTAAAAGTAGGGTTTTCTTTGTTTTCCCTACAAAAATAATACAAAAAACGAATCAATATAAACTTTACAATTTAGATTTTTTAAACTTATTTGAGATTCATAAAGAGAATAGCAAAATTCAAGTAGGAATAGAAAATATTAGAAATGGAAGAAATGGTGGAATCATAATTAAATGCAACTCTCGTACATCAAACAATAAAATGATCAGTGAAATTCAAAAAAGTCTAGGTAACAAATACACAGTAAAAGAGACACAACTAAGAAAACCTACAGTTACAATAGCCAACATCGATAAAGATGTTAAAGAAGAAGAAATAATTGAAGCAATACTTAACCAAAATGAATGTCTTAAAGAAAATGATGATGAGCTCGAGCTAAAACTTTTGAAAAACACATAAAAAGGAGACTACAAAATGGCAATAATTGAATGCAAGGGATCCACATTTAAGAAGCTTATAACAGCAAATAAAATAAACATAAAATATAATAGATGCCCAGTGTATGAAAACATTAGTGTTCTGAGATGCTTAAAGTGCAACGGTTTCAACCACAAAATGCGTGATTGTAAAAAAGAGACTGTATGTACAAATTGTGCAGAAAATCATTCAGCAGAAAACTGTGTAAATCGTGTCAAAAACTGCATTAGTTGCGAAAACTCCAATCTAAGGTTCAAAACAGACTACGATATAAACCACTCCTGTCTGGATAGTGAATGTCCAGTATTCAAAAAACAGTTAAGTAATGTTAGAGATAGAACAGATTATAGTAACTAGTAGTGGTTATGGACCCCTTTATAAAAGATTACAATAATGAACCTATGAAAGCACAAGTGATTAAAAACCTATCTATATTTAACAGTACTTGTCAACAAGCACAGCATAACTTCAAAATACTACATCTCAATATAAGAAGCATATTTAAAAATTTTGACGAATTAACCATACTCTTAAATCAATTAACTGTTGACTTTAAAATTATTGTAGTGACAGAAACTCATTACATACATGATCCAAGCGTATTTAACCTTTATGGCTATAATGTTTTATATAATGAGGGTTATTTAAATAGGAACGATGGTGTAATTATCTTTATCAAAGCAAATATACACTATAATTATAACATTATTAGCATTGGGGAAACAAAAGCCCTACAACTAAACATCCTAAAAAACAATAAAAAAGTTGTGGTAACTGCAATATACCGCTCACCTAGTACATGTCCAGAACACTTTACTACCCAGCTACTGCGTTATTTGTATCAAACAGAAAAAAATGACATACACATCATAACAGGGGACATTAACTTAGATTTACTCTCAAATAATGATAATGTTGAACAATATAAAAATACAATGAGTGCCCATGGTTTTATATCATATATTAATGAACCAACTCGTCCGCAAAGTGAAACATGTCTAGATCACTTCTTCATAAAAAACTCACTACATATGGATGATAATAATATAAAATCTTATATCTTTGAATATGACATTACAGATCATTATCCTGTTGCTATAAGTTTCAAAATCGACACAAATAAAGACAAAAATAATACAACTACAAAAGAAAACATCAAAAATAAAAAATATATAAATTATGCTAACCTCAAATCGGACTTACAACAGGAAAAATGGAATGACATGTACCGTGAAAATAATATAGACCTGATGACAGATATATTTATCAAAACATTAAAATACCATATTACAAAAAACACCAAAGAAATTAAAATAAATCACAAAGATATACACCGGAAACAATGGATAACCTCTGGACTCGTAAAATCTATAAATGAAAAAAATAAATTGTACCAAAAATTACAAAGCGATCCAAATAATATAAACCTATCTAACGCATACAAAGAATACAAGAACAAATTAAACCGGTTGATACAAAAGGCGAAAAAAAATTATTCTAACTCTATGATAAACAATAACAAAAACTCAACTAAGGCTCTTTGGAAGTGTGTAAACAATATTTGTAACAAATTGGAACCTAAAACAATTATATCTAAAATTAAATTAACAGATGAAAATATTATAGAAAATAAACAACAAATAGCAAACGCATTTAATCAGCACTACAGCGACTTGGGACAAACATATGCAAACAAAATAAACGATCCACCAGAGGGTTTTGCCGAAAACAACATCGAAATAGAAAACACAATGTACCTATACCCGACAAATGAGACAGAAGTCCGGAAAGTTATCAAAGAACTAAAATTAAAAAAATCTCCTGGTCTTGATAACATTCGCACGGAAGTATTAAAAAAAGTAGAAACAGAAATTGCCACTCCATTAACATATCTAATAAATAGATGCTTTGAAACTGAATGCATCCCTAAACTGCTAAAAGTTGGTCTCATTAAACCACTTTATAAAAGTGGAGACAAACTAGAAATAATAAACTACAGGCCAATCTCACTTATCTCTAATATCGCCAAAATTATTGAAAAAATATTAAAATGCAGAATTCTGAAATTTTTAAATCGCCACAATATAATCTCGGATCACCAATATGGCTTCAGAGAGAGAAAGTCAACTGAAGATGCAATTCATAAATTAACATCTGAAATATATAGAGCTCTAGACTCAAAAACACCTGCTTTATGTATCTTTGTTGATCTATCTAAAGCTTTTGACACCGTGTCCCACCAAAAACTTTTAGAAAAAATAAAATGCTATGGACTTCGGGGAAAAATGTATAACCTCATTAAAAGTTACTTATCCGATCGGGAACAGTATGTGGAGATTGACGGTACTATTAGTAGTGCCAGAACAATAACATTCGGAGTCCCGCAAGGAACGGTATTGGGACCACTACTATTTACAATATATATCAACAGTTTACTATCCATTAATTCCACTGGTAAAATATTAAGTTTCGCTGATGATACTGCTGTTTTATACACCGGAAATAGCTGGGAAACTCTAAAAAGAGAAGCAGAGACCGACCTTAAAAAAATAAAAATATGGTTCCAGTACAACAAACTAACCTTAAATTGTGACAAAACCAAATATTTACCGTTCACCTCCTACACTAACACATTACCCGATATTGGCCCACTAAAAATTAATGAAGACGTGCAAATACCAGAAGCTGAGTCTATAAAATACCTAGGCATTACTGTAGACAGACATCTAAGGTGGGATCTACAAGTAATGAATATTATAAAAAAAGTTAGAGGACTACTTACCAGATTTAAACTTCTTAAAGAATACTTAAACGAACCACAGCTAAAAATTCTTTATTACTCGTTGGTCCAATCACAGCTTTCATATGGTATTGTAGGCTGGGGAGGAGTAAGCGATAACCATCTGGAAAGACTAAATTCCATACAAAAATGGATACTAAAAACAATTTTTGGTAAAAATCGAACTTACCCTAGTGATAAGCTATATAAAGAAAACAACATTCTGGATATTCGACAACTGTTTTGTTTAAATATGTTACTGAATATAAGAAAAAATAAAATAAACATAGAACCTATTCGTCACAATTATAATACACGAGGAAAACAACACAGTCATATCATGCTCCGATGTGACAAAACCATAGGTCAACGAAACTGTAACTACTTAGGACCTCGTCTATATGAAATTCTACCAACAAATATTAAAAATATGGACAAATTCAAAAAATTCAAAAAAAATGTAAAAATATGGCTTCTAAATACTGATCGAACTAGGTTTCAAAATATAGTTAACCAGAGAAATAATCCCAGCAAAAAATAATAATTATCCAAAATATGTCATTTGATATAATATATTAATCGTAAAAAAATAAAAAATTCTATATACCTAATTAAATAACTGAAAACATTATAAAATTACACGTCAGCTTCTGTTTATTGTCTATTTAAATTACTTGCTATGTATATGTAAAATCACGCACAAGCAGCAGCAATCTGCTGCTGCTTCTGTGATTACCCTAGTTTATTTAGGTGTTTATACATTTTATACGCCATTCATATATTACTTTTTATATATCATTTCATATATTACTTTTTATATATCATTATATTGTGTATTTTATATCTATACATTGTATATTGTACATTCTATATATTGTGTATTGTATATTATCTTAAATAAACTTTTATTATTATTATATTTTTTTTTTTTTTTTTTTTTTACAAAAAACCAGTCACCCTACTCTGTGGCTCCGACCCTCACAGAGGGGAGCTGGTAATACCAATAGCCACTCCACACGCCCGTGGGGTGAGTGACTACCGGGTCCGCGAATCGTGTGCCCTGAGTAGACGTAATGAACCGAGGATGACAGCCTTCTGCATTCTGCCGGCTAAGATCTCTGCCGAATCTCGGCATGCCGGTATGATCTTTAGTTCTGAAAGCAGCGTCTGTCTCATTCCACCGAGGGCTCCTATAATCAGTACCACTATTTTAACAGAATGGCCTGGATAAAGCCTGCGGAGTTCGAAGAGCAAATCTCGATATTTTGTCCGTTTTTCCTCCTCTTTCAAGACAATGTTGCTGCTCAGCGGGAGCCGAGAATTCCACATTATTATTATTATTATTATTATTATTATTATTATACGCCATATCTTTGTGAAGGGCAGTACGGTACCGTAGCAAGTACAAGTTTGTGTGTATATATCTCGGGCATAACACCTGCCGCCCGCCGCCTTGCAGTGCCCAGACACTTTGTAACGCGCCGGGATTTATGTATTCATTGTAAAATGAAGTAAGAATGAGATAATGAAATACAAACAATGACATGTATATATCAATTAATAAAAACTTTTTAAATGGTAAATGGTACAACCCTTAACGTTCGTGATGTTCATACTGTTTTTTGCACGATCGTATTTAATTGCACTTCAATTAAAATGGTTTAATTTCTAAGAAATAAACAAAAAGTCGAAAGTGTTATATTTCGTGGCAAGTCCAATTTGTCAAATGTGATATTTTTATTTTGTATGTATTATATTAATTTTACTTACCGTTCAGACGTCGGTAAGTAAATCACTTACCGACGTGTTAGGCCTAACCAGTAAACCAGTAAACATAACCTGCCGTCTTGGAAACAGATCTTGTGAATAAAGAAAAAAGCTCGATCATGCAAAAAATAAATAAAAATAGTAAAAACAACTGGGTACAATTCAAATTGTTATACATACAAGTATTAAAATACAATATTTTTTAATTTAGATATTCTTCAACAGAGTAAAAGCAATTATTAGAAAGATAATCCTCAACATGATTTTTGAACATTTTTAAATTAATTATATCCTTATAATAGACTGTCAGATAGTGACAGATTTAGGTAGCTTATTTTCGCATACAAGCCTTTAAGAGGGTTGAAAGGTACATCGATGTTGATTAGAATGAAGGGAAATTTACGAGTGGCCCCTGAGGATAACATATGGAAAATTCGATTTTTTTTTAACAGAAATAAAAGGTGTCTGTTGCCCATATTTTCACGCAAGCCGTGTTCACGAAATGATTAATTAATAGAACCTGGCGTCGGAAAACCAAAGGCTTGAGTGTTGCAGGTGGCTAAAGGGTTGAAATAAGGGCGTAACCTTGTAAGGAAAAGAGATATTGACCGATTTTTTCACACAAGCCCATCGAAAGTATGAATACGTCTCATTTTGCCCCATTTTGGCATACAAGCCTCTTCGAGGCTTGTATGCCAAAATGGGGCACCTAAATCTGTCACTATCTGACGGTCTATGGTGGCAAGGCATTATATATTGTGATACCATAGTACCAAGGACATTTTTTAAAGAGCCTTATAGTGTGTCTGGGAATTCGTGAATCATTACCGTATCTGGTGGGAAATTCGTATACATTGTTATTTTTCTTTTAATATAGATTAATACAGCTAAGATGTACAAACATGGAATGGTTAGAATTTTAAGGTCTTTAAAAAGTAGACAAGATGTTCGATTTGAAGTTTGAACAATATTTCTTGTGGCCTTTTTCTGTAATTTAAGTACACGTAAAATTAGACTTGAACTACCCCAAAATAAAATATCATAAGTAGCTCTTTCTAGTTGAGCATAATAATAAGCCAATATTACAGATTTACTAGTCAACTCTCTTAGCCTATATATCGCAAAAGGTACTGACGATAATCTGTGGGTTTTATGTGTATTATCCAATTTAAATCATTGTCTATGTGTATTCCTAGAAACTGTATTGTTTGAGTTTGCTCAGTTGATTTACTTTCTATTTTAATTAAATAAATCTCATCAATAACTTAGTTATGAGGTGTAAATTTAATAAATACAGTTTTACTGCTATTTAAGAATAGCTTATTATTATTGAGATAGGCGACAAATTTGTTTAATAGGGATTAAGTGATTCTGACTAAATTCTGTGGTTCTTCATCATTATATAGCAAGGTATTGTCATCAGAAAATATATTATATTTTCATTTTCTATTTGTATGTTAGGAAGATCATCAACGTACAATAAAAATAGCAATGGGCCAAGAACAGATCCTTGAGGAACACCGTATTCAAGTTTATCCTATCTGACTTGAACCCATTTATGTCAACTAGTTGTTCTCTTTCTGTTAAATAAATGTGTATCCAATTTTGGGTTTTTTCTGTAAAGCCATATAGGTTTAGTTTTTTAACAGCAAATCGTGGTTAATCATGTCAAAGTTCATAAACACGTCAATACACTTATCATTTTCATTGAGATTTCTATATAAATTTATAATTAAATCTAAAAATCTAAAATCTCTGAAAGCCAAAATCAACGCACCACCCAAAATTTAACATGATTCTAAAGATGATTCTTCTATAAACGTATGTCAGATTTCGATAACTTTATTTTGTTTTGCAATTTAACTCTTCTGGAATATAAAGCCATGATGTTAATTTCAAATGAAAATTATTTTTTGTTTATATACAACAAAAATAAAGCTATGTTTTATCAATAATTGAATATGTCCCGTAAGAATCATCTGTAGCAAAATTAACTGTCCTGAGACAGCAATCGCGAAACAGAATCAAGCGATTTCAAGTAAGTCCATCGAACAGCTATCGTTTCAGGTGACATTGAAATAACGCAAAGTTTCCCACCGAGATACATTAGCAAAACAGCACACTCTTGCCATTATATATAAGTAACATTTTTGTCTGGCTTTTCTTTAACTCACAATGTTTCTTCGGTTTTCACGTTTGTCTTCTTCCTTTATTTGACACACTTTCTGACATAATCAATTGATGAAATTTTGCACAATTGCTAAGATCGGATGACAATACAGTATCGCACCGTTTTTTTGCAAATATCCGCACGTAGGGGGGGAATGGATTAAATACACTATACTACCGGCACCTCCGGGTTTCACCTGATCAGAGACTTCTACGTCCGTTTTTACCCATACAAATAGTACGATATTAGTCCGGTGACATAATGGAATACCGTTAGGTTTATGCCTCGGAACCCAGCTCCAATTAATGAATGTATGTAGATTGGTTCTATACGTTATGAGTAGTTAAATTATGACTAATAAGTACAGAATAATCTTTTTAAAACTTGCTTTTCTTAAAGTTGTACTAAAAAGTAAAAAATAACTGCAAAAAAAGCAAAGCGTGCGCATTATGCATACAATCATACAAAATGTAAATTTTTATTTTAAGTGTAACTCCCAGAATTAGCACCGAAAATAATCGTAGGAGTCAATTAGAAGCAAACTGTACAGAAACAGATATTAATTCTAATGCATGTTTACTTTTGTTGATCTATTCCATCTCATGAATTATTTTATACATAGTATCAGAAAAACTTCACTTAATCTGTAAGTGTTCAAAAATACAGTTTCATGAAAATGTATTATATAATTTATTTCCAATATTATTGTAAATTATTTAAAACAGTTAAGTAATAATTGTTAAATATAAAACCAAAACAAATATTAGGGAATGTCTTCCATGAACTTCCATGAACTTCCATGAGGATTTCTGAAGGCAAGGGCTTGTCGATAAAACAGCGCAACTTTAAAAGCAGCTGAGTGCAGACAAAATAAAAATTAAGTATATTCATTAGAAGCAATTATCAAAGTTGGCAAGTGTCACTACTCTCCGGGTATACTCTCTAAAACCCCAGACGCTTTACTTGCAGTCCTATGAACTCCAGGCTAAATACACTAAAAGCATGAAACTAGAAAATTATAATTAACCAGGATTCAGTAGTGTAGTGACAGGTTCTAAGGACCGAAACTGCATTAACCAAGTTAGCCTCCTAAAAGCTTCCAACATCAGATAAAAAAAACAAGATAACCTGTCAATAAAATTTATCAGTAAATTGTATAATTGTGTAATAAAAAAACCGCAAATGTACATTTCATAATAGAAACTGTGATTTACTTATGAATATGTGCAACTTCTTGCTGTACTGAAGATGTCAAAGCTTCGGTGCATGTGTGCACACATGTTGTGTTTGTCATTTGCTTTCCTTACCCGCAAATAAACTGATAAAAATTTAACGCAAGAACATAATTAATTGTGTACCTATTCTACTGTAATCTCATTTAGTTCGTTTAATAAGTTCGTATTCAAAAGTATATTCAATCTTTAAGTAAACAAAAAATCTCATTCTAATATTTTTTTCAGTGGATACTAAGAAATTTTTGAGATCAGTGATTATGTTGGTTTCAATTTCAACTTCAGTTTACTATAAGGTAAACAGTATATTGTGGATCATTAAGTATTTCACATAGAGTCTGTAGTTTTTGTTTATGCCAATCATTATAAATAGTTTTCCTGTTAAACTGCGGATAATATTTACGCACATTATTATTGGGTGATGTAAAAGGTACACAGTGGTCAAGCATACATACGTGGATATTTCATATAAATAGATATGTGTCACAGGCATCCCTATATTTGTTCAAAGTCGACCCATCAATAAATAATATGTTTTCATTGTGTTGCACAACTCGATGACTAGGTATAATGTTACGGGCCTACGGCGAACTGGCCACGTTTAATACCGCTAAACCATAGGCAACCCACTGTGCCTCCTAATGTATTTAAAATAGCATACTCACTTCGCTGAACATCGAGGACTCTGTAATAACTTCCGTCTCGGCCATTATCCGTTTGACATTCGTCTTGAACGCACGCGGCCGATTTGTTGTGATTGCCATATTCATATGTAGCCGTCCTCGTAGAATTTGTGAATTTAGGCGATCAAAAGTTTCCTTTATTTTGGATATTGATTTATTTTGTGGAACTAATTTTGAGGGAAAACTGTCACTACTTAGTAGAGTTTTAGGCGACAAAACGGTAAGCATGTTTTCTCCATTGTTCCCCTTTCATCTCTTGACATGTGATTCTTGCTATTTTAAGCCGCTTCTGGTTAACACCTACGGTTTTGGGTACGCTGCTGTGCGTTGTTATTGAATATCACTTCTGGTTTATTTCCTTATATCTATCTGGGTACGATTCGATGAGCGCCTTCGCCGTCGTTAGGACGTTATTATTTTTATCTCATAGTATAACATAACCTACAAATTACATCATGTGTGTCACGCACATTGTTAATATGAAACTTATAGTCTATCCCATGTCAGTTGTCGCAGCAATAATTATTCGTATTGAGAATCAGGTACTTTTATTTTATTTTCACCCCAGGTAAAGAGACAGCAGCTACTAATCCATCCCGTAAGTATAGTATACAATTCCGCCAAGAGATTACTGAGCTAGATTACTTTTCTTTTGTCGTGAGCACTACACTACAATTCCGAGTTAACCGTGCCACAACTATGCTACACCTTGTGCCCTGATTATAGTATACCATTCCAGTACCACTCACATTAAAGGGAGAAACCCTTGTAGCAATAAGAGATATTTAGAACAAAAGCTAATGTGCTACGGATGAAATTAAGCATACGATCCCTACTGTTTATTAGTTACTTTTTATTCCATTTGATATTTTTTTTATGTGAAACTATCTGTTTTGCTCCCACCATCATATGCGCCGCATAAGCTAACCCAGGAAATGGTCAATTGCAATTGATCATAATTTTTTCGTTCAAACTATTACTCACTGTTTAGTTTTCATATATTTATTTATAAGTTATATCTACGAAACAAAAATTGGAAAAGAGAACAGGACTAAAATCATGTAAAGACTATGTTTTCACCATTTTGCTGCAATATATAGTTTGATATCATACATGTTGCGTTCGACATCTACTGTGCTGCCAGATACGCATACGTCGCGTCGTACGGCGATGCGTTCAGTGGAATATCCACATTAATGCATTAACCAGACCAATTTTCCCATCTTATAGAGTTGGTTTTACGTCGGGTGTCGAAATAAATAACGAAATAAAATTTCAAATATGTATATATCTTGAAATCAACTTTAGAATATAACCCATCATTAGCAAACTGCTTCGTAGAAAATAAGCGAACCATATTCCATGCTTCGGCTTCCGCATGTGGCTGCACTAGATCCTTTGACGAGATTTCATAGATAATTCGCGTAATGCCGTGAGGAAAATTTATGTTTTCAAATATTTTATGCTGCATTTCGAGCATGAGATGAAATTCACTATTTATTTATTTCTGCAACGAAGCTGTATCTTTCAAACCGGAATAATATACAACTAAAATAGTAAGCATGTTTCATTTTGTTCTATACGGCAAATTACGTTAACCGGATTTAAATTTTATTCAGCTTTAAGAATGCACCGGAAATTCGTGTGTAGGCGAAATGAGGGACATTTATTTGGCGAAACTATTTAATTTTTTATAATGTGCTTTTTTAAATAAAAAATGGTTTTCATTTAGATACTGGACATGCTTCAAAATTGGGATCCATTTTAAGTACTACTTTCGGATAGCAAAATTTTATGCCATCCGTAAGCTAACAACTGTTTCGATAATTTTTTTAAATAACATTTGCTTTAAATAACTCTGTTCTTCCTCTAAGGGTCGTTTTTAATATCGAATGTAACGAAAAAAAATTTTTTTTAAATGTTTAATTGTAATCAAAGAATATTGTGTAAAAGTTAGTTTTTAATCTTTAAGTGCCAAAAACCATGATAAATTATAAAAAGGACTGGGTTTCACAATGTGAAAGTAAAAAGTTTTAATTATAACCCTTCATTAATTTAATAAGGAAACGAAAAACAGATTGATTAAACTGAACAAGAGAATTGAAACATACAAGAAAAAAAACAGTCTGGAGTATAGTCGTTTGCAATTTTACCGTGCAGATAAAAAGTGTAATAAAAACCTTACGACCTCATTAAAATACCTTTACTCTCTGTACTATTTTACCCGCAAATTGAATCAGTTACCTTTATAGGTATATATAGTATGTATACGTACTTCGGTTTATTGATGACACCATACCGAATGGTTCACCGGCGTTAATAATACTTTAGTACTAGTATTTTCTTATCATTTATTTTCTGAATGCATTTTTAATTTTCCAACGCTTTTTAGTGGAACGGAAAATGAATCTGAAACCAATTTTTCTTGGCAATGTATAATTTGACAAAAAATTTTCAAACAGTTGCCCCTATGAAAAAATTATTTGAAATATATTTTTCAAGTATGTAGGTCTTTTGAAGGAGAATAGGAGTCGACAAAATATTTTATTGGGCCGTCCCTAGAGCCTTCCCTGGTGCTCTGACAAGGAACTTGCAGGAGACCTTTTTCTGTACAATGTTCCGCTGGAAACAATTTCTTCTTCGATATATTTTTCTATAAACAAGTTTATTTGAAAAAATTTTGCATGCTACGAAAACGTGTTTTTAGATCCTCCTCTGAGCCATCTCTGGCTATCTGTCAAAAAATTTACTAAAAACCTATTCAACACAATTTTTCACCTAAATAATTTTTATCTTAAACATCATTTAATTGAACAAAAACCTATTTATCAAAAATCTAAACTATTTTCTCTCTTGATTCACCAATTTCACTAATATTCGATAGAGTTCTACCTTGAACCTCCAAAGGCTTATGTCTAAAATTTCCATGTTGAGCCGTGCCCGCGAAAAATGTGTCTCTCACAGGCAAACACACAGACATTTTCTTCACCCCTGCATCCTGAACTTTTGATTCAACAAAAATAATTACTGAGCCCGCCCTTGAGCTTTCTTTGGTTCTTTGACAATAATTTTTTTTTACTTTTCGATGCAAATTTTTATACTAAACAATTTTCAATTGAGATTTTTTTTTATTTGACAATAAATTCTTTTTGGATTCTCCCTAGAGTCCGGCGCAAATTTGTTTTACAGGTTATTAAATTACATAACTGAGGTAATTAATTCGAGTGATTCCAGATTATGTGTTATCACCATAGCAATACAATATTTTGATAATAATAGCATAATTGAACTGTAAATGCTAACTTATGCTAACTTCTACTTTTTATTGAGCCTTTAAAGTTGATGGAAAATTATTCAGTTCTAAAGAATTATCTATTAGATACATTCACTCTCAACTCTTACAATCACTCTCCGATATTGGAGTAAGGCAAGAATCTTTAAATCTGTTTCAAAATTACATCTCAAACAGACAACAGAGTGTACGAGTGGGGGTGTCTACAGTGACAAATTAACAATAGAATACGGTATACCGCAAGGTACGATTCTCTTTTCCATTTATATTAATAAGTTATTTAAATTAACGGACAGAGGAGATATTATTGGATTCGCAGATGATACATCTATTTTATATAAATCCAACACGCGGGTGGAATTAAAAACGTTAGTGGAAAGTGATTCACATACCATTAAGAATTGATTTGATCATAAGTTATTAACAGTTAATATAGATAAAACTAGCTATATACCATTTAGCTGCAATATGATAAGGCAACCATCATTTGAATCGATAGATATCGAGTTGAGGGAAACACATATAATATATTACCTGAAACTAAAGTGAAATACCTAGAGTTGTTTATTGATAGACATCTAAGATGGGATTTACATAGCAAATGCCATAAGAAAACTTCAAACTATATTATATAAATTTAGACATTTAAGTAATATACTAGATAAAAACAATTTAAAAACAATATACCAGGGGCTTTACTATGTATATACTTCGGTATGCGATGTAAAGCAACGACAGGCGCAGTTAGTACTTGGATGGGTGACCATTCCAACGGAAACCGCATCCTCGCCTCACACATCTTCCAGCGGCTTGTATATCAGTGTATGCGCGGAAGCTATGCAACCTTAGGCGAGGGTTGTATAGGAGATATACCATCCGTCGGAGGGGATGTAAAGCCGTCGGTCCCTTGTCTATTAAATGTTAGGCAAGTAAAAGATCCCTACTCTTCTTAAGGGAAGAGGTTCGGCAAAATTCCTGGTTGGGGCTAGCTCGTCTGCAGGCGTCGGTATTAGGCCTCAGTAGCGAAAATAGGCCGACGTTAAATAAATGTATATATATATAAAAAAAACAATATACCATGCTTTAGTAGAAAGTTACTTAAATTATGGTATCTTAGCTTAGGGAGCTGCTACAAATAATCATATCAGACCGCTTGAAATCCTACAAAAAAGATTTATCAAGTCAATAATTAAAGAACAAAAAACTTACCCAACGAAACTAGTCTATATTGATGCAAAAATATTTGATAAAAGACAGCTTTTTTACTATAATAGTAATAACATAATAAAAGGATAAAATAATGAAACAAGATTATATGAACGCTATCTCTGATATAACGAAAACAAAGAATATGTATTCCTTCAAAAGAAAATTAAAAAGTTTATCGCAATAATGCCTCGGGAAACAATCTATAAATAAGTTGATATAAAAAATTATTAAAAACTGAAATATCATGCTGCTGTGACAGGTATATTATTAGTATTTTAATTTTTATTCCGCAGTGTCAGTGTGTATATGCATTATCGTACTATATGCCTCTGATTTATATGTATGCATGCATGTTTCTTCATCTCGAAACAAGTGTCCTCGGTCACTTATCGAGTAACTTTGTATTTATTTACATTTCTTGTTCTGCTTTTTATATATAACTCCTTATATGTTGTTATTATTATATATTATTGTATATCAAAATAAGTTTTATCTCGCATAGTATTATTTGGAATACTGGACATGTTGCGATGTATAACGTAACAATAATTATTATTATTGTTATTATGTAAATAATTATATTATTATTATATAACAGATTTCACATTGTCCAGAGACCATTTCTTTATGTGCGGGCACTTATACTGTCCATACTAAGTAAGAAACCATTTAGATTTTAAGTAAGCCATTATTTTTCTATTGTCTGCCTTGCTAAACAATTGATTAACAGAATATTTACTTGATATATTATCATGTCTATTCTCTGCTTTGTGTTACAACTTTAACTCAGTTATGAAAATAATTGTTAATTATTCAAACGAACTATTTTGGCTATAGATTTCCTGAATTCTTGAACAATTTCAACATTACTAATCCCTTTTAGACTTTATTAAGTCAGGGAAAAGCACAAAAAATAAACGAACAAATATCGAAATTCGTAATTTATTTCAGCAAGTCACCAGGACATTGATAAATACGAATCAGTTAATTCAATACTGCCATGAAAATAACTTTGTCGTGATCAGTATTTTCAATTTAAATTGAATTTGCGTGTGTAAATTATGTTATAATTACAGCTTAATTTTAACAACTGGATATGACTGACTCCGTGACCTGATAATAAAAGTAAAACTTTGTAGATTGGTTTTAGTTTCGAATATGTATGTATTCACTCTTATTGTTCGCAAAGTTCCTTACTGTTATTATGATTGGCATGTAACTCCAGATCTTTATAGACATTTCGTAGATAAAAAAAATTTTATATGTTCAACAGAAAGTATGAATTCTTCGTATCAGTCTGTTATACTTTTCCAATTCGATAAAAGCAGTGTTGACACCTAGAAGCTTGAGTAAAGTTGCTGCTCTTACCCAAAGTTCTTTGACATTCTTATGTATGTTAGTATACCAATGGGAAAATACATATCAGGAATATAAACATATCTATACAAATATATATTTTTTTAATTACCGATTCATCTAATTTTGTCATTAGTTTAGGTTGGGGTTACTTTGGTTCGACTTGGAACACAAGTTAACATTGGTCAAACAACTTTTTAGGATACTACCTTAGACTTAAAGAGTATAGGAATTAATGAATAAAAAAAAATAAGATACTTGGAAATGCGCATCGTTCTGTTAATAAATTTCCTTCACTCTACAGTGTATATCACACAACATACGTATTTCCTAGCGGAAGCATTAGATTTTTCATTAAAATTTACAACCCTCACGAGGCCATAAAGTTTACAAAACCGCTATCATATAGACATTTAATGGCAGTATAAAAAAATAAACTGCATAGGGACTTTGTAACTTTCTAATTTAAAGAATTTAAAAATTTATAAAAATACTGTGGTCCTTAAAAACATAGTTTTATGCAATATACCATGCCTACCCAAAATCATAGATAAACAACGTTAAGAAAATAGAATTTGATCTTGTTCGTGCTTTAAGTTATTTAGTTGAGAGTGGGTTTTGAAATGTAACTATGGTACGCTTTCTTTCAAATTTCCCGTATTGAACGATGTGGTTACACTAAAAATCATTGCAAATATGAGTTACTGCCTGTAGTAAGGGCGATGAAGCTTCGTTACAAGAAATGTAAGCTGATTCGATGTTTAATAAAGTTTTATTGTGTTTTCGCTCTGCAAAACTAGTAATTGCTGTATAATCTTATAAAAGTACCACACATAGTAAATTTAAAATTACGTCGAATCATGGGCGAATTCTCCCATTTATATAATAATAATAATAGTAATAACGAAGTATTTATTGTCTATCAAAATTACAAAGTTAGTTAACACATATGATGAATAACATTGTGTTAATTGAGAGACAAAATGCAAATATTTAGTCATTTGCGTGCGCAGAGACCGATCTTTCATAAATACCTTAACATGTGTATAAATCAATGTAACAATGAGATGAAATAGTGTAGAATGGGGATGAAAAATAAGAAAGAGAGAGAAATATGAGGAAAGATGACACAAGATTAATGTTAAATTTATACACGTATGCGAGTGTACGTCCAATCATGCATACGCTCGTACCTACAGACATACCCAGTGCATATGCGAAGATGCGTGCGCACACACACGCATGCACACCATACATGTCCACAAGCATACGCATACACATGCTCAGACACACACACGCACACATCCATACAAATTAACTGAAGACAGCTTACTGACTTTTTAATAGATACTGCTTGTATTTGTGTTTAAAGTTATGTTCGAGAGTGCGAGACTAAGTACATTAATGGAGTTGACACAAGTTGCACTATTATAAGAGAATGACTGTTTCAAAAGTTGCTTGTTGTGGCTTGAAATAGTCAGCGAATGTTACAATTATATACATCAGTTCGGTAAAATAATTTGTCATGGAGATATGATAGAGATTTATACTTATTGATTTTTTAGGAAAAATATATCATATGTAACTTACGACGATACATATTAAGCCACTTAGCTTCCTTAAGTTTATGACATATACGTTATCTTGATCCGATACCAAAAATTAGCCGCAGGTCTGGTGTGGGTACTATCCAGGCAAGGACCATAAACCATAATAAGGTTTTAGTTTCCTTCCCCAAATAGTGTCTATGGCAATATATCATTTTTAAAGATATGTAAGCTTTGTTTAACACATAAGTTTCATGACTCTTAAAACGCAAGTCAGAGCAAATCACAAGTCCAAGATTTTTAGACCTGTCGCAGCATGATACTAATGAATCACCAATTTTAAACTGAGGTTCTGCCCTAACGGAATTAGTAAAATTCTTATTTCCAAACAAAATAATCGATGAATTACTGGGATTGATTTTCATCAGGTGATCATTGGAAATGTTATAGAGGATATTTAAATCGTTATTAATCATATTACTGGCATATTCTAAATCTTCAGGCTTAAACGAACAGCATAATTGCGTATCATCTGCATATAGATGATAATTACAAAATTGTAAGGATTCATGAAAACAAGAGGTATATATGGACCTAAAATGCTGCTTTGCGGCACTCCGGATCGAACTGTTAACGTGTTGAAAATCTTACTAAAGTCGAGGCAAGAATTCAAGCGATGCACGTCACGAGTGATCTCATTAAAGAAATTTTAATACCAACATAATTTTTAATCATTAATTACGTTAAAAAGAGTAATTCTTGACACTCAGTTATTAAGCTTTTTTCAAAAAAGTTACAGTTTAATGGGGCTTCATGATTCTTACCAGTATTGTATTATTTATAGAATTGATCTGTGACGTGCATCGCTTGAATTCTTGCCTCGACTATACCAATATTTACTTGTTGAGATCAGATAGGATCAGAATAGGTAGGAGGCCATAAAATCTCGGGCGCTATCACAAAACTCTCTAAAACATAACATATTCAGTAAAATTTCATGATTTAGAATAGTTCAGTAGTATTAAAGTGCTGATTTTATTGTAATTACAGGCTCTAAATATGTCATCAATTATGTCAGAAAGAGCAGAGGCACAGCTGAAGCCTAAACTAAAACCAGACTGTTCTTTGGGCAAGATATTATTTGAAGTCAAAAACAGTTTAATTTGAGACTCCATGATGTTTTCTAAGATTTTAGAGAAAGTAGGCAATACACTGATAGATCTTATGTGACTAAATTCGTTTATTCTTATTAACTATCTTCCAGGTCTCATCAATGACAATAAGTTTAGGGACCTAGACTTGTCTGAGTAAGAAGACGGCGACCTATAGTTTATATTAGATTTCAAATCACTTCTTGAAGATAATTTATAATTGAAAATTGCTTCGCAGTGACCCATTTTGCGACGTATATTCAGAGAGAAAGCTATACACTCTAACTACTGTGCTATCTTCTCTGAATTCCCCGTATATCTTAAATTACATATTTACAAACTGTTGTTGGATAACGTAAACTCTAAAATAAACTAAATAAAAGTGGCTGTATATAAAATCTGAAAACCACATAGTATCGGCCGCCTTCAGCACACACCTTACTTGAGAAAACATGATGGACATATACACTTTACCAACTTGACAGAGAAATTTATATTACACGTAGTCGTCAATATTTACAAAAATCTTTAGAATAGGAAATCCTTCAGATGTGTGTGCTGAAACGCTTAAAGAGAAGCAAAAAAAAATTGCCCGAAGCAGGAATATATAATAAAAGTAAACATGTTTCTCTGTTATTCTTAAATTATTATGTTGGATAAAATTCTTTTAAAAACAACCTAAACAGATGAGTTTCTTTTACCGCCAAAAAAATGCATTAATATATTTGAAATTTATGAGAGGCTAGCGATAAATCATTTTTTCTCTAAGAATCTAAGCTGAAGCATCCATTATTTTATATAGCTATATTTCAGTAAAGGAGGTCGCATGTATTTTGGTTTCTATAAAAATAAAGAAACAATCTGTGCGAAATAATATTGGATCATTAGATTTTTTTTGTAGACATTTGAATCAGACAATAACGTAATAATGATAATAAATACCAAATTGTTTTGCTCTTTTTTGTATTACCACAAATAATACATGGATGCATAATATATTTTTCTTCAAACGTCTTTTCAACTTAAACTGATATTTCTCTGGCACTTTGTTTGACCAACTTACTTAGGTGTTATTGCCTCTAACGAACTCTGAGTGGCAGTAAAAAGCCTTTAACTACCACTCACGAGCGGCATTAAAAGTATTTGTAGTATTTATTTAATTCGTAATCGACGTTTGAAGAAAAATAGCATGTTATATGTAGAGTAAAGTGATTTTTTTTGTCTTCCTTTGTTATTTATTTTTGAGAAAGAATTGAGGCAACATATGCGGACGACTAGCTGGTTTAAGTCGGAGCAGAGAGCCGTGGGCCTAGAATATTCGTAAGAGTGGAGAAACTTACTCTTTTTGAAATGTACGGCATAAATGACAGATTTCTGTTTATTTCGAGAAAAGGAGACAAAGAAAAATTGATGTTAAATTGGGCCCCATCTATAGTGAAATAAGTAGAATTGTCTCTTTTTCTCGAATATTGTTGGTAAGAGAAATAAAAAGATAGTTTAAAATGAATGTTAAAATATATTACATGAATAATAGATAAATCGGTTTATAAAGACTAATGGAAAATTAAAAAAAAAATATATATATATATATAACAAATTTATACCAGGATACTAGATTGACTATTGTTGAGGTGACTAGTTCTGGGACAGCAATCCAGGCCCACAATTGTCTCTTGTTGCAAGAATAGAATCTAAAGTTTCCTTGGCAATTTACGTCTCTCAATGAAATGGAGTGAAAATCGTAGGGAAGTTAACCGACTAGGTGGTTTATGAAAAGTTAACGAAATTTTATCTATATGAAAGATAAGCTGTGCAAAAGCTATGCAGGAATGAAGAAGCTATGCAGAAACGTATACAGAAATGTATAAGTATATATATGCATATACATATAAGTACATAAGTACATATAAATATGTAGAAATATATAAGTATATAAAAGCACATATATAGAATATAAGTATATAAATATATAAATATCTAAGCTGATTTCATAAATTATAAATTGCCAAAAAATGAAAAAGAAAGGAAAAAATATTTTAAAACCATGTGGTACATATAGTATTTTAACTACTTATTAACTTAAAAAGAATTGACCTTGAATTTAAATTTATTTTAAAAATAATTGAAATTACATCAAAGGCAAAAATTGAAGATTAATTAAATTTTAAATGAGTAATAAATGAAATTACCTGGATGTTATTGTTAACGCGGATATAAAAATGTAATATCAATTACTGAAGTCCACAGTTAAAATTTATATACGTTCGAATCAGTACAAAGGCTGCAAGCAAATGATTTCCTGGTGAGTTTTACTGATAAGGTAAACTTTTTTTTTGATCCTATTTACTGCAAAATAATACTACCAAATAAACTTGATAAATCTAATTCCCTAATTAAATTGAAAGCTATAAAATACAGAAATAGTACAGGTATGGCCATCTGTCAATGGTTGAGTTAAGCGCAACAACTTGCAGGTCGCAAATTCTACAAGTTCCTTTACTCACAACTAAATTAGTGGCATATGATAGATAAAAGGAATGTATAATAAAAGTTTTTTTTATTACCTCCATACCACAGCTGATTTGCCTTTGCCTCACAATTTGTAATTTCTATTTTATACATAACCACAAATATGAACAGCCATAATAAATAGTAAAACATATTGTGAGAACTTATATCTTATAGGATATACTATATATACCTAGTAATGAGAGAAGGTAAGGAACATAACCATATGTACTTACATAGTAAATAAAAATATATAAATTGATATACAGGTATCTGATTTAAATAAATGTTTTGTAGACAATTGTTTCCTGGTATGCTATCAGAGATACATAATAGTTAATAGAACATGACTGAGTTCCTAAGATATAAAAATATGTACATAACATAGTGTGAAAAATGGTTTAGCAGTTATAGAAGTAAAATTCTGTTAGTTGAATATAGTTTCACTTACAAAAACTGAATCAAAATGTTACACAGATCGTGCTAAATATAAACAAAACACTAGTTTTTATATGAAACTGTTAAATGGACATAGGCCATGTAACACTGGCTGTTCTTCAAGTACATCCACGATACAAGAAAATGTCACTTTTACTCCATATAAAACAATATATCATTTCTGTCAAGAAATAACAATTTATGCGACAGCTAGTGAAAAAATAATATAATAAAGTTGGAATATTGTAGGTAATTTTGGTAGATAACTGTTATGTACCGTCCTCAATCCCGAGGTGATAAACTGGTGGATGTTCAGGGAAAAATCCTATATGAAAGATGTAAAATTGTAGTACTATGCTCATCTCCGGGTATGGTTTTAAATAATTTTAATATCAAAATCTTGATTTCAAATAATGACGAAGATATAGGGGTGTCTTCATTTTAAATGAAACGCATTGTATGTCCGAAGTTCTTAAGGCAGCAACGTTGGTTAGCTTACAGCCGGGGCTAGTTCAATACATTTACAGCCGAGCAGCTCAGGGCGCCAGTAACCTAAATAAATGCCTTATGTTTCCCAGGTAGTTTGCTTTAGGTGGGCATACCCAAGATAGAGAGAGATCCGATAAGGAAATATTTATTATTTTTGGCCATAACTTTTAATACATTTTTTTTAATACATATATTATTATTTTATTATTTATTATACATATATACAAGAATAGTCCTGTGACTAAACTTCGCCCTTTATGAACATTTCTTAATAAAGACCTTTATTATTATTATTATATTGGTAAAAAAGTATAAGACTACCTAAGTAGAACCATGACAGGTGTAGTGATTTGAATTGTCACTCAATAATAACCAGTTGTTGTTAGTTAATTTAAATTAAAGGATAGTGCCAATCTTCATATCATGTAGTTTTAAATTAAATAATTTTGCAAACAACTGAAATTATTGAGTGAAAATTCATATCACTAGACCTGTCATAGATTTACTTAGGTAGTCTTATAGTTTTTACAACAATATATTTTGGATTAAAAAAAAGTTATGGCCAAAATTATTAAATATTTGCTTATTGGATCTCTCTCTCTCTCTCTCTCATGGATATGCCCATCTTAACGTTCGGTTACAAAACTCTAAAAAAAAAAAAAAAAAATTCTGGATCTAAGAACAGTACAGTGCTTAGGAACAGCTCTGAGGATGAGATATGCTGCTTGATATGTAAAAACGAAATTTGCCCGATAATAAATTTGCGCATTGTTGGTTGCATACTATTAGACGATTTAAAGTTCATAAAATTACTGCCTTGAATTGCCGAACAACAATTACACTAATTAATTTAATATTAAACTTCATAGACAAAATTCGAACATTACAACAACAGAATAGTAAACGATGAAGTTCAAAGCAATAGTTCTCAATTTGAAATTTGCCTTTACATAATGTTTATTCCCTAAATTTAACGGTTGTACGATACAGAGAGATCATAGTTATGTTATAAAAGATATATTCCAACGTAAAAGCTCAGTCAAATCAGCCCGATTTTATAGAGTTAAAGTTAACAGTGAAACTACAGGAAAATGCTGCATAACGATTTTATTAGTATTGGATAAGACAAGGGAATATGTTCGGTCTATAGGAATGTCTGAATGTTTTCTTTATTCATCTCACTCCAGTACAGGGATAAATACGAGTCGACCGGGGCCACATATGCTACATATTACCCCGATGTCCATCGACTTGGTAAAGTTCGAGATAGCGTCTCACCTTTGAGGGGTCAAAGGCAACGCCTTACCATTTCATAACTTTTTGCTAGAGACAAGCGTATGACTTTGGAGGAAGAAGAAATCGGGCTGAAATTGGATTTTGTCAGACCTGTCAAGCGATCTTCTACAACTTTTTTTCTGTTCATGTTCTACTCTAAAGGCTGCGTTGGAAAGTAAAGAAAATCAAGTTCTCAAAAATCATTATTTAAGCCCAGAGGCTTATTTTACTGGAGAATTTTAGCTTGTGAGTTTGCAACTTATAGCAATTATAGCACTATATTAATCTTAGCCATTTTTGAATGTTTGTATATTTGTGATTGGAGTATAAATGTATCCATTTTTCTGTCCCAAAAACATTTATATTCCAATAACAGTTTTTTTGTACAGTAGTAAATATGTAGGAACCTGTAATTTTTATGTAAATAATGTACTCTTCCATATGGGCCATGAACTTCTGGAACAGCCTGTACAAATTATTTTTAGCAGGAGGCGGTAAGACATTGAAAATATTCCTGCGGGAAACTCCCCAACACGTGTCAAGAGTAAGGAAGGACACCCGGGAAATGTGATGTAAGGTGTCTAAGGATTCAGAAAGGCAAAGCGTTGGTTTGGAATATTAGTACGCCGCGATTTACATGTATATTCAGTTAGGCACAGGTAAATTAGGTTATAAGCGGCCGGGACATTGTTCGTAGAATCGGGCCGTGGTTATCAAGCACGGCTGATAACAACTGTGATAACCCGCCATTTGCATTTATATTTGAATTTTGATAAACACACAAAGCTGTTACACTGTTACATGGTCCGTGGCCCTATAAGTGAATCGTGCACACGCCGATTTGCGTCAGCATTACCCGTATTACCTAACCACTCCTATGTAAGATATTGCAAAATTTTGGCCTTAACTCTCTTGGGCAATTACCATATTCTAAGGGTTCGATTCTGCTTCAACTACATCATTTTCATAATTTTAGTTTCAGATATTTAAATTTGTTCTCTGCCGGCTTAACTTCCTCGAGGAGATAAGCAAAATACTTATGTTTTTGTTTATTTATTTTTACTAAAGTTTGTCTATTTACCTAAACAACGTGAATGCATATTTTTTTATTATTTTTTATTTTATGTTATATTGGTTACGACTGCCCAGACAGAAATCCAATTAGAGGGCAGGAATTTTACAAACATAAAAAGAAAACTAAATAATAATTAAAAGTAAATAACTTATCTAAACTAGACAATTAAATGACAATAAAAATCAACAAAATACATCTCTTATTAGTATAATCCTAAGAATTGTAATCTAATATTTTCGAAGCTACAGTTATTGTGCAGACTTGAACATTTCGCATTTTGGGTATACTAGTATTAAAAATATCTATATTATTATAAATAAATAAATAATTTATTCATGTTCATAACCAGTGGTTTTACATAATAAGTCAGAAATACAGATATTGTATAATACATCAAACAAAATAAAACGTTGGAAATAAGTTAATATATAGCAATATCACATAAATACTCGTCAAATATATAGTATGTTCCATTCAGCAGAATTTGTTTAATTTTCGAGTGAAACTTGTTTTCAGGTAACATCCTGATATCAAGTGGCAACTTGCTAAAAAATTTAGGGCCATAGTAATTCGTTGCATTACGACTTTTCTCTAACCTAGTAAGATCTAGCCGAAACTCATTTCTCTGTCTAGTGTTATGTTTATGAATTTCTCCATGAGAAACATAGTTATTTAAATTTTTTTTTCTACTCCCTTATGTAAATTTGCTGTTTTTCCTACAGTCTGTAGAATGGATAAGTGGGCCATTTCAGTTAACTGAACGGGTATATTTCATATACGTTCTAGGATGGATATGAAATCGACCAATCACAGTTCGTGTATTAAGTACATAGGCAACTATTCGTTTAAAAAATTCAAGTTAGCGCGTAAGCTGTCAAAGTAATTGTCAGTGTGTATTCGCGCAGTTTGAGCTAGAAAATAATTTAAAATGAGTGATTCCAGTGAAGAATCGATAAACGGTATACCACCTAAAATTTTACTGAAATTATTATATACAGACAAAATTTTAGAGATATATTATGACAAAAAAAAAGTAGCTATATGTGGGGATTGAACCTATGATCTCTTGCATTTCGAAGCGTGCAAGCAAGCAAGCAAGCAAAATAGATTTATTAAAATTAAATGGTACAGAACAGTTGCCTAGCCAGAGTCTGCCCCGGGGCCGATCGTGCAACCACCGCGCTGACGCGATGGCGGGTTGCATGGTCGGACGGGACAGGTCTGGATCGGCGAAAACAATAATTAAGAACAACTAAACCTACACACTCCTATTTTACGATGAACAAATAAAAACTAGGTAATACAATTAAAATATATCCAAAAAACAGATTTAACAAAACTTAAAAACTACACTACATTTAGAGAGCTCTCGCACAAAACACTTTTTAATTTCGCAGTTGACGCTAGCACCTCAAATTAAAACGAGGAGCCTTCCGCGAGGTGTGTAACATCGGGCTGCACATAGGCTGGCCTAAACTGTGATTTTAAAAATTTGGATTCCAAGAAAATTATAATTTATTTGAAATTTTGATGGAAACGAATTTAGAAACAAAAATGTACAAACTACTACTGGCTACTGGCTACTGAAGCTTTTATAAAATGTTTGCACCTAGAGCATAAGATTTAGCAAAAGCCAAACTTGTATATTAAAATTTGATTGAAACTATTATTTGTAGTTTTTTCTTAATCCGGTCGTAGAAAAAGTATACTGTACAACTCGAGTGGATTATCCATATCGCACTCAAAAGATTGAGGCACTTCGCCTACGGCGTCGTGCTCAAACTTCTTTCTCGTGCGATATGGCTATCATATCCACTCTTGTTGCACAAACTACTATTAAAGTACATAAGAGGTGCGAGAATGAAATAACTAGGAAGTTTCAAGACATTCAGCTCATTAAATTTTTGTTTGACGTCCTTTCTAAATGGTAAACCTGACATTATTCTCACAACACGTCTTTGTAGTGAAAATATTCTGCTTAGATGAGCTGAGTGTTAAGTTAATTACTTGTAGATTCGTTTGATACACAAGCCTTACGTTTATAAGTTGCAGTTAAGAGAAAAGTTTGTTGTTTTTTTTTATTCATTTATTTAACGTCGACCTATTTTCGCTACCAAGGCCAACCACCGACGCCAGGGGATGAGCTCATCAGTGTACAGACACTGTGGTACAGACAAACTGTGGGTGTTTGGCAAAATTTCCAGGTTATGGGTCCCAGTGCCTACACAGGTAGGCACTGGGACCCATAACCTGGAAATTTTGCCAAACACCCACAGTTTGTCGTGGGGTAGGGATCTTTAAGCTCACATCGTAGATACACGGAATCCACAGTTTTACATCTCTTTCGAAAGATGGTGACGCGAGCAGATCCGCTCATTCAATATATCTCATCGACTTGCTATGACCCGGTTTTGAACCGGGGCCGTCTGCGTGCGAGGACGCGCCACTTTCCATCACACCACCAAGCCGACCAGTGCCTAGTTAATGTGTCAAGTGACAAAGTGCAACGAGAATTGTAAATACGTTCTAGTTAAGTTTCCTGAATGGTTTTCGGTTTTTTACCAAAAATAAAATCCGTGGCGCCCAGCTTTCCTTTCGAGATTTTTACTTGAAGAATAATTGTGTTAGTATCTGAGTATCTAACTTTATCAAGCTTGTATATTAACTTTTGGTACATTGAACATGCTAGATTTTGTTCACATTTGTAAATTACATTTTGTTGTAGTAAAAATTCTCTGTATTAGTTTAGTTATTTTGCTATGACTTGATTGCGTATTCGAATACCGTAGATCTTACAGAATTCTTAATTTGCTTTTGATATTGATGTAATTTTTTGTATGTACTATGGCCTCTGGGTCATCCATTTTTTTGTAACACAGGATTTGCTTTTACATTGTTTGTGTCTCGTTAATCTAGTTTTCCCTCAGCCCTTGATATTGAGCTAGCTAGGGCCTTTGAAGTAGATATATTTTTAAAGAAATTTATAGTCAAAATTTTAAGTTGTTTCAATACGAGAACTTCTCCAAAGCCTTTGATAGAATTGACCAATCTATTGTATAAGTATCTCACTGGGCTTTCTATACTACTGTTAAATTTATTCAAATCTTATCTTAGCCAAAGAACACAATATGTTGAATGTCGGGACGTAAAATCATTCAAAATATCAGTTACATCAAGAGTTCCCTAGGGCTCTGTTCGGGGGCCTCTCCTTTTCACACTATTTATTAATGCTATTTTAGATAATTTAGATGTATGTTATTTACTGTATGTGGATGACATGAAGTTGTTTCGCAATATTAGCTCTGAGGCAGACTGCGAAAAATTACAAAACGATTTGCAGAGGGTGGATGATTGGTAATCAATGAATAATCTTCCACTAGCCGTTGATAAGTCAACTACTAAACGATTATCAATTAAATGGCAATACATTACACCGCCCTAAGCATATGAGAGATCTTTTGCGACAGTGAATTAACTTTTAATATACATATCAATAACGTAGTGCAATCTTCTTTTGAAAATTTGGGCTTTATAATAAGAAACTGAACCGGTTTTACTGGCGTGAACACGTTAACGCTACTTTCTAATTCTTTGATCAGATCAAAACTTGAATATGCTTCACTAATGTGGAATCCCAACTATTTGCCTATATCGGCAGCTTAGATGCAGTGCAAAGACGATTTCTTAAGTATTTATTCTTTAAGGAAGAACAAGTTATATCCGCCAATTGGAATACCATAAGGCCTTCTACTTGATAGATTCTCATTACCTTGCCTAAAAGATCGCGGAATTAGAGTCATTAGTGTATCTGTATAAAATACTAAATAATAAAATATACAAATACGCTTTCACTGAACACTGTGCATTGTGCAATAATTCTTCTTTTTTTTTGCAAAGTATCTGTGTTTTCTCCTCCTACGCCTGTTCAAATTATATTATGTATTACATGTTGTTATATATATTATTCTATTTGACTTATTAATATGCAGTTTATGATATTTGTTTATAATCCTCTGTTTTCCCATCCAGTAATTAGCTTTGGCGTTAATAAATTTAAAAACAATCTTCATTATTATATTACGTGGCTTATGCAATCAATTTTAACTGCACTTAAAATATGTACAACCTTACAACTTTTATGTGAAACCTTGTATTTATCTCTAATAATACCATCCTTCGGAGGGGATGTACGGTCCCTTGTCTATTAAATGTTAGACACGTAAAAGATCCCTACTCTTCTTAAGGGAAGAGGTTCGGCAAAATTCCTGGTTGGGGATAGCTCGTCTACAGGCGTCGGTGTTAGGCCTCAGTAGCGGAAATAGGCCGACGTTAAATAAATGTATAAAAAAAAATAACAAAAACAAAGGGGGAGTCAAGAAATAATGAATAATCCTGTACTTTTCACAGGATATATTTATTTTAAACTTTTATACTTTAACATAAACAACAAAAAAATCCTCAGTTTGGAATACAAAGTATTTATTACTGAATTAAAATGTAATAGACTTTAACAATTGTTTAATAAGTGAAAATTATTTTCAATTCAAATGCAACTGATCTGTTAAAAGGGTCTACACTATCGCTGGCACGATCAGAAGCAAACCATTAATTTAATTGACACTAACAAATAATATTTTCTGGGAGTGAAACCGTGAAACTTTTGTCACAATTTGTTAAAACAAACTTTTTATTCGCTAGTCTGGTGGCTTTGGCAATATAAGACGCGAACAATGCTTGCGCTGTCAAGATGATAAATATGTTCCCAAGCAATCATCCAGTCATTCGCGCCTTTTTTGAGTATTAAATTTGAAGTGAAATTCGTCTAATTATTACTTGATTAATGGTTCTTGTGTTGGGCGGATATTGTAGGAATAATTAATGTTTCCATAATGGGAAATTAGTAATGCAATATCTCAATAAAAGGTAAATTTGCTAACGGCTCTGTAAACACCGATTTTCCATTCCATTTTAATGTGTCGCTAGAAATTTAATGACTCATGGACATATACACACGTATATATGTCAATAACTTTTTTCTTAAATATCCAAATACACCTTTTGATGAGGTAAGTTATTGCTGATAAATGTTTTTTGAACCGATAGTTTGATGCAATAACAGTCTGGGAGTTTTTGAAAGCATGACTTAATTTCTTTTTTATATATTTTGCATGAAGTTATGCAATGTTTCTAATGCTTACATAATGCTGTCTTCTGGTTAAGTAACTTTCGATCAGATAACCTGAAGCATCCTCTGTAGATAAATTATTTCGGAACTAAATTTTAGATAATATATTGTACTTTTCAAAAACTATCAACTCTTTTTTTAAAATTATATTTCATAGAATTTTGCGAACGATTACATTGAAAATATTAGTATCTAGTTGATTACTTCTGTTCTGTCGCCACGTTTGTAAAACGATTTAATAATTTTTAATTTGAATGACTAAGGCCATATACCATAACTTGTACTTAAATAAGCGGCCCTGCTTTTGCGATTCTGATTTTAAGGTATACTTTATATGATTTGTAAAAGTAAATTGATTGTCAAAAGTGACTCCTAATATAATAAAAATGTAAAATATTGTAAATGAATATGTTTTAAATTATAATGACTGATTTTATATCAGTAATATAGCAAGAGATTCTTTAGGTACATTTAATAATCTGAGTTTATTAAATATTTGTACTTTCATACGTTCCAAACAGGTAGAAATTGTTAATTAAACCATGCTGTTTAATTTCTCAATTTAATTAAAATGACATAACATTCCAATTCAGATATTCAGATTGAAAACTATAATAATTATATGATAATATAGTCATTGTTGATAAACCGAAATAGTACAACGTGAGGAGCATTTGCCTATATGATATTCTGCAACATAAAATCCTTTATTAAATATTTATACGAATGCAAAGTTCAGAAACACTCCGCAAAATGCATTGTTTACAAAATTGAATGTCTTCTGCAACTGACTGGAGAGCAATTCTTGTAGATAACTGCATATGTACCAAACAGTTTACTGAAATAATTATACATCAGTGTGTCATTGAAATGCAAATGAAATGTTACAAACACCGTGTATAATAATAACTGTTAATTATTTTTATTTATCTCTCAGATGCACAAAACATGGAAGTTACGTAACTGACTTAAACTACTGGTAGCAAATTGCAAATAATAAGCTCACTAAAAGGCGAGATTGTGCGACAACTAGACTTTCAAAGTCCTTATCTGCATCGACATAATATTTACCTATTTGCTTAGGGCTTTCCTCGTTTGTGCATATTGGGAAGTCTCTGGTGACGGTGTAATAAGCCGATAAATTAGAATAAAAAATTGGTATTATATGTAGCTATCACTATCCTTTAAGACAAATAAGGGCCTAAAACAGGGACGTCTTATATCACCCACTTTAATTAAACTGTATATTAACAAAGCTCTAAGAACGGGTAAGGACTTGAATTTAGGAGATTACACTATTAGACATACGACAGATTATAATTATTTCACAATAACACAAGACGGTAGAGACGATATGGATATAAGGAAAAAAATCGGCCAAGAAAAGACAATAATAAGACAGCTACATCCCTTCTTGTGGAATAATAGCATAACGGAAAAAACAAAAAAACAGATATATTCCACAATATTTGAAAGCTGTGTCGCGTATAGAGCCGAACTGTTGGTAATGAACACATTGGAGGAAATATATAGAAACCAGCTACATAGTACATAAATCACTTAGAGACCAAGAACCTTATAAATGTCAACGTCCAAAAAAAAATATAAATTGAACCACCAGACCTCAATCTACTCCGCCGAAGCTATGGGGATCATAGAAGCGTTAGAATATATTGAGGAATAAAACTGCCAAAAAGCTCTAGTCCTGTCTGATTCGCTGTCTGTACTAACAGCCATTAAAAATAAAATGGATTTTTAATTCTCCTTTCCGTAATCCATATATTCTCAAAACTAAATATCTAGTAAGTAAACTAACTGAGAGAAATTACAGAATAAAGTTTATTTGGGTCAAAGCTCATATCGGCCTTGTCAATAATGAAAAAGCCGACCAGTTAGCTAAAGAAAGTATCGTTACAGGAATAACCTTAAATAATGCACCATGTCTAGAAGATTACATTGGTAAATATAAAGTTCTACTAAAATAGCAGTGGTCACAATAATGGAGTGAATATTGTTTCACTAATTCAACAGGTTATACACTCATACAGCAAGAAATCCCACAAGAGCACTGGTATTGTAGCTGCAATTATTCAAGAAAGAGCATAACAAATATAAGTAGACTTAAGTTTGGGTATGGATGTTACCCGTATCACTTACATTAAGATAGGTATTTATAGTAGCATCCAATCTATGTCAAGAATGTAATGAATTTGGAGACCTAGATCACATTTTCTTTAAATGCCAAAAATATATACAAGAATCTAATGAACTATATAACAACCTAATTAAAATGAAAATAGACACCCCTTTCAATCTTTTGCGCCTCTTGGCATTAAATAAAAAAAAAAATTACTTTTATTTATAAATCAGACAAAAATCAAAATTTAGAACAAGTTTAGCTTGTCACCCATTTGTCTGTCCCGTTATGTTTCAACCCAATTTATCCGTAATCAGTAAATGTGTATGTGTACTGTATCCTTTTGTGGTCTATCTAAAACTTTTATACTCGATTAGTATAGGTTAGATTTAGGTTAAATTTAATTAATAGTATATAAATATTTAACAAATTAGTGTCTGGCTGTGGGTCAATCGCCTTAATGCCATTTAAGGAAAAAAAAAACCTTATAAATATTAGGATTTTTATTAGGTTGCTTTCGATTTCATTAATATAATATTTGGTTAAAAGTAAAGGTTGGTAGAAATACTATAGTCTTGGGGGTAGTTTATTGTCCACCACATCAAAATCTGGTAAACTGTTGTTACATGGCCTATGTCCATTTAACAGTTTTATATAAAAACTAGTGTTTTTTATGTTCGGCACAATCTGTGTATCATTTTTATTCAGTTTTTGTAAGTGAAACCGTTTTCAACTAATAGAATTTTACTTGTATAACTGCTAAACCATTTCACACTGTTTTCATATTTTATATCTTAGGAACTCAGTCATGTTTTTCTACACTATTACGTATTTCCGTTCTATACAGCATTATCTCAGGAAACAATTGTCTACAAAACGTTTATTTACATCAGATACCTATATTTCAATTTATATATTTTTATTTACTATGTAAGTACATGTTCCTTCCCTTTTCTCATTACAAGGTATATATAGTATATCTGATAAGATGTAATATATTTACTGAGTTCCCACAATATGTTTTACTATTTATTTACAGCTGTTCATATTGTTGGTTATGTACAAAATAGAAATTACAAACTGAGGCAGAGGCAAATCAGCTGTGGTATGGAAGTAATAAAAACTTTTATTATAGATTCCTTTTATCGATCATATGCCACTATTTTAGTTGTGAGTAAAGGAACTTGTAGAATTTGCGACCTGCAAGTTGTTGCGCTTAACTCAACCATTGACAGATGGCGATACCTGTACTATTTCTGTATTTTTATAGCTTTCAATTTAATTAGGGAATTAGATTTCTCAAGATTATTTGGTAGCATTATTTTCCAGTAAGTAGGACAAAACAAGTTTACCTTATCAGTAAAACTCACCAGGAAATCATTTGCTTGCAGCCTTTGTACTGATTCGAACGTATATAAATTTTAACTGTGGACTTCAATAATTGATATTATATATTTATATCCGTGTCAACAATAACATCCAGGTAAATTTCATTTATTACTCATTTAAAATTGCGTAACTCTAAATATTGGTGACAATTCACGCAACTTATTTTGTTTTGTTCCTTACAAGGGTCTATGGTCACATTCACACTTGATGAAATCATATCACCGATTGATAGCTTGCATTAGATTTAAAATTGAACCAAGTTAAATCATTCAAATTTCACAAAGTGTGCTTTCATCGGTTCAATAAGTAGTGTATTAGAGATTTATTGGACGCTAAGAGCAACATATTCCGCTGGGTTTAAAATCCCTTTGCTTTAACATAGTATAACACAGGCGAGCCTCAACAAGGGGATTTTATTGAACGTTACAGATTGTGTTATACATATGTATATATCTTCAGATTTTAGAAAGTTTCGTGTACTATGCCAGTTTTGTTCAGTGTAATAATAGTTAATTGCACAACTAGTAAGAAAAATAAGGATATTATCTTACGAATGTACAATCACATGAATAAAATAATGTCCCATTTTATTGTGGGTTACAACCAATGTTTTCCAAGGCTGTTCAAAAACTAACGAAAACAGGTAAAATAGTACATTTCTGATACAAGTGCTAAAAGCAGAGAAAGATATCGGAAGATCCCTACGAGGAAAATAAAATCACTTTCAACACATTTGTCTTTGTCAGTATTCATAATTGTTTAATAACGATGTAATCATCCTTAAACAATTTTATGTTGCCTCCGCAATGAATAAATTTACTTATATGTCCAGTGGAATTATGGAACGCAAAAAACATTTTTCTTTTTGTTGAAATAGGCATAAAATGTGATGAAACATCGAGATTTTAAATTTGAGCGAAAAAATTTCTTTCTGTTGGTCTGTAACTTATTTTGTGCGCACGTTTACTCTGGAACCGTTTATGATATTGACTTGAAATTTGGTACACTTAAGTATTATAACGAGATCTAGAGGTAGATTGATCTAATTCTATTGAAGGATTCGGGGTAAATGGAGCAAATAAAGGTAAATAGGCAAAGCAAGCAGGTAAGAGTGCATAAAATTGCAATTTAAGGTATGTATGAAAAGTCAAGGTCTCAAAATTTTTTTAGCATCAGCCACCCCCCACTATCACCCCCAATACCACTCTCACACTATTGTGAAAGGGAGTAAAAAAAATCAAAATGTGACTTAGTGTATACAAGAACGAAACGTCTGAATAAAAATTTTTGGCGTTAGCTACCCCCTCTACCACCTCCATTGCCAACCCACCCTATTATTAAAAACAATAAAACGTTAAATTGGGATTTAGTGTGTGTACGAGAACCAAGGGCCTCTAAAAGATTTTTAACATTAACCACCTCCTCTACCACCTCATTGCCACCCCCACCCTATTATTAAAGGAAGTAAAATAATACATTGAGATTTAGCGTGTATAAGACTTGGATATAAAATCTGGATGTGGCAGTAGTGATTCCTTGGGCAGCGGTTTTTAACACGCTTTTATTAGCTTCACCTGTATGTTTGTTTGTATGTAACAGAATCTTTAAACATCATTATCACTCACTTCAAAACGTCAGATTAAACTGAAACAGTTTTTAAATAAGTGAATTTCTAGTTGTGTTAAGACTTTTTATAATTACACATGTAAGAATTTTATGACCTTTTATCTGCTTTTGCAGAAGGCGTCTAGGTTAAGTTTTATCAATTTTTGTTTCCGAACCAGACCTATTCCGTCCGATATTGCAATTCGCGACCGCGTTTAACGCGATGTTTGCACGGTAGGTTCAGGGATGTGTTCTGAGGAAGTACTGTTGTATTTTTAATTTGTAATAAAGGCTTGTTTAGTTGAGTTTACTATACATACATAATTTCACAAAAACTCGTTCAGTTGTTCTCGAGATATGGATCGTCTAAGCTCCCAGTTGGACACACTGTATACATGTAAACGATATAATTCTATAAATTATAATAAAACACTTTTCGCTTTGTTTTTATCATTATTTCAATATAATCAAACGTTACTCAGCGCGCTCATTTTCCAACTTTTGACAAAAGAATGAACATTCACTCGTCCGTTCGTTCTCGTATGAAACGTTTGAAACGACACATGTTGAGTTCGTAATGTTTAATTACAATTAGTGATAAAAACACAGTAATAGCTGTTCTATTAGATCATTAGTAATTTTTAGTAGAAAACAGCACAAATAAATTTATCCATGCTTGTCATTTCTCCCTATGTTTTAATAATGCCGTTTGTTCACTACTAAAAAAAGGTAAATTTTCAGGACAATTCATGCAAATAACCGATCCGTAATTGCCACCTACTTTTTACGGAGCAAGTTAACTGGACTGATATATTGTTGGTGTACTGAAATATTTTATAGTTCGACAAAGTATCTAATGGTTTATTTGAATCGCTGCACATGACGACAATAACCTTGGAGGAAATCGATTCCATGATGTCGGTTGTTTGTCTTTCACAAACAATTTACTCACCAATGAACATCCTTTGACTATGGCCAGATATATACGATAACTTTGCAAAGTACCTGAACTTCAAATGTATCTGGGCATTTCCACTCATTACCCTTTACCTTAAAACACATGCACCGTTGAACTACTAAATTAACTATTGCCATATTTAATGTGGCTATATGTAGAACTATTTTGGATATTGCACGATTTTACCGGGCTGCAGTGTATTAATTTTAATTAGAAATAGTACACAGAAGTGCCGTTGTGTACAGTATTCATTATACAGTCAGCTTTTACGTGACACTGGCTTGATGGGAAGATGGACTAATAGATTAATTTTCTTAATTTGCAGTTTTCTCTGCTGCATATGAACTTTTATTTTAAGATTTAATATGTACCCTACTATTACTAGCATATTTTGGGCTTGAAAAAAGATTTAGAACATTTAGAGACTTTTTTTCGTGCTTTCCATCATAGTACTTTGGGCTCTATTGAACAAAAAATTTTCAAACAGTATATTTGGGGGTTAGTCTCAAATTCACATCCAAAGCCAATCTACTAAACGTGGAAGTAATTAAATATTTTGAAAATGACCGTTCATATACTCACAAAATACCTACTTCAATAATATCGTGAAAACTTCATATTTCATCAAATCTATTGTAAAATATTAAGACATTTTGAAAAACTGCTATGACCGCTATATAGTATATATTGTACATAATTTACATAATATGAATTTTTACTGCATAGAAGAACTACAAATAAAGGTTATGGTGGTATAAAAACAATAAGTAATAAGTAAGTCGTCGAGTATTTTAAATTACATTACACACAAAATTTTGTACGAATGAGTTGATCGATTACGAAGTCACAGATTTTTTGTAGAGAAATTTCGATATTGTCCCACTATGCGATGTTGGCTATCTCAAAATAATGTCACCTGCATTAACTTGACAAGTTTTGACTTGTAGCATAATGTATAAAAAGCATATAAAACTGCGCAGCGAGGTACTGCACGTAGTAATCTTATTAACTGTGGTTGTGTCATTACATAGTAAATACAATATTTTTTTTCACCGCAATGCCTGGTTGCACTATTAACAAACAGTGACGGCCATTTGTATTAAATCTTTTGGAGTATTTTCAACGGGAAAAAGAAAATAATGGACCGTTATGTCCACTTACACCTGTCCAAGAGAGGGTAGCTGAAGTTTTTCTCTAATAAGTAATGAACAAGAAATGGGTGTACCTCTAAATATAGCGGGACAAATTCATGGAGTGCCGAAAAAGAAAAATGTGGAAGATGTGCATGATAGTATCAAGGCAATAGTGAGGAATGTGATATATAGCATGAAGGAGAATGGAAGGCATATGCCACTTAAAATACTGAATGAAGAACTAAAGGCAAAAGGAATAATTGACATTTCCAAAGCAAGCTTAGGGCGACTGTTAATTAAAGACATGTGGATTTAAAAATAAAATATAAAACTTAGTAATGTAGGCTATAACAGCATTAGTTTTTTTAAGAAGTTATATTAAAAACCTTCAAAGCGAAAGTCCTCTTGAATTTGTGTATCTGGAAGGGGGCCTTCAAAAGAACGTGGTGGAATGAAAATTTAAAAAGCTGTAGAAAGGGTCACGAGAATACTTTGAAAAGATTTATAATAGTACACGCCGGTAATAGAATTGGTTTTGTGGAAAATGCTAGATTAATATTCTCAACAAATTCAAAAAGTGCTGATAATCATGATTCTATTTTTGGAAAACTAATACCTATCTTAGAAGAACCATCGATAATTGTTATGGATAATACATCATACCATAGCGCACTGACAGAGAAAATACCGGACACTTCCTGGACAAAAACAGAATTGCAAGAGTGGTTAATGAACAAAAATATTGAATACAACAAGGAGGACTTTAAAACCGATTTATTGCAAATTTGTAAGCAAATCTGACCGAGTCAACGGCGATACGTTATAGTTGAGCTGCTGAACGAACATGGTCATCAATTACTAACGTTGCCTCCATACCACTACCAATATAACTCCATTGAGATGGTTTGGGCGAACGATAAAAATGTGCTAAAAGTATGGAATGATGCTCTGGCAAGAGCTACCCCTGAAGTCTGGGCAAACTGTTTACGACACAGTGAGAAATTAATCAGGCAAGCCTTTGAAAGAGAAGTACGTTATGATGAAACATCTGCAATTATAATAAATCTGGCGGAAAGTTCTGATGAGGAAGATTTTTGTGATGATCTACCTCGAAGAGGCGGAGGCAGAAGAATACCCAGTATACCATCTAGGCACTACCAGCAAATAGACAACTTGAGAAAACATTTTGGCTAAAAGGCACTTTCTAGCAGGATCCACCGAGCAGTAGTTAGAGCAGACACAAAGATCACACCGCTAAAGCTAGCAGACGCATAATACGATCCCGCAGGCAGGATAAACTGAGTGGAGCAGCAAATGGATCAGTGGCGAAGCAAACCTCTACATGAAAAATACCGAGCAAGCATTGAGAATGAAAATATTGATTCATTCGCCTCCACGGCTTACTTACGTACGGCAACTTGTTTCTTGAAATATGGAATATGTACACTATAATCGTTGTAGCCATAGTTGTGGGAGCCACCGGAGAGGTACCTAAGTCGCTGAAAAACGTCAGTCAACAGAGCTTGCAATGGGAGTTGCATATGCATATACCTACATTAAGTCGGTAATTCACACATATGCTATTGTCAGAAGGATCCTAGGAGAGAATTAGTGATATCAACACGGCAAACCATCTTGTCTGCGGATCGATGGTTTCTTGCCTGTACCCCAGGGGAAAACACTGTGCAACAGTAGGAATAATAATAATAATAAACGTCTTTATTTTCTATTTGGCGAAGTCCAAGTTGCCCTGTTCTACTTAACCAAGTTAATAATTAGAATACAGAGTACAACATGATGTATATAAGCAGTCTTGATACAAAATATGTGAATTTAATACAGTAAATTATTTACAGTAGCACCATAGGTACTAAAATAAATAACAAATATAAATTAGTAAATAAAATAAATAACTAAACAATTGAGAATATCAATTTTTAACAATAAAAAAACAGTAATATTAAAATTTTATGGTTCTAGTTGCTTTATGACTAAATCTTTGCGGAGTAAGGATTTAAAACTGTGACGTTAACAAGATTTGATTTGCAGTGGGATAATATTATATTGTTTGGTCGCCGAATAACAAAATGATCGTTTAAAAAAAGTAGTTCTATGTTTAGGTATAGTAAGATGATAATAGCGTCTAATTTTAGTATTGTGACAAGATGAAGGACAATTTAATTTTTTTATTAGATATTCCGAGCAGTGAGAGGCAAAAATTTTATGCAAGAGACAGGAATAGTGTAGTTGACAACGATTGTGCATATTAAGCCATAAATTCGTTACTTTTATAGGTTACATAGTCATCTCTTGTAAGATTGAAAATTATCTAATGCAGTTATTTTGAATTTTTTTTAATACTATTAACAGTTTTAGCATCAAGACATGAACCACAAATAATACCAGCGTAATTTAAAATAGATAATACTATTATTAGCCGTTACTCGAGTCCGAGTATAAAAATGTTACAGTCGATAGATTGTGTACAATAAAAAACAAGTAAAAGGTGTAGTCTATTGTAATTCCCATTCATCTACGGTGCACACGACTATGGCTATAGAGGCCAATTCGGGAGAGCACATGTCGACCGCAGTCAGGACAAACATAGACCTGGTTAGGTCTTGGATTCGGCCTTCTTGCAGCAACATTTCCTTGATAGCTGGCCACAACCCCTCGCCATTCGGTTCTGTCCGCTGCAAGTTGTTCCCATTGCTCGTTTGCAATACCGCAGAATTTTAGATTTTCATGGAGAGCGTCTTTGAACCTCTTTCGTTGACCGCCACGCCTTCTTCTACCGCTTAGCAATTCACCATAAAGTGTACATTTAGGAAGGCGGTTATCATGCATACGATAAATGTGACCTGCCCACCTTAGGCATGCTCTTGAAATAAGCACCTCTATTGGAAGGCTGTTTGCTCTCCTGAGTACTTCCACGTTTGATATGTGATGGAACCAACGGATTTTCATCATACTTCTGAGGTGTCTTTGCTGAAAACCTTCTAATTCTTTCACATGACGACGGTAAGTGACCCAGCTTTCACATCCATATAGCAGTGTTGGAATGACAACTGCTCTGTAGACAGCCATTTTCGTTGACAAAGCAAGGTCGTGGTTGTCAAATACTTTCTCTCTAAGTCCCCAGAGTGCTCTAGATGCAGCCTTAATTCTATTGCGAATTTCGCTGTCCATGTTTGCTTTGTCATTAACAACGTTGCCTAAGTAATTGAACTGATCCACCACTTCAAGAGAATTTCCGTTAAGTGTAATGTCTATTTGGTTCACTTGATGAGGAGTTGACATAATCTTAGTCTTTCCAATGTTGATTTTAAGTCCCAAGGAATCATGGCTCTGGGCATACACATCTAAAAGTTCTTGAAGCTCTTCCGGCGTAGAGGCTAAAAGTGCACAGTCATCCGCATACTGGAGATCTCAAATGAATCGTGTGCGCGTCTTTGTGAAAGCTCTAAAGCGCCCTATGTTAAAGAGACCGCCATCAAAACGGTATCTGAGACCTATTCCTCTGACTGTCAGTTTGTTGTCAACAATAATTGTTAGAGCAGTGGTAAACAAATTAAAAAGTAGGGGTGCCAGGACACATCCCTGCCTAACTCCAGTGAGGGTTTGGAAAGGTTCGGTTGCCTCATTATTATACATAACCTGGGCGTTGTTGTTTGTATGTAGACTGCGACATACTTCCACAAATTTTCTAGGGATACCTAAGCGGAACATAATTTTCCCGAGCACTTCCCTGTCCACCGAGTCTTGGTTAAATCAATGAAGGCCATGTGAATTTCTCCTTGATGTTCGAGTGCTTTTTCTTGAAGCTGTTTAAGTGTGAAAATTAAATCCGATGTGCCTCGGTTTGGTCTAAAGCCACTCTGTGTTTCAGGAAGTAACTTTTCCATAACAGGTGTTAGCCTATTTGCCATCGCTTTAGTGAGTATCTTCCCGTCAGTCTTTTTTAATTCTTTACTTAGCAAACTACGATTTCTAAATAGATATCTTAAAGCAAGATAACACTTTTGCACAAGCTTATTTGTATGCTCACGAAATCTTAGTTTATTATCTAATAGAAGTCGCAGACTTTTAACAACATTAGTTGTGGATAATTGCCATTATCGCCATTCATTAATCACATTTCAGTTTGCAGCTGCCCAATCCGAATCTGGATCAAAGCATATAACAGTTGATGGATTCAACATAAGACTACTTTTTAGGGAGTATGCGTGAAATCTTTCTAAATTGCTATTTATGTTTATGTTTGCATTAAATGCCTCAATTTTACTGAAGTTTAAGTACCATCAGCATACTGGTGATAATTACAAAAATTAAGCAGACGTCCAATATCCGAGGCATAGACAATAAATAACAACGACCCCAGGATTGATCCCTGAGGTTCTCCTGTGGTGACCGCTAAGGACCTCGATATATTATTTACCAATATCACACTCTGACTACTGTTGGTTAAGTGGTTGCAAACAAGATTTACAGCACTGCTATGAAATACATAATAGTAAAGTTTGGCACAGAGTAACACATGGTCCAAAGTATCAAAGGCCTTACTGTAGTCAAGTAATACCAATGCTGTTTTCTTTCGTTCATCTACACCTCGGATTATATCATCAGTAACTTCCAATAATGCACTAACTGTAGAGTGGTCATTTCTTAATCTAGATTGTTGCAAAAGAAGTATATCATTATTTTTAAGAAACGCGTCCATGTGTTCATGCATAACTCGTTCTATCTACCTTTGAAAAGGCTGAGAGAATATTTGTGGGCCTGAGATCAGAATATGAGTAGGGTCAGTAATTTTAGGTACAGGTATGACAAGGGCATTTTTAAAAATTTCAGAAAATTCACTTTTTTCTAACGAGGCTAAGAGTGTAGGGTGTGAAATATCTAATCATATTGACTCTAATGCCATCTGTACCTTTAGCATTTGATTTAATGTGAGTGATGATATTTTCAATTTTATCTGTATTAACGCATGCATTAACCATGAATTAAATTGAATTTACTGTTGTTAAAGTATATCATAAGACCACTGCAAGCGGATCTGGCATTGGCCGAGACTTGTACAAAGTATTCATTAATTTGATCAATATTGTTTAAGCTTTCTGGTAAGGTAAAATTTTTGTGTAAGTGTATATTTAACGTGTCAAGAGCTTTCCAGGTTTAACGTGTACCCCTTTTATGTGAAAATGCAAGATAAGCTGCTTTCTTGCCTAACTGCATTTGTTACATGATTACACATTTCTTTGTCTTCATAAAGATAATCTGACTTAGTTTACCAAAATTAGATAATAACTTGTTTCTGGTTTTAATCATTATTTTTATGACATCAGTCATCCAGGGAGCTTTCGGTTTACTGACCTTTATTGTTGTAATTGGAGCATGTGTATCAAATTGTTTTGCTTTTATTAAGGTATTTAATTTTGTCGTTAACATTATCAATTTGAAAAATTAAGTCCCAATTAATAAGTAAAAGATCAGCTATAAACAGATTATAATCAAATATTTTGTAATTTCTAAATGTATAAAATTTATTATGTATAGGAGTGTAACAGATTCGAGTTTGTTGTCGATTGTTCTCGAACAAACTGTTCTTTATCATGTGCGTCGTATATTTCTGTGCCTTGATCTTCATCTTCAGAGGCGGAACAGTATTCAGAACACTGCTTGACATACACAACACAAAGAAGCACATCAAAACCATGATTTTCTGCAGGTGTTCGAAGCTGTGCAGCCTATTGCAATTGCAGGAAATCAGGTTTAAGATTTCTTCTGGTGGTGGAATGTTTGTTGTTTTTCTGGTGGCAAGATATGGATTAACGTTCTTACATAACTGTTCTTATACTTGGTGTTAGTCTTGTAATTCTGATAGGTGGCAGCTATTAAAGTCGATTGGCAAAAGTGTCACATTGGATAGTTGTTTTTTGGATTTTTTAAAAATAAATAGCATCCCGATGTAACGGGTCCGACAGAATGATAACGAAGTATCCAATTTGAATTTAGTTGTTTTAAATATTACGTCAGTCAAATGACCTCCTCCACGCTGTTGATATTCTTGAAGCCTAGCACGAGTGTTCTTCACAAAGTTCTTTGCCGAAAATAATATTTGTCGAAGAATTTGCAAATTTATTCCGTATTACTCCACCTTCAACGTGAGGGGATTCACCGATGTCTTGAATAGTAAATACTTTTAACGCGTGTCTGTAAAAAAATTTAATTATAAATTTTGCTCGCAGAAGTATCTAATTTTACTGTACTATTTATAGATCACCTCGGCATGCAAAGAGAAGATAATACGTTATCATTAACCGAAATGATGAGTGGTTAAACAAGGCTTTGAACTAATAGACAGCAAACAATAAAATTATTGACTTGTCCTGACAAACGACATAATTGATACAGGCAGAGTGTACAAGTGAGGAGGAGGCGGCTCTGTACAAATACACTACATGACATATAAATCAATGTCTGCTGGAATGAAAAAGGAAGTTTTATCGAATACATGAATATGACATAGGAATCAATGAAAGGGCAGCCAAAGTTGATTAATGTGCCGAAACATGGTGCAAAGCACACTGTTGTATAAAAAATATGTTCGGGTTATAAGGGCACAAGGTCTAGACACTAAGTAAGTGACATTAGAGAGGAATATTTATATAACATGAAATTGTTTTTAGTCACAAGTTTTTTCAGTAAGAAACCCTACTCGAGAATGTATGTGTTATGACAGAATAAAATAGAATAATTAGAACAAAATAGAATTTCATTCTCAATCGTTAAGTATTCTACATATTTATAAAAAATTGCTCAACATATTACACTATTTTATGTACTCACTTTTACATTTTTCGGATTTCCCCACAACTCAATCTAAAATTGTAAATTGAATAGAAGAATGCATACTAGGCTATTTCAGTTGTCACAACCGAATCCATTTTTTTCATTTCTATGGAAAACACCGTTAGATAGTTTCGTATATAATAATATACTGCATAACTTCATTTTCACAAGAGGATACGCATGTATGACTAGAGGAAAAATTTAAAAAAATGTCTCCACAGTTAACACTTAAGACGGTATATTAGTACCAAGTGCTACACTAATTTTCAATTTATAGCCTCTAGCGAAGGTTCATTGAAGTGATTAGTTTAGAGGTATATTCCACGAAATTAAATTAGAGTTAGCGCTAGCAAAAAGGATAGTATCATTAGCTCTGTTCTATCATTTTCACTAAAGAATATATTCCTCAGAAAGTTGGCGTGAAAACTGTGGACACTGCAAATTAAAAATGGGTTTAGCGAGGGCAATAATTACCCAATAAAAAAAATATATTCACTCAATTGTGAGTAAATGTTAATCACCTGGGAAGGTGGCGGAAAATTGCTCCCAACCAGACAAATTCACTATAGTCGCTAGCAGAAAGGGATAACCCTATTCCAGCGCAAGCCGCTGACTATGTACTATTCTTACTCCCTCAGTTTGTGAACCTTAGTTCACGTAGCAGTAAGATAGTGCAAGCTAAATCCTGATAATATTTTCTGTCAACTTTATTGGTCTTACCTGAATTTAAAGATTATATTAGTTGCAAGTAATCGTTTATTGCTTTAATTAAAACAAGGGGTTCTGGTGTGTACCTTAAAGGAACTAGTTACATGCACCAAATATCGACCCGCACGAAGCCAGCGAAAATCTCCTTCCACGGGCTTTTGTTAAACTCTAATGAAATTCGACTTATGGAAAATACCTTGCACGAATCGCGTGTGATGCGTGAAAATGCCATCGGGAAAATATAGTGCAACGAAAATCCACTTGGAATTTTTTTTACTCCAAATTCTTTGGAACGACCATAAAAAAGTAGATGTACATTGTTTCATCATTACCATTCCAATAATAGTTATCCCTCTTCGAAACTGTATACAAATTTCACAAAACGTAATTTTCGGAACTACATGGTAATTTCAAGACGTGACATGAATCACAAGGTCTCATTTTAGTAACTACATTGAAAAAAGACTTTTCCTGATCCACTTTTGCTACTTGCAAATTTTCAAAATTAATCTTTTTCTATCCGATGTTGTGTAGCACTGCAATTTGTGCAAGATATCTCTATGAGGATGGATTGACAGTCCCTCAAAAAAGTCCCAGAGGGGAGATTTTTCAAGGATGTCGAAATTTTTACGTCCTTCAGAAGGCAATGGTATGGATGGTTCACATATACACTGCACATTTACACGAAATTCTTTATCAACGCCTAATAATATATCATCGACGTATTTAGATTTCTTTATTAGTTAAAAGTTTATGAATATTACATCACACAGTTAACTGTCGCAATTTTTATGTGCTCGATAATATTGCTTGTTTAATTTTATAAGAATTTAAATTCGTAAAAGCGAACTAACTAGGGAAAGGCCAAAGATGAAAATTAAGAAGTTAATCAAATTAGTCACGTTCTCTGAAAAGTGTGGATAAAACTGTCCTTTTGATCTTCGATATAGCGTAAAATGTTTATAAGATATAATCTTATAAGTACGTATTTAACCCCGAGCTTTAGACGCTGCAAAATTAAATGAAAAATGCTTGAATACAATCAAGATATTACAAGATAACTTCATCTGAAGTTGCTTGTTACATATCTTATATGAGATACATTTTTAAAGGGTATAGAGGAATTAAAATACGTAAAAGTAAAATCATATAAAAACACAATATTCTAGAAATAATATCAGAATATTTGTAGATGAATTCCTCACCCATAAATAACAATCAAAGTTTAAGTCAACAAGCGTTTCAATATGCGTTCTGAGAGTGCTGCAGTGCTAGTTTTAAGATGACCGCAAAACAATGAAGTTTGGTACATGGGGTTCATTTTTCATGAGAAATCTAATGATTTTATAAAAAAAATGCGATAGAGAATATACGAGAGAGAGAGAGAGAGGGCGTTTCAAAGTTTATCATATTTTTTGTCATGTATTTCAGACAAAATTGCACAAAAAAAGATTATAAATGCCGTATGGTAATTGAAGTTGGCCGTCCCAAATAAGATTTATTATATATTATCAATTTTCTAGAGCAGTTTTCTTAACCGAATAACCATTCAAACAGACTACCATATTATTTTGTAAACTTCAACCCACATAATTACTCAAAGCATCTAAGATTTTATGTTAGGCAAAGATAAATGAAGCAAAGCAGAGCAATATACAGCTCAAACTTGTTATCACGACCACAATACTCGTGGTGCGGAAAACATAAGAACTAATTATTTCAGACTGAATTCGAGTAGAAACGGTAAAAATTACTATGGGCCTAAATTTTACAATAAGTTACCGCAACACATCAAAAATCTCCCTCTTGGCAAATTTAAAGCGATTGTAAAAACATTTCTACTCCAAAATGCGTTTTACAGCATTAATGATTTCGTAACCTCCGATATAACATCTATATGATGTATTTATGTGTATGTGTATATAGATATGTATGTATGTATGTATATGCGTATTTATGTATATGCGTATGTATGTATGTATATATGTATGTATGTATGCATGTGTCTATACATATATAGCCTTTAATGTCAAATATATAAATGGTTTTTAAGTTTTAAAATGTTGTGTGTTTCGACAGTTTACCTTGACCATTGCTAGTATGTAAATTTTACATTTTTATTATTATTATTGTAGTTTGTAGTAAGTATTGTGTTTGTATTTTACTTATTTTATGTTATGTATTTCCGTTATTTATTATCCTATGTTATTTATTATTATATGTTAGTTATTTTTGTATACCATTTATATAACTATCTATTGTATGTTATATATATATTTTTTTTCATTTCATGTACCTGACGTGTGTAAAACATTTTATATGTTAAACGCAAATAAATATATTCTGATTCTGATTCTGAAAGCACTAGGGCAATGAGTGTTCTATATCATATTTTTGGCATTAATAGATTTCACATTAAATCATTTTAAATTTATCTTTCTATGGATTCAAACCGTCGGTATTCTCTACGTCCTTATCCACTCGACCACGGCTCTTTCGGTAACTATGTGAAAAATTAATTCTCGATTTAATATGTACATTATACGTATAATTTTCATAATAGTTGAATATCGACTGGTTCATAGTTGGTCTCCTTAAACAGGATTACGTGCCATAAAAGTTGAAGGAGGGAGGGTCTCAGAGGGACAGAAAAATTTAGGAAGTCTTGATCTATATGGCTTTCAGTCAAGAAATTTTTGTTCACATAATTTTGTTCAAATTATACTTTTTGAAATAAGAAAGGAAAAACAAGATTGTGGCTGTTGTCTTCAAAGGGTGAAGCATTTTCGGATACATTTTGACTCGAACTAATACAACTGCACTGATAATAAGGAAGTGGCGAATACTTCTGCGGATACGTTTTTCGAAACATATACGGTGGATCCTGGTACACAACCTCCTCCCCTGGACTTGAATACTCGCTCAAACACATCAATTGAAAATATTAATATTACTTCAGAAATAATATGGAAGCATTTAGCTGACTCACGTCTGGAGCTGACACAGTTAACGCATTATTTTCATCCAGATGTGTCACTAGTCTGTATATGAACCACTTTGTTAAGTCATGATTAAATCTATGGAGAATGGTATAGTTCCTGATGATTGGAAAAGCGCCAGTGTGAGGCCTATTTATAAAGAAGTTGACAAGCTTTCCAGCTGCATTTATCGGTCAATTTGTTTAACTTCAGTTTTATGTTACTAGAACGCACTATCAGCGAAGAGTTGATCCCTTTTTTTACTAAATAATAATATTATCCCCTCTCACCAGCCCGGATTTTTGCAAAACCGTTCGGTAGTTTTCAACCTGCTTCAGGCGGTTAATGCCTGTATTTCATACATCGACAGTGGACAATTGTTGGATGTGATTTGCTTAAACTTTTCACGTGGCTTTGACAAAGTGCCGACAACCAGACTACTGTATAAACTTTTCGGAGTGCGCGAAAAACTTTTAATATGGATTGAGTCATTCTTGAGTGATCGTGAGTTCTATATGCGTGTATGAAACTGTTCTTCCGGCAAACGTAAGTTATAAGTGGCGTACCTCAAGGTTCGGTACTAGGCCCGATCCTGTTCTTGGTATACATGTCAGACTTGACGCAGAATTGCACATCATCCACTCTTTCCTAAGCTGTTTTCTTCATTGTCACCTGATATTCAACACGACCTTGATCTTATTGTGGGTGGTGTTCTAATTGGCTAATTCCTCTGAGCAATGTAAAATGCTGTGTACTGCATATGTCTAAACATGATCCAAAATTGAACTACAACGTTAACGGAAATGACATTATAACCGTATCAGAGCGAAATGACCTTGGTGATGTGGTGACACACTCATTGTCCTGGAGTGATACGAAAGTGATTAAAAAATGCAATTAGTTGATTTATATGGTCAGAAGGTCATTCCAAGATCTTACAACCGACTTATTTCTCTAAATTTACAATTCGTAATTCGGTCACATCTCTAGTTTTCTGTAGCTGTATGGTCTCCTGTTTTAAGGCAAGACATCAATACGCTGAACGGTGTCCAAAGACGTGCAGTGCAACCAAGCTTTCCCGAGTTTTACGAAATCTTCCTTATGGTTAGTCCATAGAGAAATGTACTGCCCAAAGGATATTTTTACACTTAATATGGATCCCGTCTACGTGGTCACGCCTTGAACTTAAAAAAAGAGAATTTTCACATGCGTAGAAGGCAAACATCTTTGTATTGTCACTGCTCCTCTGTTAATAAGATTTGTCTCTGTCTCCTCAAATTACAGTATTTAAAACAGACAAACATTTGTCAATATTTTATCTAAACATATGTTAATTTTAGTTTATAGGATATTATTTAATTTCTATAATATGAGCTTAACAAGTTTTCGAGATTTAGCTCTAATGTTGTGTAATAATAATAATCATTTTTGTTAATTTGAGTAAGAAACTCAACGACTAGAAAATCTGATGTTACTCCCATTCTGTATGAGTGAATTATGGAAGTCTGTTTGAGATAATAAATTTTTTTGGCAGATATTAATTCCCTCCACTTAATTCTATTGGACTAATTTCCATTGATTTTTCAACTAGAGGCGCTAATGGAGGTATTGTTTTTATCTTTGTACAGTATTATTTTTCAAATAAAATCTCCAGTTTTTCCAACATAATCAAGCGAAACATTAAGATTTTCTCTTTGTTCTTTCGAATATAGCAATATCCTTTTTAAAATTTCATAAAGCTAACAATGGCATAGTGTTAAAATTTGCAAGTAAAAATTTAACAGAAAAGGAACATTTTGAAAATAGGGTGTTAAAGTGAAGAAATATAAGCCATCCAATCAGTTGAAGATAGTTTAATATACATGTATTTATACATACCAAAGAATGTGATTGCGTAGACACTTACCTGAAACAAGAAAAAAAAAGTATTAATCACAAAGTGTATAAAATAAATGTTCACATATACAGCCAGCAATATTATATATAAGATATTGTGTGTTGAACAAAGAACGTAAAAGCACTAGAGGTTAACCGAAATCTTCACAAGAAAGCACTTGGATGGCGAGGCGCTTGATATGATAGGTATTATTGTGGGTGTGGGTATTAAATTCATTCGCATTCCACCTCTTCGACCGTAAGGGCGATTAATAACAAGCTGTAGGTGTGTCTATTTCCTAATGATTACTTCAAATTGATTGACTACATCCCAGAAACTAATTTTGTCTAATAATGATGCTCATTGTTCTCAACTGTCTGAATTTGCTGTATTACTTACTCATTTATGTGCAGTACACACAGTGTATAATATATTAAGTTTTTCGTTTTCAGGAAGTTACGAAATAATAAAGTAAAAAATACTATACTTGTTTTTCAATTTTATCCTCGTGTAGGATGTTTTGCGCATCTATTACGGATACACCCTGGGTAGCAGTATTATAATTTTAGTTTTGGCGTATTGGCGTCGAAAAAAAATCAAATTTTAGATTATGATGAAAATGGACGTTTTGAAGTCAGAAAACAGCAAATTTATCTGAATCGGCGTGCGTCTGTATATGTCGTATATTCAGTCGTAAAACCTAGGGTTTCCAGGGAAGAACGCTACTGAATATTGGCGAAATTAGTGTGTCAGGGATGGCTCTAGGCGGGGCCAAATATTATTTTTCGTCAAATCTATAATGTTTCAAATTCAAGTCGTTTGGAATAGGAAACTGAACTGAAATGGTTTTTTGAAAATTTCACGCCGGAGGGCCAGAGGAAAGCACTAGGTAGTGCCAAATAGTAAATTGAAGAATTTCACGTATTATTTTATAAACCTTACGAGGTATATACAGGTATATAAAAGCCACACCGCAAGACCCTATTTCTAAGTAAAGGTAAATGAGGTTGTTTTTATAATAGATATATAACTTTAATTTTTTAATAACAATAATATAATAATACTAACATATCTTTTACTACGCTGATAGAAAAACAAGTAAAAAATGCAAATGAAAATATATTAAGATAAAGATAAACAGTATCATACGAGAATATAAGAACCAATGACTTCAGAATTTGATAAGAACCAAACCTAAAACTACGTTATACTGTACGTAATACATGTTACATAGTGATAATTAAAAGTAATATAAATTATCCTTAGAATAAATATTAGATCTTTCGCACTGTCGAGTGGAACTGGAACCTGTGTGTAAAGTACTATTTCTCACTAATTTAGTTACCAAGTATTAAGGTTTAAGATACTTCAAAAGTTTATATATCGTACAAGACATATGTAAATTAAATCTTAAAACTAGTCGTTTACGCAGATTATAACCAAACCTCAAACACGCATTCTGGATTTTCTGCAAACTAACTAACTTATCTTTATAAAATAGAGTGGGCCAATATACAATGTCAAAATGAGTTAAGGATGAGATAAGCGAATCACATAACTTTAATTTTACATCAGTACCAAGAATATCTTTATGAATATACAATAGTTTTAACTTAGTATAGGATTTCAATACATAGTCCCAGGTTCTTGCAACCATCACTAGCTGAAACTATCTGGTCATTTAATTCAATTATAAAATCAGGATACTTTACTTCCTAAAACCAACAACTGAGTTTTCGACTCATTTAAGATCAGACTGTGAACTGACGAGACCTAATAGATAACTCCTCATTAATTTTACATACCGCCATTGAGAGATTTTGTAAATTAAAAGAAAAATATAACTGGGTATCATCAGCATATTGATGGCACTGGCAATATTTAAGATACTCGTTAAAATCAGCTGTATAAATAGACAACAGTAAGGGTCCCAGAATACTACCACACAGGATGCCCCTAGTAATGCCCATAAGGTCTGAAATATCATTGTTCAAAACGACACGCTGACGTCGCGCAGAATGATAAAAAACCAAAATACTTTAACTTAATACACAATCTGAGGTATCAAAGGTTTTATTGTAATCATTGGGCAGACTTGATTATTAACATCAGTTTCCTTAAAAATGTTACTTTTAGTAGAGCAGTACAGTTACTATATTGAGCCCCAAGACCAGATTGTGTAGAAGTTAAAATGTTAAACTTGTTAAGGTATATACTTACCTGCTCAGAAGCCATTTTTCCACGATTTTAGAGAAAGTTGGAACGATATTAATGAAGCGAAAATGACTAATCAGGGAAGGATTAGATATGTAGGTACCGGAATAACATTAGCATCTTTCCGCATTGCGGGAAAATACCCTTTACTCAGACATTTATTGAAAAGAAATGCTAGGTGACTACTTAAACAGGGAGTAACAAGTGAAATGATTTTTAAATCAATGCCATCAGGGCCTTTGGCACCAGGTTTTAACAGAAATAATTTTATCGGTTTTCTCAGAGGTAGTTTCAGTAAATGTAAATTTCTCAATATTATTGGTAAATTTGTTTCTGAAATATTTATTTATAATTAAACCATTATTAGGATTAGCCTGACTAGGATGATAGAAGAACAGAATCCTTTGTTGAATGACCATTAAGACCTTTCAAGAGCTTCCAAAGTTTTTCGGATCTGTTCTAAATTTGAAATGTAAGAAGGCTTTCTTTTCAATTTTAAACCATATATTAACAAAATCTCTTATTACTTTATACTCATCCCAAGCAGCGAGTGTTTTTGTTTGTTCGTATATAGTATATAATTTCATTCTAAGCTTCATCCTAGTTGTTTTAACTGGTGCAGGTATATCAAAAATATAGGTAATATAAGGGAAAAATATTGAATAAAGAAGATTGGTTAACGTCTCGCGGCAATTCCAAATCCTAATTTAATATACTGCATATTAAAATCAAAATAACAGTCCTTTTTAAATCTTTTAATAACTCCTTGAAGGAAGAATAAAACAAAAGTTTATTTTCATTTCCATGTCTCCTTTCTCTTCCTTCCTTTTTCATTTGTACAAAATTTTGAAATTAAAAAAGGAATTAGTATCTAAGTAGTAAATAAGTAAACTTTGATTTTCAACCATTATTACAATAAACGTAATATGTAATGACAATAAACTCAATTTATCAAGTAATAATAAAGAAACATACTTAAGGGTGTTGGGAAAACTAAAATAACGGTTTAGTGTATTTAAACTGTTAATTAGTTATGGCGGTTTACGATGAGATTACTACCAAATCTGGGAAATTTATAGATGGTCATTGTTTGAATAATATTGTGGATTTTGTTTTATAAAAGTTGGTCAATTATACTGAAAGATACGGGTGTTATTCATTTTTGTTAGTAGCGCGGCACTGTCATTTTGCTAGTTTCCTATAACTAAATTCAATCAATGATACTGGCAAGGATATGCCCTTTCCATGGACATCCTGAAATTCTAAATATTTTCAATTCTCCAAGACTTTATGTGAATTTGAATATTGGTCGAGCTGGACGTATTTTACTTATGTATGTGTATCAAATCCCTAAATATTTGAATACCCAGAGACCCATTGATTTCTCTTATTCTATTTTTATTATCAATTCTCTGTTAGAAATATATACTACAGGCAAACTAGGAATTGGAAACATAATAACTGTTTCTTTAAAACTTGGTTAAAATTCAATTAAACTTTATATTTAGATTAGCAATTCCTATATCCTCGTTCAAAACTTGAACAAAAATGTTATAGTAGAGTGCTTTTTAAATTTCTGTGGTGGCTTCTTAGTTAAAAAATTAATTTGATATGAAATGGCTGCTTATTGACATTTTAATATTCTATATAAGGAAGTTCAATAAAAGCTACTTATTGTGTTTTCTACAACATAATAATGATAATAACATATTAGAATAACTAATGTTGAATGTTTTAGTTCCTTTTGCAAATAAACAGTGTAATAATCACATAAATAGTTAAAGCTTACTTGTTTATGTCGGATTAAATATATTTGCACTTTTGGATGTATGGATATTACTTCGATACATTTTTACAGTGAGGTTTCTGTGTCTTATGATTAGTGAAATGATATATTATTTTATATAGAATAAATGTGATGTTTCAGGGGCGAGCGTGGGTGCGTCTTTACTATGTACATGCGATGTAAAGCAACGTAAGGCGCGGTTAGTAGTTGGATGGGTGACCGTTCCAACGAAGACCGCGTCCTCGCCTCACACATCTTCCAGCGGTTTGTATATCAGTGTATGCGCGGAAGCTATATAACCTTAGGCGAGGGTTGTATAGGGGATATACCATCCTTCGGAGGGAATGTAAAGCCGTCGGTCCCTTGTCTGTTAAATGTTAGGCAAGTAAAAAGTCCCTACTATTCTTAAGGAAAGAGGTTCGGCAAAATTCCTGGTTGGGGGTAGCTCGTCTACAGGCGTCGGTGTTAGGCCTCAGTAGCGGAAATAGGCCGACGTTAAATAAATATAAAAAAAATGTGATGTTTTCTGTGTCAAGAATGTACTTGACGAACGATCGAAGTGAATGAACCTTATTTAGACCATTTGTACTGATATCACACCCTCTGCAAAAAACAGTTTGCTTTTAACGATCTTGCAAAATACATTTTTGCATATTAACCCTTTCAGCGACACAAAAAAAATTGTTGTCAATGACGTCATAAAAGCCACGTTTAAGGAATATCTTGATTTTTGGCAAAATAGCTTCTCATACCATCATGGCTCTTGACCCCTTATTTTGGAAGTTACGGAAGTTGGACCTGGGTGCCAAACATGAACATGAAGTTATTGAAAGCCGCTTTACACTTTGACATTTTTATTGCTGGCAATAAAATTACATTGCGGCGGCAATTTGGTGATATATTTAGGATATTTACTATCGCCAGCAGGATAGAAATTACTGTTACTATTCGTATTTCTTACTGATATTATCCTGCCAGAGAAAACTACCGCATCCGTTTCCATATTCCTTAAATTCGTCCCTTATTTGGGTAGCTTCATTTTTTGGCCTATTACATGTCTGTCTACTTAGGCCATAAATAAATCTAAACCTCCTGTCGATGTTTAACCAGAACTTTCTATCTCTATCTCTTTGGTTTTGTAACAGCAATGCAGCAGCGCCAATTAACACAGCACATGATGCTGCTGCAATTTTAGCGAGTTTATTCGTCGTGAACATATTATTAATCTATTAAAAAGGTAAATAATAATCGCAACCGCAAAGCTTTACAGAAACCATGTTTCTTAAGAAAGGAAATTTGCCAAGTTTAAAGTGGGCTGCAAGACCAAATCCGCAATCCTTTGCTGGCAATACATCTTGCCGGCAATGAAAATTGCAAAGTGTAAAGCGGCTTTAAGATATAGCGGTCTATTTTTCTCGAGTGCAAATTTAGCAAAACATTAGTAAAATGTTATATATAAACCGGTAAAAACAAAGCCTGTAGCCACGCGGCCGATTCGATTCAACTCTAAAGCTATTCTGTGCATTTTTGGATCCGAGGCCCTGATTGGTTTAAGTATTCAATGTCGTCTTGATAAGAGATAGAGGATGCGTAGGCGACATTGAGGTGAGTGATATGGTGTACGCCGAGATCAACAAGTTAGAACGGCGATTAAAGATGGTTAAAGAGAAAGATTGCAAGTGGTGTATTACCGCAAAGTGTAAAGTTGTATTAGTTAGTTGTAGATTCGTTTTAATGTTAATGTCTGGCGATATTACCTTCATAACTTACCATTTATAGAGAAGTATTATTTGGTTGATGAAAGACGCCAAGTATTTACGGTGTAAACGGCAAGTACGCCATGTTACCAGATTCTGCCGTTAAGTTCTGTTAATTTACGGTATTAGTCCGTCTGTACTGTTTTATCAAAGTGTAAACTTTAGAAACTTTCTTAGTGAAATAAAGACTTTTTGGTGCATTGACTCTGGTCTAATGCGTGAACCCTTGTGAATTAGGGGTTAAATTGTAAAGTTTCGAACAATACGGCTTCCAAGTAGGTATTTGGAAGATTTTCGTTAGTGCCAATTTTTGCTTCAAGTGACAAAGTGCAAAATAAACTGTAAGTACGTTTTTGTTAAGTTCACTTAATGGTTTTCGGCTTTTTACCAAAAATAAAATCCGTGGCGCCCAGCTTTCCTTTCGAAATGTTGACTTTAAAAATTACAGGTGTGTTTTAATATCGGAGTATCTAAATGAGTTTTATTTCGGGTTATACTCCGGATTTTGTTCATGTTTGTAAATTACCTTTTGTTATTGTAAAAATTCCATGGATTTGTTTTTGACATATTGATTGATGTCTTTTTTATGTTCCACGGCCTCAAGGTCATAAATTTTATTGTTGTAATATAGGATTAAATTTTACATTGTTTGTGTCTCATTACTCCAGTTTTCCCTCACCCCTGCTATGGAGCTATCTAGGGCCATTTTAGTACAAACGATCTTAAAGGAATTAAGAGTTAAAATAACAATTGCTTCAAACAAACATGACAGCTTCGATGGATAGCCGGGTAATAGGGTAATAACCCTACTTCTCACCACCCCCTGCACCTATTGGCAAATAGACAGCAAACAAGCTAGTGAAAGACATTTTTGCAGCAGTATCACGGTCTATTAGAGTGGGTCAAAAGACAGAGTAGGCCTCAGGATAATAAGTGAAAACGACCGATTTTTCGGCAACCGATAAATAAATAATAAATAAATACACCACAGGTAATGACGACCCCCTTTATCCCGGAACGAAGAGCGTTGTGTGGGAGAGGGCTACACATTTAGAGACAAGGGACACACACCTAATATTCGTGTATAGTGGAGAAATCCCTCTCACAGTATTTTCCACTGCCACGACCGGGGATCGAACCCGGAACTGTTGGGTGAGGGGCAAGTGCGCTCACCTCTCGACCATCAGTCATACAATCAGTCATACGATAGTCGTTAAATATAAGATTTGATAAAAAGAACAGTGCAAATTTCTTACACCGTTATTATTATCAACTATTTCTATGTACTATATCATTTTATTTGATGGACATGAGTCGTTTGAGGTACGTTACGTGCATAATTTGTTAATCGATTATTTCACATAGGTGAAAAGAACGCGCAAAATTTATTTCGGCCGAATTATTCTTATGTGGATCTACCAAAGCTTTCCTACGTACGTTGCATTGCTGCATAATTTACCTATGGAATTTTGTAGATATCGAAACTCATATTGACGTAATATACCAATGCGGAATTTACATAAAGTGATTCAATACGCTTCGAATTCCGTTCGAAAATTCCATTGAGGACAAACCGCTGTATGTGTGTCGCTAGTCTATTACTTTGGATAAATTTTGTGCTGGAGATATTTACATCTGTATTGAACTTGTATGATTACTATGTATTTTTTCGAATCAGTTATAATAGGAAATGAATAGATGGATAGTTGCGATCGATTGCATCTTTTCTCAGAAAGTAACGTTGTCCGTCTCTAAGGCTTGACAAAAATGTGTTGATTCTAATAAAATTTTAAGAAAAAATGCGCTTTATGGATGTTGCGGATGTTCAAATTAAAATAGTTATTTAAACAATTATAATTCCAACTTCATATTATGTAATCTCTAGGTATTTAAAAGTGCATTTGATTGATATTAACAAATAATTTTATATTTACTAATTTCATCTTTTATTTTAGAGTTCATTATTTTAGCGGTTACCAAATGGTGGTCGGCCTTCAACTAAATCTACAGCTTCAGATTTGAATTTAATAATTATGTGGCTTAAATAATTAATAGTATGTAATGTACTGAACTTTTGCGGATTTGTAACCATTTTCAGTCATTACATATAGATATTTGTTAGAATATTAATGATTCCACCCTTAAAAACACCATAAAATTGAATTATGTCGGTTATATACACAAACCCATTACCCGTACTAGTTTATATAAACAAATTAAAATTTTTAGCAATGTTGGTTACGTCTATTCGTGTCTTCAGGGACGATTTGTTTCCAATTAGTGATGCCGCCGAGATGAGTTTAGCAGGACAATAAGTAAAACAGCTTTGAAAAGCAGCAGTAGAGTGTCTCTGGATATTATATAAGTATCCAAAGCGAATAGTCCTATTATGTATTGCAGACCTAGCACTGAGCCTACAGAAGAGATAAGATAGTGCCGATGTTGATATAATGTGATGAAAGAAGACCAAAAAGTGTAATTTCCTCCGAAATTACATATTCAACAAGTTTAAACCAGAAAAAGAGTGTGATATGTGATCATATCTTCTTAAGCTGAATATGAAACGACAACAGGAGTTTTGCACTCTTTGTAATCGTTTTTCTATGGTATCGAAGAAATTACTATATACCACATCACAATAGTTAAAGTGAGGTAGGACCAGCGATTCACATAATATTTTTCTCAAACTGCGACTAATAAAAAATCTACTACTATACAATAACTTAGATCCATATGCCTTAGACAGTAGAGTATTTACATGCCCAGAGAATTTGAGATGCTGATCTAAATTCAATCCCAGATTTTTTACTGCACTTTTAGGAGATAAGATCTCACCATCAATGTTTAAACTAAGGTTTTCACAAACAGAAACTAAATCTTTCTTAGGCCCGAATAATATTAATTTGCATTTGTTAGGATTCAATTTTAAGTTGTGCTCTTGAGATATTTCTTTAATTTTACTTCGTCGGTATTTATGTTATTTTGAGCTACTACTGAATTTCTAACATGAAAGCTATTGTATACATCGGCATATGCTTGTATTTTACAGTTTCTTACTGAATGTAATATGTCAGAAGTGTATATACTAAACAATAACGGACCTAAGACCGAGCCTTGAGGCACGCCAGATAGACCTTCCACGGGAGGTGAGATAGCATCATTAAATAGTACCTTTTGTGATCTATTGTTTAAATATGAGTTAAATAAAGCAATAATCTTATGATAAAGACCAAAATATTTAAGTTTTGCGCACATTAATTTATGACTGATCGTGTCAAAAGCTTTGGAAAAATCAAGCAGTACTTTTATCAGTGCTTATTGCGATGTCATCAACAATTCTAGTGAAGGCCGTTAAAGTACTGCGTCCCTTTCTAAAGTCTGACTGATTTTCATGCAAGATATTATTTTCATTTACAAACATGACACACAAAATTGGCCTAGAATTTTGCGTACAATCCAAAAATGTAATAATATATAGGGTATTGCATTTAAAATAAACAAATTAACATCTACTTCCGATATAACCGTAAGGGCCACCAAAATATTTTAGCCAAGTTGCTCACATCGACATCTATTACCAAAGTTTCAAAATATTCTAATGTTTACTTTTTGAGATATCGACCGGCGCAGTTCATCGTGGGACACAAAAATGTTGAACGATGAAATATGAACATTATTATTTCATATATACCTATATAAATATATACGTGGCGCCACTGGATGGCGAGCTACCCGAATCTTTGAAATTTGTCTATAAAAATTCCGCCTTTTTCACACCAGTCAACAAATTATTAGGTATTAATGCGGCACCTTCACACATTCAACACATTTCATCGACTATAGCAATTACACAGAATGTCCTAGTCGTGGTTTTCATTTCTGGCAGGAGGCAAAAACGGATAAAATTTAATATATTTCTATGGTACAATGAGGTACCGCTTCAGCATTAAATAACAGCTAAATGAGTATGCCTCTGATCTATTACTCTACTATGTACTCTTTTTGGCTGCACTTAAGCATAGCCAACATATATTTAAAAATTCAGTTACGTCGGTTATATACACATATCCCCACTAATAACAATTTATAAAAACAAAGTCAAATTTTCAGCAATTTCGTTTCATTGTCTGCAAAATTTAAGGTATGCTGATTACGTTAGTTCGTGTTGTAGTATGTTAACATTTAGAACTATCAATATATTATAATCGTGACTTTTTTTAGTTTCCAAATATCTCGTCAAAATTTCAAAAAATAGGCGGTAGCCTATAAATACATACATTTAAATATCTTGAGTAAACAATGTTACAATAATTCAGTTTAGTGCTATCTTTAGTATCGATATTAAACAAAATACCTAGTATTTTGTGTTCTCTCGAATTTACAACCTGAGTGAAATGTATTTGCAGAAGGCGTTTTCTCTTTGTGACATAAAACTACAGGCAATTGTTTCAGGCGTTATTTGTTTGTGTCCAAGGTTCGCCAGCAGCCAAGTTTAATTGAGCGCAAAATTTTATTTCAGTCGAGCAAGTTTCAGGAATGCTCTTCTGAAATCAATTTCAGGCGCGTCGAAAACAAAGTTGTATGTTATTTCACGTACGTAAAAATGAATGGTATTCTAATATGATTGGTTATTTTAAAATACGTGTATGTAAAATTTATAACAATTAAACGTTTTATAGGGGGCGAGCGTAGGTGCGTCTTTACTATGTACATACTTCGGTATGCGATGTAAAGCAACGACAGGCGCAGTTAGTACTTGGATGGGTGACCATTCCAACGGAAACCGCGTTCTCGCCTCACACATCTTCCAGCGGCTTGTATATCAGTGTATGCGCGGAAGCTATACAACCTTAGGCGAGGGTTGTATAGAAGATATATCATCCTTCGGAGGGGATGTAAAACCGTCGGTCCCTTGTCTATTAAATGTTAGGCAAGTAAAAGATCCCTACTCTTCTTAAGGGAAGGGGTTCGGCAAAATTCCTGGTTGGGGGTAGCTCGTCTACAGGCGTCGGTGTTAGGCCTCAGTAGCGGAAATAGGCCGACGTTAAATAAATGTATAAAAAAAAAAAATAAACGTTTTATTATTGTTATTATTATAACTAAAGCTATTTTTCCTCTAATGATCTCAAGTTCTAATTTTTAAATAATTATATATTTTTTAATTTATATGTAGATAATATAAGTACAGAAAAAGTACAAAAAAAAGAATATAAAACAAATAAAATCATTATTCGCATAGAATATTACGACCTAAAGGTCCCAGATATTACGAATCCTTATATTGAGTGTAAAACAACAAAAAGAACAGGTAATAATAGATACAATTTATTATAACAATATGCAAAGAACAGTACAAACAAAGAAAATTTCAAGCTAAAAATCTTGCAATAATATAAATATTACGGTCTAGGGTTTTCCTTAGCTAAAGCTAGAAGATAGACTCAGAAATTTTAACAATTTTATAAGAAAAATAACATACAGGAATTACTTAGATTTTACAAAATCGGAGATTTTCCAGGCGCTCCAGACAGAAGGTTTCTCTTGTTGATCGAGGTCCTTGTTGGTAGTCAAAATCTTCACAAATAATTAAACAGGGGTTTTCTCAATTGGAAAGTCTAAATCAGGGCAAATTCTAATACCAAAAATCGTGTACCAAAGAATAGCAGAGTGATCCAAAAGTCCAAATCCAAAATAATCAAAAACAGAATAGTTGGCAAGTTCTGTACCCAAAATCTAGCTGTACCAAATCGTCTATATAAATTTACAAAATTAGTCTCGAAATTAACATTTAATATAGAAAGATAATATAAGAATATAAGAAATTAAAACCTACCCAGAATACTTTTGGACGATACTCGCTAATTGAATCCGAATTAATCGAAATTTCAATTAAAATAATCCAAAATAGTAATATGTGAAATCTAGTTTTTGATTCGGTACCAAAACGAGTAGCAACCACGTGCCTTTTTAACTAAATTAATCACTTAGCAAAGTTTTCAGCTTAATTTCTTGATCAAAATGGAAGGTTGAAGGGACTTGAGTGATATTTATAATCATTTTAACTCACAAAAACAAGAGGATATGACTTTAACTGACAGTTCGACAATCGTGCCAACTTGAGAAATTTTAAAAACTAAATCGATTGTTACGGACTTTTCGATCATTAACATCTTTATACTATCATTTTGTAGACAATTTTTATACATTCATTATGATAATAGTTTATATTTTAGATTTCCTGTGATATACACATTTAATAAATTGGTATACCGGGTGGCCACGAGTCAATGTACGCCCCCAATATTTTGGTTGTTTTTGTATTTAAAAATTTGGTTTTTGGTTCACATAAATTAGACAATAATGAGCAACTTTTAGACTAACAAGAATGAAAATATCACTTCCGGTTGAACCGGAAGTGACATCAACTTTTTTTCTTAAATGGAATGACTATATTTTTTGATGGTTTCTCATTAAGCCTTAATTTCTAAGTGCAACAGTTTTTTCAGATGTAAAAAATTTCAAAAAATAAGTAACATACGAACAAATTTTTAATTTTTTTCAAAATGGCCATGTCAGATGAATGCGATGTAAAAAAATTACTAAGTAGGCTATGGAAATTATTAGTAAGGTTGTAGACTTGTCTGTAAAGAAGAAAATCCATTTAAAAAAATTTCATAGGACCCCTTCGGAAATGAAAATGAAAATTAAATTCCGTTTTTTGAAAAAAACCTAAAATACTGGTACCTATCAGTAATTCAAACAACTATTTTCTTCTTTACAGACAAGTCTACAACCTTACTAATAATATACATAGCCTACTTAGTAATTTTCCTACATCTCATTCATCTGACACGGCCATTTTGAAAAAATTAAAAAATTGTTCGTATCTCACTTAGTTTTTGGACTTTTTTACATCTGAAGAAACTGTTGCACTTAGAAATTTATGCTTAATGAGAAACCATCAAAAAAATATAGTCATTCCATTTAAGAAAAAAAAGTTGATGTCCGGTTGAACCGGAAGTGTTATTTTCTTTCTTGTTAGTCTTAAAGTAGCCCATTATTGTCTAATTTATGTGTAACCAAATGTTTAAATACAAAAATAACCAAAATATTGGGGGCGCACATTGACTCGTGGCCACCCGGCATTTCCCCAGTGGAAGCCATCTGTTGGAGGAAAGCCTGCCTAATTTAGGTGGTAATTCAAGTGACCTGGCATCTATCATTGAAAGCGTAATATTAATGATTTGATTGACTAATAACTATTTTATTGATTTGTGGAAACTAGCGAAAGATGGCGTGTCACAAGTAACTCAAATCTATGTTTCAGAATATACATACCAAATATACACAAAACAACTTATTTTAAATAGAACGTGGTATATTTTATATAACATAATAATTTAGATTTAAACTGTTTAACGGTGCTACAGGTTTTAATTATGTGAGGTAGAAAGTTGATTCATAAAATTCCCTTGTGGAATATACTTCATTGTACTGCACTTGGATGTTCTTTTGACATAAAGTTGCTAGTATTTAGTCATTCATGTTTTATGTAGGTGTATATCACTAACAGGCAACAAATGTCGTGTAAGTTAATCAGGCAAAGTACCTTTGAGCATTTTAAAGATAAAAGTCATAGTTTGAAAGTAAGGAAACTGTTTTACATTAAGCTAGTATTATACACAATTGGCTGCTTAAACACCAATTTTATCCTAATACCACTCGGATTGTCTTATTTTGAAGAACATTTATAAAACTTCACTTGCGCTGAGTAGTTGTTTCCTGCAAATCCTATTTAGCAAAAGGAAATATTATAGTTCTCTAACGTAATACTATTTTTGGAAAGTAAAACGGTAAGTTTTTTAAAACTTTTGTTTTGACTCTGGTTAGATTCGGTCTCTTCAAATTTATCATTTAGGCTTGTCAATAATTCAATATACTTTTAGCTTGACTGCATCTGCGGTAGGTTCTTGAAACATATTCAAGAGAATAATTATAAAACACATTTAGTTTATTGTTTCATGAGTATCGTTCAGTTTTGCGTCACATACGTTTCGGTCTTGCGACCATTATCAAAGAGTTTTAAAAACAAACCTAAAAGTGACCGGTTACAATATGTATATTATGTTGTCTTTTAGGTTTTCGCGGGTGTTAAATGAAGTGTTATTGTACTTCCGGGTCCTCTCCCGCTGTGACTGTGAGTTCAATCCGGGAACGAGCGAAGAAGCTGTACGCCCAAGCCGAGGAGCATGGGAACCCGCTGATCAGACAGGCCACTGATTACGACCCCGCCGACGCCCCGAGGCACAAGCGACCGAGGGTTCAGCTACTGGACAACGGGTAAGTATAACCTTTATTTCCCGCTAACAGATCTGTTTCAGATACGCCAGGACGGACCACCACTACCAGAGACATGACGTTTTCAACCCTAACCCAACCTCCTTGCGGGCGTCGGACAACATACCGTCCAACGCCCGTTGTCCTACCTGCTCCGTGGAGACCGAAAGTGCTAAAAGAAGCACTTAGGTCTCCACACTCCCGAGCTACACAGCTCATCCTTACCTTTCCGACGATCCGGGGTAGGATATCAATTGATGTCCTACGTACCGGCAGTCAGTCCCAGCCAAAACTTCCTAAACCCAACTCGACCGATGACTACCCCCGGGGGTGACAAGCTGGCGAAGAAAGAAAACATCAAGACAAGAAGAGCGCCAGAAGAGACCTCAGCCAGCGAGGTTCAACAGCCAGGACCAGGGGAGGTCCGCAGAAAATACCACGACACATCTCACATTTGTGAGCTGGGTCTGGTAGAAGTACGCGGGCCCACCTATCACGAAGGCCGGTCCAGGTCTACAGAGATAATCTAGGTGCAAAGAGTAATAGTCCTACTCGGCCCTAGTTATCGAGACCGACATCCAGCCAATGGATATTGGCGCGTGTGAGTTCAGTTCGAGCAACGAGGAGCAGCAGTAGGCAGCTTTCGGTGAGAACCTGAAGATGGCAGATGAGATTCTGCCGAAACGTCGTTTAGACAACCGTGGCTCCTGGAGGAGTCGACCATCGGCGCGGGAGGGGACACGGAAGTAGGAACCCGGTACTAGGAACTTAATTTTAATTTTACTGCAGTGTCTATTATAGGAGTATTCTCAAATTCTATTTATGTGAACTTGCTTTTCCTGTTAAAAAAATTTCTATATCTGATCAAAATAACATAAAAAAGTGGGTGACAACGGGCATTAAAACGTCTGCTAAAAATTTGAAGCAACTATACAATACAATGAAAAATAGTAATGACCATATTAATAAAACTTACTATAAAAAATATAAGCGCATGTACAGGGAGATTATAAAAGCAGCAAAAAGCAGTTTAATGATTATTATTATTTAACGGCTGATAACAAGTCCAAAGCGGCTTGGAGAATCGACAAAAGAATTACTGATCCTAAGGAAAAATCTGACTAGTTTAATAACTATTTTATTGCTTTACCTCAGACAAAAATTGGTATGTTGGACTCTAATAAAACTGATTATGAATTTAAAGTTGATAAAGATTTTCCCACTATGTTTGTTAACCCTGTGTATGAAGAAGTTGTTATTAATATTATTAATGATTTGAAATGCTCTAATTCTGTAGGAATCGATTACATAAGTGCTAATATCTTAAAAAGCTCTGTGAATTATATAATTACCCCTCTGACTTATTTAATAAATCTTTCTATAGAATATGGAGTCTTTCCAAAAATTTTAAAGACCGCCAGGGTCACACCACTATTTAACAAAGGTGAGCCTTCAAGTGTTGAAAATTATAGACCAGTTTCGTTACTATCCACAATTTCCAAAATATTGGAAACAATCATTTTTAATAAAATAACAAATTTTGTTACAAAATATAATATATTACATAATGCCCAACATGGCTTTAGAAAATCTAGATCAACACAATCAGCCATTTTCGATTTTATAAATATTTTATACAAAAATTTATTCAGTTTATTCATGGATTTAAGTAAGGCGTTTGATCTAGTTGATCATGAGCTACTTCTTGGCAAATTAAATGTGTATTGACTCAGGGGTAATATAAACAAATGGATCGAATCATATCTTACTGAGAAGATGCAAATAGTGGAAATAGAAGGCACTAAATCGGAACAACTACATATAAAGTACGGTGTGCCGCAAGGTTCTGTCATTGGGCCGTTATTATTTCTATTGTTTGTGAATGATCTCCCCAGTATTGATCAAGATAGTAACCTTGTCATGTTCGCGGATGATAACAGTTACTTATGTTAAGATAATATCAGATCTGAGGCTATAAAACAGGTGCAAATTATGCTTGATAAATTTATTAATTGGTTCAACGGCAACAGACTAGTTCTGAATAAAGACAAAACGGTCTTCATTAACTTTACCCCAAAATCAAATGTAATAAACGAAAGTTACATAGTCAGAATAAAGGGCAAAACTATTGAACAAGTATCTAATATAAGGTTTTTGGGAGTGTATTTAGATAATAACTTAGGCTGGGGAACACATGTAGATGTGCTTTGCAGAAAATTGTCACCGGTTTGTTATGCGCTATACAGATTACGGGAACTCAACAGCGGCCAGATATTAATGTCCATACTATTATGCACAATTCTACAGTAGAGTAAAATATGGAATTTTGTTTTGGGGCAATTCGTGTCATTCAATAAAAGTATTTCGCTTACAAAAAAAGGCAGTCCGATCGATACTGGGAATATCGAGATTAACTTTTTGCAGAACACTATTTAAACGATTAGGATTATTAACTATAACAGACATTTATATTTTGGAAACGGTATTATTTGTTAAGCATAACTACATGTTATTTCATTCAAATAGTTTTTTTCATGACTATAATACCCGGAGAAACAATGATCTATCTATACCACTGCACAATCGAAATTTAACTGAAAGTAATCCGGCCCACATGGGAATAAAAATATATATAATAAGTTACCTGATTACATAAAGAACGCTGAAAATATCAAATTATTTAAGAAACAAGTTTTAAATTTGCTCAAACAAGAAAACTTCTATAATCTCTCTGACTATTTTAATCATAGGCTTGTGTAACAATATTGTATTATTATATTATTATTATTTTAACAATTTTAAGTGCTGAATGTATCGACTATTCTAATTGTTGTCTATTCTAAATGTATTTTTAACTCTTCTTTATTCTAAATGTATGTAATTGACGTGTCCTATTATTATTATTATATTATGTATTTGTAACATTTTTAGAATTTCTTAGAGCCCTCTTAATTTCTAAAATTTCAAGCATGTCTAGGATGTTTCCCTTGTTTACCTTATGTAACGGCTTAGCACTACTACCGTTAAAAATTGATTTTGCTCAATGCATTGTTTGGCGAAACCAGTTGATTTCTTATTGTCTAAAGTAGACTTTCTGTGTACTCTTAACCTCGCGTCTATACTGCGGCCACTCTGACCTATATATACGGCATCACAGTAATCACACTATATTTCATATATCTTAATTTTTTAATACCTTCTGTTTTTTCTTTATTATTAACCAGCAAGCGAACTAAATTATTTCTATTCCATGATATTGTATTAATGCATAATTTATTTAATCTGTTGCATACTGAGTTGCTATCCTTATTTACATAATTTATACTATGCCAATATTTGGTACGTTATAAAAATATATTTCAAATAATTTGCTTTGTTTGTTTTTTATTAATTTGTCATTAAGTTACTCATTATAGCCATTGCTAGTGTTTTAAGATTTCTAATTTCCTTTTTAAAGTTAACCCTATTTAAATTCAGAAGCAATAATAGTCTGTGGACATAGCTATGAAATGGTGACATTTTTACCTTCCAGGATTGTTTACAATTTGCATGTGTATAATATTTTATTGGCTTTTGAAAACTCAACCATAAGCCCAAAGACATGGGAAGTGAAAGAAAATTACACATAAAAATGCAAACTAGTGCGAGATCTAAACTAATCCGTATTTCAATGACGATCGGTATGCCTAGTATTTAATATTATAGCAGCCTTTCCGTAGGTATGAACATTATTTTTCGAGAATTGTTAATTTTAAAGGCATTTTGGCGTAATAATTGACAAAACGGTGTTTATTATGCTGATCGTCATCCATAGCAATCTGGATTTTCCCAACTCACCAAAGAAATCTTAATTTTTCGGACTTTTATTATTTAAAAAACACAATATTTTTCAATCAAACTTTGTATTTGAACATAATTTTTCTGTTCTCAATTGCGGATGCTACTATTGTAAAATTTACAGTTTAAAAATTTATACTTGGCCCTGATTTAGAGATTGAGTAGCGGTTCTACCTTCCAAAGGTATCCCTGATGCGTAGCATGTGTTGTACAAAATATACCTACATTTAGAAATTTTATATGCTCTTATATAACATTACAATATTTATCAAATGCTGTATGGATGTATTATTCCTCGTTTCAGTTTTTGGAATGCATTCCCGTTTAGATTTAATTTCTACTTTACCAAAGAACTAAATTTTTCTATCTTTATATTATTAACAAAAACCTCTATATTCTCCAAATTTTTCTTATGAACACCAAGTTGGACTATTTTAGGATTTATTAACTTATCGCGTAATTATCATCGAGTTCAGCTCCTAAGTGATGTACCTAGACATAACTATAATATAAACATAAACAACATAATACTTATCTTACTCTTATCTGGTTCACCGTTAACGGGAAAACGTGGGCCATTTCACCAATTATGGCAAAACTTTTTACCGGTCTTAAGAATTTTTCTGAAATAATATTTTGTATTCGCGATTCTTTAATGTAAACGTTAATTGGATAACATACCAAGCGATAGGTAAATCGAATTATTTATTGCTAATATAAAGCCTGTTTTATTAATAAAAATAAGATTAGTTAAAGATAAGCTAATCCCTAAAGATTTGCTATGCGGATACTACGTCAAGCAATTGCAAATATGAACAATGCAATAGACTAGCTGTAGTAGAAAAAATAATAAACTGCGATTGTACGTCATATTATGACCTCATTTAAACTCAAGCGTTATAGGAGAAAGTGCATATCTAAGCATACAAATACGCTCGTTCAAGTTTGGTGAGCTACTTTTTTATGATCTTCGCGATACGCGTATTTTGTTATATCGCGGCTCAATGGTCTAGGGGTATGATTCTCGCTTTGGGTGCGAGAGGTCCCGGGTTCAAATCCCGGTTGAGCCCATTTTTGCTTGTACTATTTTAATCTAGTACTTCACTAACAACAACTTTCCTATTAACAATTTTGTTTCCCCAATTATTTTCAGCCTATTGCTGGCAAAATCATTAATTTTAATATACCGAATGCTGGTGCGAGCGGTTATTAATCGACAGATATTACCAAATGTGTTAGTTTCTCTGCAGGCCTTACCAACCAGCCCCTGTGAACGTGTCTTGGCTGTGTGTCTTGTGTCACGTCGCAGTTTAATATTTGACTACCTATTGTTAAATAAAATCAATGAGATAGCATGGAAATAACACGTATATTGTATATATATTTTAATTGATAATAAATGTTTTTAATTGGCAAAAAAAAAAAAAATTGGCTTTGGGTGCGAGAGGTCCCGGGTTCAAATCCCGGTTGAGCCCATTTTTGCTTGTACTATTTTAATCTAGTACTTCACTAACAACAACTTTCCTATTAACAATTATTATTGTTTTGTCTCAAAACGTAAATAAATTATATATTAATAATTCATGTTTCTTTAAATAATTATTATTTTGTTTGACATTGTTCCACGAAGCAAATTTTTACATCTTGAAGCGCATTCAAACGATGGCAATGAACGTATCGGAAGAAGCATGTATTTTATGACATCTTTACTTTATAAGATAAACGTATAACTAACATGTTAATATAGCAATTTTTACTTTACCACAATATTTATTTAATTACCGGTGACATTATTCAACTACGAATAATATTGTACTGTGATAATGTGAGGAACAATCACCTAAAATGAAGAAAGTTCATAAAGTTCATAATTACACTATGTAATAATAAAAGATCGATTAATAATTGTTTTATCGCTTCAAAATATTTACCGCATTATTAATCCTTACACTTGATAGTTTTTGAAATGGTGGAATAATATACTGGGTGTTGAACTTGAGAAAACGAAGTTTAAGATGTTCAAATATTGGCTCTGTATAAATCTCCTGTGCTTAAAAAAACGTTCGCCTCTGTCAATCGTTTCATCTAACCCTTATCTTTGCACTAACCATATATTTTACATTCACTATTATTTTAAAATGGTGTCATTTCTAATGCATTATTATTACGTGAATTTTTATATTTTTCGCAACAACTTGATAGCGTCGCAACATTTTCCAAATAAAGAATCGTACTGAACGTAAAATTTTACTCTGAAAACCATGAAGGGGAAATATGTCATTTAAAAAATTCGAGCCTTAAACGTCTTAAATGAATGATATTTCAAAGTATTTTAGAATTAGACATTACAGATTGAAATTCTATTCCTGATATGAATAGTTCGACGTCGAAAGCCATTATTAAATTATCTAAATTTGTAGGTACTCGAATGAAGACTGTTGCAATCATAACTGTACTGAGTTACTACTACTGACGAGTGGATGTTAACGTAATTTCTAAATTTTGCTCGGTAGAGGAGAATGTGAAACGATAAAAATAGTCAAATATATCAAGTACTTACTTTAAATTCTCAAACTGTAATAAAGAAGTTGTTTACTATTTCAAAATCATAAAAATATTGACAAAAACATAATATAAAAAATTGATTTTTAAAATAATTACCAATAATTCGCCCTTTGACACGTACTTTCGTTGTTGTTCCCAATTTTACTTTTTGCAATAGTTACCAAAAACCACTTTTTAATTAATATAATTGAAAATCATAGTTTCACTTAATTCGATGTAAAATTATCTAATTTACATGGCAATCAAATTTCAGTTCAAACAAACCAAAATCTTGAAATTTATACGCAAACCATTATTAGTTAAAGCCAAAGTAAAATTTTACTATACCTTCTATAAATCTAAATTTTAAGATACTTTCCGAATCATATTTTTATATAATTTCAAGTCACTTTTAGATCCATTTTCCAAAATCCACAGTTCGACACTTGTACCGAAATCGGGGCATTTGCTTGCCACCCTCGCTAAAATTTAAATTGTCAAAAAATTCACTCAGTTTTTTACTTTTTTAAAAATATTAGTTTCAATAAATCGTTTATATTAACGAAATGTAAAATTCCAAGGTAATAATAAATTAAAGTTCTTAGAAAATATTATTTGGACAACCAACTCGAACATTCTGTACTAAAAAACTCATTCATACCGAGCTCGACCTACCCGGCGAGCTTTATTAAGTTACAAGCAAGCACAAATTAATTTGAATTAATATAAATATGATTAAAACCTAGTTCAAATGTGCTTTTAGAGGGCGGAATATTAAAATATAATATTCTTAGTCGCAAACTCCTCTATAAAATCCTTATTTTACTATAAGGAACGTAACCAGACTGCAACCAACAACCAGCCGAAAGACTGATCCTACTTAAAGGAGCTCTCGTGCCAGTCATCACACACCACTTGCAGACTGCAGTTTTGAGCTGTTGGCTCTCGTCAGTGCAAGGTAGGCATGTGACGACAGACACGGGATCACTTGACCATTTAGTACATTTCGGTATCTTTGGGATAGCGACATGTAAAATAGTCAGCAGGCGCCATCTAGCGGTCCAGTGTCTCTTACAATCGAAAAATAAATAGCTTGACTGGGCTTAGCATAGTTCAAATGTGCTTTTAGAATATAATATTTTTATAAACATAATATTTTTATTTGTAACTTGTAATTCAGCGCTCAGCGGGGCATATAACCCGGAGAGTAGCTGTTGGTTGCAGTCTGGTTATATTCCTTATAGTAAAATAAGGATTTCATAGAGGAGTTTGCCACTAAGAATATTATGTTTTAATTATTAAAATGTTCTAATGTAACATAACTTTAATTCCTCATAGTTTCCCATTGGTAAATTTAATGATTTCTTCGCGCTGCTGACAGTCATCACTGTATAAGTAGTACTACACTCCGCAGCCGCTCTGGTGCTGCAAAGAAGACAAACCCGTCTCATATCGCTCCATTTCGGGAACGGTCCCTTTATATGCGTCTAGAAGTGTTTTTACTTGCTGTTCTTTAACTCACAATGTAGTTAGTATTTTTCAGTTTTCAATTTTAAGGTTTGTCTTCAAACCTCTCATCCTTTATTTAAAACACTTCCTGACATAATCAATCGATGAAACTTTGCAGAGTTATTAAGATCGGATGACAATACAATATTCCACAGTTACTTTTGCAAATATCCGCACGTAGGGAGCGCGGGGGTGAACATTGATTAAATATACTATCCAACCGGCACTTCCGGCAAAACGTAGAATACAAAAAGTTTCCCGCCTGATTAAAGACTTCTACGTTCGTTTTTTCCCCGCACAAATGGTACAATATTAGTTCCGGTGACATAATGGAATGCCGTTAGGTATATACCTCGAAACCCAGCTCCATTGAATGAATTTATGTAAAATGGTTCTATATGCTATAAATAATTAAAGTATGACTAAAAAGTAGAAAATTAAAAAAAATGTATTTTTATAAACTTGCTTTTCTTAATGTTTCATGCAATTATTTTTTACATTTTAGTTCGCCTTTAAGAAAATCAAGTTTAAAAATACTTTTTTATTAGTACTAGAAATCCATTGCAGATCAGAGAGGCTCAGAATTTCCTATAACATATTGTCGAACTACATATTGTTACATGAGCCAAATTTAAAATTAATCGTTACAAAAGTGGGTCAAAATTGAATCGCAAGATTGGAACCTAACTAATAGACTAACTAATAACCTTCTAATAGGTGAAAATGAATAAAAACGTGTAAAAATGAAAATCTGTCATTTAAATATTTGATAAATAGGAAATTCCTCATTAATTTCTGTTAGGTAAAGTGCGCTTATTGACCAAGCGTACCGATCGATAATAATTCAATTTATTATTCACATCTATGTATATAATTTAAACATTCATCATTATTTAGCAATCATAATAAATTATGGAGATTTTAATCTATCTAATCTTTATCGTATTAATTCGTAAACTAAAAGCTATCATTAGTTAATCAATAAAACGATCATTATTATTTTATCATAGATTTTGTTATTTTTATATTAGACACAAGTGGTAAGAAATTCTGAAACCCATTTATTTTTTCTTTTGATATTATCGTAGCAAGAAAGTCTTTTACATAATTCTAATCGTTTAAAATAGTCAAGTATAAATGGAATATTATGGTGACCATAGTCTGTTCAGTAACTCAGCACAATAATGGAATGTGAAATAGCAAAGTTTGGATTATAATACATATTATTGTGTATCTAGTTTTTAAATGTTGCCTTCGCTATTCACTCTAAATAAATATGTAAACCATGGGCTCATGGATGAAGTGAAGAAGAATTTATTTTGATTCTAGTTTGCTTCTGAACAATCTCATGCCAATTCTTACAATTCGACATCTAACAGCCATCCCTAAAAATTTCAAATACCAAATATTCTCGAAAAAAGTAAGGGTTATTATCATTATTATTTTTTATTATACTAACTAAAATATAGTTTTTTTAACGTTAATAATATAAATCCTAATAAACACAGAAATAATGTATTTTGCTGACATCTCGGAAAGTAGTCTCTTTTTGTTTTCAAAGCTTTTTCGAAGAACTCTAATCCATTGTGTACGTTAAATACACAGCTTTAAGATTCTGTTCTATTTCCATAGATACTTACTACTTACACAGAACTGATACTTAGTGACTCTAGGAAAAGAAGTTAAGGCAACGCGACCTGGGAGGTTAAGAAGTGCTAAGACCGAAATCAGTAAGTCCTTACACACCATCGAGACTTCTGTACTTCTATCCCAAAAAAATTCAAGTGGATTCAATTAAGGAAGATACCATGAAAAAATAAGTGAAATCACCCCCCTCCCCCTCCTCACAACACTTCCAATGTATAATACTACAGGCTAATTTTCTATGTGGCTTCCCCGCACTCCCTGACCATCCATCGTGTTTTTCTTTTTGACTATATACTTCATGATGAGCAACATAATCTTTGTTTAAACCAAACTGGAAGACAATAACAAAAAGTGCTTTACCGTTATCGTAGTCGCCTGTACCTTTTGACCACCTTTACATTCTGATACAAATTAAAAATTCATGAAATTGTGTAAAGCTCATTTTTATCCTTATTTATTTTATTTTAACAGACTAAAATTTCTCCTATTAATGTGCATTGATGGTAGAGAATAAAATATAACAAAAATCGCTTTTCTGTTACCATAACAAAATAACAAAATCTAACATAGCCAATAAATTTCTTCTGTACCCATACATTGAATCTGATCTCTTAGAACTATTGACAAACAAACTTAAGAACAGTTGGTCTAGCGGCGTAGATGAATATCCTAATCTCCTGTTAAAGAAAGTTTTACCTTTTATTATAAAACCATTGACTTTTTTGATCAACCTTTCCTTTTGTTGCGGTTCTTTTCCAAACAGTCTTAAGACTGGGAAAGTAAATCCAATTTTTAAAAAAGGCGACCCGCAAAATATTAATAATTATAGGCCGATCACGGAGATCTCGGGGTTCTCCAAAATGTTTGAGTATGCTTACCTTAATAGACTTAATTCTTATCTAGATGAAAACAAAATTATCACTAACAACCAACACGGCTTTCAAAAATATAAAAGTACAAGTTCAGCACTCCTTAGTTTTCATAACAATGTCATTAGCAAGATTGATGCTTGCGAGTGTCCTGTTGGAGTATTCTGTGACCTCAGCAGGGCATTCGACTGCGTTGATCACGATCTGCTCTTATATAAACTAAAAAAATGTGGTATTGAAGGTTCAGCTTTAAACTGGATAAACTGTTATCTAAAGGATCGATCTCAATATGTTAACTTATCTTACGTCACTGACAGCTCCAAAAGCTTTTAGAAGTCTGAAAATAAGCAAGTTCAAATTGGAGTGCCTCAGGGCTCCGTTATAGGCCCAATTCTTTTCATACTTTACATTAATGATGCAGAAAATGCAGTACCAAATGCTAACTTAACCATATATGCGGATGATACTTCTGTCCTTGTGTCCTGCAAGGATGATATTAGACTGGAAGATTCCTGCAATGCTTCTCTCTCTAATCTAAATGCGTGGTTCTGTAGTAACTCTTTATATTTTAATAGTGAGAAAACCTACTACTTACGTTTTCACAATAGGCAAAGGATATGTAACGGTGTCAACCTTATACTAAATAATTCACCCATATCATGTGCCACCACAACTGTTAAATTTTTAGGGATATACTATGACAGTACCTTGAGCTGGAAATATCACTGCCAAAATCTTGTCTCTAAACTGCGCAGTCAAAATTATTTATTCATTAATTTAAGAACTGTTCTTCATAAGGATCAGTTAATTAAAATATATTATGCAAATGTGGATTCTTTATTGAGATATGGCATCTTTCTCTGGGGCTGGTCCACTCATGCTACTAATGTATTTATAGCTCAAAAGCAAATAATAAGAACCATTTGTGGAGTTAATAGCAGACACTCTTGTAGATCACTATTTTGTGATTTAGGTATTTTAACCGTGTCGTCAATTTTAATATTTGAATTGTGCATCTATGTATTTAAGAACCAGGGAAACTTTCCCAAAAACTCTGACATTCATAACTTGAATACTAGAAACAGAGATGACTTTCATATACCGTTCTCTAAATACAACTCATCATATAAATCACCTGATGTACTTGGATTAGTAATGTTCAATAAGTTACCTGCTCATATTAAATCTAATGAATGCTTTAGATCATTTAAAACTCACCTTAAGGAATTTTTAATGAAAGAATGCTACTATCGTGTGGTAGATTTCCTACACTGATTTCCTGCTATGATATATGTTTCAGTGATTAACGAAATGTTATTGTTATTTCTGTTTGTGACCTATACTTTACTTGTTATAATTATATTTCTGTGTAACTATTTGTAAGTCCTTAAGCAATTCTATGACGACTCCTATACATTGTAATATGTCAAGAGGAAAATAAATTATTATTATTATTATTATATGAGTAGTGCTAATTTTTTCTATTACATATGGAATGTATTTTGTGCTGGTGCATTTCTTGCATAATTCAATGGGTATCCCAGCCAGCGAAAAAGGTACCCCAACCACGGTAGTACCACTGAAAGTAAAGACAAAATAGAAATTCAAGTAAAGTAATCAATTATTCACCTACGTTTGGAAAATACAGTTTTTCTCCAAGTCCCGTGTTAGATTCCAACTGTGAAATCCAGCTTCAGATGTTTGGTTGTATTGTCATGAAAACAATGCTGTAACATTAACTGTACATGACTTCAAGAATTTATAACCTGCAATATTTTGCTTTTATTTTTAATTTTTAATCTGTATCAGAAAGTAAAGGTGGTCAGAAGGTATAGGGGACCATGATAACGGTAAAGCGCTTTCTTTATTGTCTTCCAGATTGGTTTAAACAAAGGTGATGTTGCTCATCATGAAGTATATAGTCAAAAAGAAAAACACTATGGATGGTCAGGGAGTGCGGGGAAGCCACATAGAAAATTAGCTAATTAGCTTGTAGTATTATACATCGGAATTGTTGTGATAGCATAAACAGAATCTTAAAGCTGTATATTTAACGTACACAAAGAATAAGAGTTCTTCGAAAAAAGCTTTGAAAACGGAAAGAGACTACTTTCCGAATCAGCAAAATACATTATTTCTGTGTTTATTCCGATTTATATTATTTATTAAAAAAATAACCTCTGACTGTAAACGTCACAGGCGCAGAGGATTTTTTCTAATAATTCTATTATTTTGAAGACTCAGTGATTTGTTTTTGAAGAAGATAATAAATGTGGTAGAAAACCCAAATAAAAGGAAAGAATATTCGTAGAATGCCACAAATAACTTTCAGACAATATTGGGTAAATGTTAAGTAAATTAAAAAGGAGAAACAAAAAATAAAATCAAATTGTTAGGATGGAGATATTTTATATATAAATGAAATTTTTATTAACTGGAAAAAGGCTGATGGCAACGGATGGTCCATAAATACTGATGGCAGATAAATACTTAATTAAAAGGAGCTAATCGATACACATGTAGAGTAATAGAGCGCCCCGACCTATTTTTAGGCACAGCTTCAAAATAAACTGTTGTGTAAAAATTTAACAGATACTGAGTAAATCATGCGGTAAAAAGTTCCCGAATACAAATAGAAATATTATATATCACATTTTACTTATTTTTCGGAAGTTTAAATATTACATTATTATTTGTTATATTAACAAGATGGTAAGTAAGCGATGTTGTTGTAAACGGTTGTCTAAAATAGTCGTTATTTTTCTTCGGTTGTCGTATTTTCTATATATACTAATTTTAATACTGCGGCACTGTTAATATAGATAATCCTTGGCATAGAATAATAAAAAAAATATGATTGTTGGAAACCGTGTTTTTTTATGTGTCATTACCTTCTTTCAAGTAGTTCTTCCCATTTCTGACGCAACATTTAGATGATTATCAAAAATGTAACATTTTAATAAAAAATATTTTCATTTTTTCGGTATAAAACCCGAAAAAACAATACATTCAATATTAGTGTACTTAGTGTCAGCGGATCATGATAATTCTCCATTATTTGTGCAATTTTGGAGATATCGAAATGAAACTGGATAATATACATCCTAAGAGATTCATTTTGTCCCATTTTTGAAATCCACAGAAAACTCTGAGTACGATGGAGCCTGTTGGTGCTTACCAAGGTCAGTAATTTCTTAGAGCCAATATTGCTTTTAAATCGAATTAAGGAAAGCTTCCTTCTGAAAAATGAAAATAGTTCTTTCAAGAAAATAATAATAATGATAATAATACCTTTTCAGAAAACAAAAACGACGGATTTATTATAGAACGTGGAGGCGTAGACATACAGCACAGCAAAGCGGAATATAAACAAATACAAACAAAAAACTAAACGAAGTATTGAAAGAAGGGAAAAATGCGAAGAAGTTCCTCGAAAACATGGAAGCTTTCCCAGCAGGACAACAATCAAACCAAATTACTAGACTGAAAAGAGAATATTATATATGTTTAAATATGCTACAACATATTCTAGCTACAATTAAGAGGAAAGGGTCAGGTACACTGGAAACGAACAGCAAAAGAAAAGATAGCAGTACAGTGATGAAACTGCATTGATATGCAATTTGTCCACGGCAAAGCGGTATCATAGGTGTAAATAATAACTTTTTTTGAATTACAAACACAATTTTTTGTATTATGCTCTTGCTTATTTTTAGTATATTGAACTAAACAGCTTAAAAATAAAATCGCATCAGGTAAAGTGCCTTTTCTGTGAGAAATATTGAAAAATTTTATTAGAAAAATTTGCTCAGGATGAATAAATATGACGCACCAAATTACAGAACTAAATACATTTTTTTTAACCTCTCCACAATAAAATTGTGAAAGGTTACTAAAACTGGTTCAAAAACGAAAATTGAGATAACATCAAATCTTTACGTTTTGAGGTCTTAGGAACCCAAAAAAGTGGTTTTTGAAAAATGTCTGTGTGTGTGTGTGTATGTGTATTAGCACGATAGCGCCGAAACTACTGAACGGATTTGAATGAAACTTTGCGTGTGCGTTTCTTTAGTATCCCAGAAGATCTGAAAAGGTTTTGGTTGATATCGGATTACGTTTAGTGCCATTTTGACGCATCAAGTTGTTTATTTTATAATTACTTTCAATTTGCAATGGAACCATTGAAAAGCAGTTAAAATTCTGATTTCAACGATATATCACACTTCCACCCTTTCGATTTGGTTTCCGTGAAAAAAATTAAAAACAAGGCAAATCTGGCATAGATCATATTTCGCATGACATGATCGATGCGCGTAGCCGTTACATCGTGAAACTCGTCACATCGCGTGTCAATTCACGTGTGAGGGTTACGAGCGGATTACGTTTAGTGCCGTTTTTAAATATATATACATACAAATCGAACAATTAAATTACAAATATTCCTGTAAAATCTTGTAAAATTACTGAAATGCTAATGTTTCATTTAACAAAGACAGCCGCGAGCGATCGCATTGTAATGAGCAAATTTTGACGATTGTCATTGTTATCGTTTGTCATTCGATAACCATTGGTGTCATGTCATGTTAATAAAATTTCGGCATACTTGTAACTTTTAGTGGATTGTCACAAACTTTAAAGGTAGATGTTACAATATCAATATCATATGCTTTCTGTACCTTCGTTGGTGAATTTATTATAGATTATCACTTTATCAATTTTCAGTTTGTTGCTTTACAAATCTGTAGTAACAAATCTGTAGTATTTTGGATAACTAGACTTTCTTAGTCGTTCAAGTGATGTTAAAGTTGTTAATATTCTAATAGTATATTATTCAACGAGCGATAATGTAGGTAATAACTCGCATAGATAATTGCAAATTCATTAAGTTGAGGGTTTTTTTAAGGCCCCAGAAGATCTGAAAAGGTTTTGGATGAGATCGGATTACGTTTAGTGCCGTTTGGTCACACAATTTAATGCTCTTTTCTTCTTCAAAGATCCACCGAGTGCGGAGATTCCAGCCGCTTCCTGCCGATTTATTTATAAAATTTGAATGTTTTTATAAAAATATGACATGGAAAGAAAAATAAAAGTGATTCATCTTTGTGTCAAAATAATTTATTGTTTATATTAAAAATGTCAACATGAAAAATGTGATTTCAAAGTTTAATAAAAAATTTTGGAATATCGTCCTAACGATACAACAGGCATGGAGAATTGTAAAAAGATTCCAGAAAACCGGAAATGTAAATAAAGACTAGGCAAAAGAAACAGTACAATGAAGATAATGCAGCAACATTATTAGCGATGAATTCTCTCAAAGATAATCCAAAATTATCTTTAAGAAAGCGCGCTAGTGATACAAGGATAAGTTAATCGTTATTCAGGTATTCAAGAAAAACAAAGTTTTTTCCATTCAAACCAAGATTTCGATATAATCTTGAGTTTGGTGATGAAGATCAGCGCTCATACTTTTGTATGTTATTGGGGGGAAAATTTGCAGAATGCATGAGCAATATAAACCCAAATTTTAGAACTGTTACCGGTAGTCAATATAAGGAACTGTTTCCAGAGTCAATTTTTTAAAAACATATTAGTTACATCGAATACTATACGAAATGAACATTTTCTACCTTTCGCAACCGCCGCTACGAAAGTTACCGGCCATTTTGTGAAAAATCGCCCATTTTGGTCGTTCTTTCTAAATATAGATGAGTATATCTGGGTATTTGTTGGTCCAAAAACATCGAACAAAATTGAGGCTGTTCGTTATGATGCAGGCTATCAGCGGTCCGCAACACACATTTGTGTTTCGCGGGCCACATATCGCCAATAGTAGCGAGCAATTAGAGGTTTCGCTCCTCTCCGCTAGGAGCGGTGGCGTACCTCCCAGCTGGGAAGAACGGTGACGTGACTTCCGTCTGGTGTAAAAGGTACAAGGCGAGAAGTGCTTAGCTTGGTGTACGCTGCTGATAATTCCTAGAAGCTTGTTTATTTGTGCCATCTCAATGAATTTTGGATTATCGGCGACGGTAAAATGTCCTTCGTTTTAAGTTGTTGTTGTTCATCAGAATATTTCGTTGCTACGGAGGGAGTTTAATCCGCGGGATTTATGTGTGCACATGCTGGTTGACCACTTTCCCTTGGGAGTATCTTCGTTGTCAATTAAGCTGCAGCATTGTACAAGAATTTTGGTGGATTATATCTCTCAACAAGTCAGAGGAGAGGGTCCACGGACTGGGTTAGAACGTTCCACAGACTGGGTTAGAACGATCCATCGACGAGGTTAGAACATTCCACGGTCTAGGTTAGAAAGTTCCACAGACTAGGCAGAAACGTTGCACAATTTAGGGAGGCTATAAACCCACCTCGCCTGTCACGAAGTCACCACCGCAGGGCTGCAGTCTCATCACTAGTTGACGCTTGGGTATCGTACCAATTCTTTGATAAGTGCTGTGTCTTCTACCAAGAAACCACCTTCAGTGGTTCTGTGTAATAATATTTGTTTTCTTTTAACTTCCGTTGTACATATTTAAACAAAGATTTTATTCACTCATATTGATTAAGTAAGTTCTCTAATTTAACCTATTGCGGCCAAATTTTATTTTAGTCAACCCTTGTAAACCAAGTGTAGCTACACGAGGGGTATTTACCTTTATTCTATGCTGTAACATATTTATCTGAATATAGCCACATAACTGAATATAGCCAGGTCCATATTAGAGAACCATAAGTTGTAAATATTGTAATATAGTACATTTCATGTGGAAAGAAAGTGTCATTATTTCATCTGCGATCAGCAAGAATGGAACTCTCAGTGATTTTACGTTAAATAAGTAAATTAATAACTTCTAATATTTTATGCCCATAGCAGTGACTTCTAATAGTTTATGTTAACTTGGGCTTAACGCCTTGAGATTTCTGAGCTAGTGAAATTTTGTCGTGGGCACGTTACATCACTTATCCGGGCTAGGTAGTGTCTGCGATCTGCTACGCACAGCAGCCCAATGTAGTTTATGTATGGTATTTAACCGTAGCACACTAATTAGGATCGCAAATTCTGCTCTCTAAATTTATCTTATAATTTGTAGGACAACCTACGGTGGTATCCTGTTTTGTTGGAAGGAAATTCGTCGACGTTGATTGAACCACAGATTCTGCAGATAATCTTTTGTAAAAATCCTCATATTCCTCGTTAAGAAGTCCATCGAAAGTTATTACACGGAAATTACTATTGCCATGAGGTGGCAATGTAGATGTTGATTCAAACTTTAACCTGGAAGTTTTTCAGATGCTAATTTTCCCGGACCGAATAACCCGACAATTAATAATTCATAAACAGTAATTCATCAGAGGAAAATATTATGTTGGTGAAATGATTATCTGTGTGTTGGTTCAGCAATCAATTTTGAGTAATTTAGTTTCTTTTCATTGTCATTTTCATTTAGATGTTGGTGGAGTATGAAGAAACTTTATATCTTTTCAAACTATTCCTCACCGGTACATGGCCAATGCCTAGATATAATCCAACACCGGGATCAACATTTTTTTGTGTGGCTGTTATTAAAACTGTTATTTTGCCAGAATATTATCGTCGGATATGGCGAAGTCGCCAGGTTGAGAATACAAGCGATAATTACAATATTAAAAATCGTATTACAAATATTAACAGGGATTTATAATTTACCGGACATAATTATTGTCCTCTTTTATCGACTGTACGCCAGTATTCTCAACAATCAATGACAGACACTTTTACCCGTTTATAGGATTTACGATTTGAAATAATTCATACAATACAAACCGCAAGTCGTGTCGGCTGTAATAAGACGACAGTTACGAGATGCCATGGAAACAGATCTTCTCTAATATTTATCGAGGGCTCTTCAACTGCCAGAGACTATATTGATTCTGCTTTAGAATCCATCGCTCTAGCGTGTACTCTGAACTTAAAAACTAAATTTCCTAGCAAGAAAAGGAATTTACCTGCCCGTACTTTGATTACGGTGAACCATCAAGAAGGCATTAACATTTAAGGACACATTCTTTATTTTCTCGCTAAATATCTAAATTTACCAACTTGTCAGAATGCTTAGTACTGTTTTTGAAATGATGAACCTCCAGTTCGTAAACTTAAACACATTTTTCTTCTATAAAATTTATTTTCTTATATTTCATTAGTGCACTACTACAAGTCCAGCTCAATTATAGAATAGGATATAAAATTTATATAATTAGGTAAGTATGAATTTAAGAATAATTATTGTAACAATTTATAATAATAATAATAATAAATAAATACACCACAGGTAATGACGACCCCTTTGTCCCGGAATTCTCTAGAAGAGCCTTGTGTGGGAGGGGGTTACACATTTAGAGACAAGGAACACACACTCAATATCTGTATATAGTGAAAAAATCACTCTCACAGTATTTTCCACTGCCACGACCGGGGATCGAACACGGAACTTTTGGGTGAGAGGCAAGTGCGCTTACCTCTCGACCATCAGTCATACAATCTTTTTTATATATAAATGTCGGTTCAGTGGCTCAATGCTTACGTTTTAGGCTTGCAACCAAGGAGTCCCGGGTTCGAATCGTGGCAAGGGTATGGATGTTTAGTGGTATTTGCCATGTGTTACCGAGTTGGTGGCAGTGGACTAGATGAGGTTGTGTGAGAGTACATAGCTAGTTGCTGTACCACTCCTCAGTTCGAATCTCAGCTGACTCAGATGACAGTGTCGTAGGGAATGGTCGTTGTATAGTTGTCTATGTGTGTGTCCTAGTTGTGTGGTGGAAAGAGTTAATGTTAAATTCCGCCAAGACGTAAATCTAAATAAGGCGCTAAAATAAAAGAATTAAAAAAAGTACTAAAAGATTCAACTAATCAGAAAGATGCCAGTATCAATAAAATTATGTATTATTTGGAATGGGTGCATTACGAGCCATTTATTTACTTCGTATTTAAATTTTACAGCTGAAAATACTTCTGGATGCGTCTATATGGATACCATCTACGAACAAACGGAGCGACATGCCATAGTTTTGTCAGTGGGCCGGTACCGGCACAGCAGCGGAAAATGAGCCCACCACGCTGACTTTTGTTACCAGGGACATTTTCAAACCAGCAGGATTTGAATCACCATTTGAGGAAACCAGGAATCTCAAGTTTGAATAGAATAGTTTTTTTTATTTTCTTATTTAACTTCTATCTTTGAATTATTGGGCTTACAAAAATATTCTGGGATTAAATCACACAACATAATTTCCTTAAAACTAAATCAACTTAATCCTAGAACCTAAACTACACTATTACTAAGAAAACCACCACCTATACACATAATAGTTAAAGAAAAATCACTTCTAAATTAATGTAAATTAAAATTCAATTCTAACGAATACCAGAAGTAAAATACATTCCTAGATATTTTTTTTTTAATCTGAGAATTTGAATTAAGATATCATCATTTCTTTTGTTGTTTATTAGATTTCCTAATATATATCATTGTATAATATATATATAATTATTTTATGTACATGCTCAATTATATTGTTTGCATCTATAGAGTGGACTAATATGTAAGCGACATTAGGCATCACATTTTTTTTACCACGGTCAAGATATTTTCTTACAGACAAGGGGGGTTGCACTTAAGCTTAAGCCACGCCACTTTGTTCACGATCAACTAATTTATGGTTTACGCCTTTCTTTTTTCTCTACGCGCTTATGACTTGAAATCCATACTGGTGGATATATTGATTTTTTTTTACACATACTGTATATTGTATTTTTAAGTACGTTGCATACTATACAGGTAGGACTCGATAAGCTGTTGTAATATATTGCTATTATTACTGCTGTGCTATTGCTCATGGTCTGGATTATTAGAATAAACTTTTCTCCATTTAACCCATTTAAAAGCGGGGCACCTTTCTAAAATTTTTATTTGTAGACCGACTTAAATGACTTTTTTTTAAATTATAGAGCTTCAATAACTCTACTGTGGTGCAAAGTTTCAGATGGAAATTATTTAATTTCAAGGCCTATTTCGATTTTTTTTCAAGGCCAAAAATCCAAAAAAGTGTTAGCAATTTTTTTATCTCAAATCTGACTACGCCACTGGATTTAAAATACCTTCAAATCGGTATGACCGAGATTTAACAAAAAAATATTGGTTTCTAACAGAAATATAGCATAATTAAAATTTATATTCGTCATGCAATTCACAATTGTTTAAATAATATTGTTTACAATGCTCGTTTAGATCGTTATCATTTAAATCGGTCTACAAATAAAAGATTCAGAAGGGTGCCCCGCTTTTAAATAGGTCACTCAGTATTTAGATTGGCTGTCGTTTCATTGTAATTATCATTTGGTAAGTTTGGGAGTTACATATTCAAATATTTCGGGTTTATCCAACAAAAACTTTAAAGAAACACAGTAAAAAATATTTGTAGGCTTAGATTTAATTATACGCTAGCCCCTATAGTGTAAGCAAGTTAGTTCGAAAAACAAGGAATAGAAGAAAAAATTTATAAAGTTTTTAAATACAGATCCGAAGAGTTCCCACCTCTCCGGTGGGAGCTTCATCCCCTTTTGCCCAAAAAACCACCCTCAATCGTGACCTCGCGATCTTTTTCGGCGTTTTGATCGTAAACCGCAACTTCTACGAAAAACTGTTATAGGACTTTTCATATTCTCCATGAAATTCTCTATAAAAATGTTTCTTACTGTTTTTTGCGTATCTTCCACCCAACGCTCGTAAATGACCTTGGAAATTAAGCATAGTTCTCAGTGCGAAGAGAAAAATGGCCCAGTGCCGTTTTTTGAGGCGATTATTTTGAAAAGTGTTAGTCTGAGCAAAAAAATGTATAGAATCAAAATTAAATAGCAGTTTTTTCTCTACAAAGTGCATATTTATGAACAAGTGTTAGTGTTCATATGACGATTTTTTTTATATTTGTGCATTCTGTACTTTGAGCCCATTTCCACACCACCTTTGAGGTAGAGCTCTCGGCGCCTTTTTTATTACGCCCTTTTCTTAATATTTCCTTGAGCATCTCTCAAAAAGCGCCCCCGGAGAGGTGGGAACTCTTTGGATCTGTATTTGGGTCCCTACTGAGAGTTCATAACCAAAATTTAAGAACTTTATAAATTTTTTCTTCTAAAAAAGCTAATTTTCCTACACTACTAGCCATTTATACAAAATCAATATTGAAGATAATCCTAACTGTCAATGTGGAGAAATTGGTGACACCGAACATATTTTGTTAAATTGCCCACTAAAAAAAGCAAAAATAAACAAGTTCATGAATAATTTATTTCTTATGAATATATTAAGACCATTCAATTTACTACAACTATTACAGTCTAATAATATTGTCATATCTAAGCTACTTGATAATCATATTAAAAATTTAGATGTAAGAATATATGTATATAGAAATAATTAATTGTACTATAGTTCCTAGGTAATCCTGATGTTTTTTCAATTATAATTTCCCACTCTTTCCGTGGTTCAGTCAGTATGTGGTTGAGACTAGATGAGCCCTTAGTCGTTGAGTGATCCCTGTCATTCCCCATTTTAATCTGAAAAAATGATTAAAAAAAAGAACAGAAAAAAGAAAAAGAAGAAAAAAAGAGAAAAAATATATAAAGCAAGATCCAAGGATCGAAATATGGGTAAATAAGTAAAAAAAAAAAAAAATAAGAAACAAAAAAAAAATACCTAAATGAAAACAAAAAAAAATGGAGAAAAAATATATAGGTGTGTATATATACATGTTTTTTTTCTATATCGATAAAAATTTTAATTGGAGGATTCACGTCGTGGAGCTTACTAAAAAGTTTTTCTAGAGCCGTTTATGCATTATTTGTTATTAGGAAATATATCAGGTTCAAAATATCGACAATTGTATATTATATGTATTTTAGAACTATTTTACAATATGGAATTGAATTTTGGGCTGATTCCAGGGGTAGATGCTTCATTTAATGTCAAGAGAAAAAGTGTATTTTACAATGAAATTAAAGAAAATATTTAATCACTTTCAATCAGATATGCCAATGGCGGCGAGTCTAAATGATTCAACGAGTAAGTTATGACATCTACCTACCGATATATAATGTGTTCTATTCAGTAGAATAATTTCTCAATTGTTCATTTTGAGTAACAACTAAAATTATTGTCGAATAGGACGAATTCATGGCGGCGGTTCTGAGACATTTCATTATCTCCATTATTTATTGTAAACATTCAAAAGCCGTATAAAATTTGAATACATAATATTGAAACGAAAACGAAATAAATGGCGTATTTAATTAAGTGACGTTTTCAATTTAACTGACAATATTATGAAGTCGCGCGAAGGATACTTGAAATTGCATTCAACATGCCTCAAACGGGCGTCTGGATAAATTCATTTGCCTCGCGATTACTTTTGCGCGATCGATAATAACTTTGTATATTATTAATATTAAGACGCGGTAACGTCTGGATATAATGCATGTATGTTTAATATTGCAGTTTCCTATTAACTTGTGTGCAGACGTCGCGCTCGTAGGGCGCAGGGCGAGGCAGCCACTAATAACCTCGGTTGATTAAATTTCTTGTGGGGCCCCTTACCGAAATACATATTTAAATGATTTCGCAAAATACACCGAATTGAGTTCCTCATAGCACAAAGGTACCTGTGCTTATACTAAACAATGGATCTAATTGTAGATACATTCAACTGTAATTTAATTGAGTCGAAAATCTAATTATAACTTTACAAGGTGGCGACAACCTTTCAGTTTCAAACAGTGTTATTTATGACCCTATTCAGTGACATTTGTATGCATAATAGCGCCCAAGTGATGTTCGCTGTCGTCAGATTTATTATTTATACTTCATAAATGTTATTCATATTCTGAAAAGCCAAGTCGAATTAAATAATTCAATTAGGAATATGAATACTGAAATAAGCTAGCGGTACATGTAACCATTATTGTGAAAATTGTGCTATTGGCACTATGGTCCTTAAACGAAATAGAGTGACTTGGCCCGCAACATCCGTCTCCCTAACCATGTCACCTCAAAAGGAGGCCATTTAGAAAAAAATGTGTAAATGTTTAAAGATTAATGCTTAACGCTATTCTTATTTAGGATCAAGACTATACAACAGATTACCTAAACAAACAAAAAATACAAGTAAATTGCACATATTTAAGAAAAATTTTGAAAAATGATTAAAAGAAAATCCTAAATTCCTAGTACACAACATTATTAACCAAAATGTAATATAAAAAAAGCAACAAATTGATTATTGAATTAGATATTTACGTGTAATATTTAAATAAAATATTATTATTATTCACCGATTTTGACAGAAAACCCTGAATAAGTAAAAATATACCAAATAGCGACATTTATAAACCAAAAGTGACAAATGTATTTAACCCATCACGAATAAGTAGTGCTTAACTACTTATGTGATTATTGCACTGTTTATTTACAAAATAACGATATGGAATTAAACCATTCATTAATAACGACGTAATATGTAATTATTGTTATTTTATTGGAAATAAACATATACTATTATTATAAGCTCACAGTATAGGAATTCCGTAGTTTTAGAAATGTTAATATTGAATTATTTAATTTGCACGTTTCTGATATTAGTTGGAGTACTATATATAATTTACCCCCTCTAGAAAAAAAAGTTGACTTCCTCAACGTAAACTTGTTAAATCTTTTAATCACAATGCTCCTCTAAAAAGAGTTATTTTCAAATCTAACGAGCGCCCAAAACCATGGTTTAAGAGACTTTATATAAACTTCGAGTCGAGAAATTTCAATTATATTTCTAATTGCATGTTTTTGTAGTTTAAAAACTCTGTATGTATGATGAGAACAGCCACAAAAAAGTATAAAATACTTAACCCTTGAATAAAACTTTGCGATAATAATAAGATAATAAAACATTCTTATCTGTTATATTTCTTAGTCTATACAGCGCGAAACATATAGTGGAGAGTTTTTTTACACAGTTTGCTAATGTGCGTTTCCCAATTTAAAGCGTTGTCGATATAAATATCCAGAAATTTGGTTGCTGGAACTTGTTCTAAGGATTCTCCATTTATTCTCAATAGACGCCATTCTTTATAGTTTGAGAGTCTAGGAGTAAACTGAATAAAAACAGTTTTTTGTTCGTTTAGTAACAATTTTTTTATTTTGAAATTTAGTTACAAATCGATTTCATTTAAATTGTGTATCTTGAAGTAAATTTTCCAAGTGAACATTTGAATTTAACAGTAAATTATCATCAGCGAACATATAAATAGCTATTTGTATGACAAGGGAGAAAAGTGCATAATTTCCTCCCGCGGATCAACATCCAAGGGAGGAAATGGCACTTTGCTCCTGTGTAATACATGTGATTTTTTCTACGATCGTTTATAGTGTCTTACATTGATTTTACATATATTTTATTATATTTTCTTATGCATGACAATCAAAAAATCAAATATGCCAAAATGTCATAATAGGTATTTAGATAAGCAAATATTGTTAAAAATCAAAGTACATGGAACGTTGCTGAGGTTGCATCTTGTTTATAAAATAAACAAACTTTCAAAAAGTTTATAATAATGTATTCCGAATGTGAAGATGAAGTTTCTCAAGATATTCTGGAAGAAGCAAACGTGGTTTCGTTAAATCTATTACCGTTAAAGTCTCGTGAAAAATATGAATAAGAGTACCAGCTATTTAAATGTTGGAAGAAGTCTATACACTACCATTAGAGCTATTTGAAGTTTCTACTTGTTTGCTTCCAGAGGGAGCCAAAGTACTTTCCTCCCTAGAGAGGCAAAGTATTTTCCTCCCGAGGGAGGAAAATTACTGAAATGAAGGAGCAAAATAGTATTTTCTATGTAGGAAGTAGAAAAATGAATATTTATCGACAATATCAATATCCGCCAGGTCATTAACAAAAAATATGAAAAGAAGTGGCCCCACTACAGAACCTTGGGGGACACCACTAGATATACCTAACTTTTTTTTGATCTAATACCATTTACTTCTACAAGTTGTTTACGATTTGACAAATATGAACTTAACCAATCACCCAATTTTCCGCGAAGACCATATTTATGTTTTTCCAATAGTAAAGCATGATCTACCAAATCGAGCGCTTTACTTTGATCCATAAAAATACCTAAACATATTTTGTTATTATTTAAGTTATTGTTATGTGCAAGACTACGCCACTGGAATCATAAAAAATTAGAGAAAGGCGCCAGAAAAGTCGCGAATGTTAGGCCGGAACATTCTGGAATGTTCTACTATGTTCGACGCGGGAGTATATAGGGACTGAATCGGTGCACTGGAACAGTTTGACATGAGACAAGCAGGTAAACAGATGGAGTAAGAACATTAATAAGTTATGAATTATATTAGTGAGAGTATAGTAGATGAAACTTGTAATTAGTGTGTACTAATGTGTATAAGGACTTAATTTATTGTAATTATATGATTAATAAATCAGTGGTTTGTGACGATTCTTGTTGTAATTATTGAACATACATACAGGGTGTTTCCAGAGAAATTAGATTTTTCAATTTTCGTTTTCTAATACAGGTTCAACAAACATAGTGGGATCAAGTCTATACCTAAGACAAAAATCATCAACAACATAAGGATCTGCCGGCATATTAGCGTGCTTCCTGTTTCACTAAAAATTGTAGAATCAGCTACATATGAACAACTTTCAGAATATGTCTTTCAAAATTCAATAATTCCATCTAATCAGTATGAATTTCGAAAAGGCTTCAGTACCTCTTATACTACTAAGTAATATAACTGACGAAATTTTGCGCGCCATTGACAAAAGTCACCTCTTTGACATTACTAGAAATGACTAAAGCTTTCGACTCCTTAGATATTAATTGTCTAATTGCAAAATTAAGTTGTTATGGCATATTTGGAAATACTTTTTCACATTTCAAAATTATCTGAATGACAGACAACAGTGTACTAGTATTAAAGTATAACAACACAGGCAATTACGGCCTCCTTTATCCCGGAAACATCTAAAAGAGCCGTGTGTGGGAGGGTCCTATACATTTAGAAACAAGGGACACACTCCCAATATCCGCGTGTAGTGGAAAAATCCCTCTCACAGTATTTTCCACTGCTATGATCGGGAATCGAACCCGGAACTTTTGGGTGAGAGGCAAGTGCGCTTACCTCTCGACCATCAGTCACATACACGAAACTCAATTGTTTAGCGATATGTAGTATAGCGAGTCGCAATGGACTTTTATACATAGATTTGGCTATTTCTCCACGGTGCAATGCGCAGACGCAAGGGAGTGGTCGAGACAGTAGAAAATTGCGAACCACGAGAGATGAACCGCAACAAGTGCAGTAGTATATAGACAGGCAAAAAAATTGTAACGGAAATTATAAACTTACAGTCCATTATAATAAACAAAAGTGTTGTCAAATTACGTGTCATTATTTCACGAAAGGCAACATACTTACGTCACAAAATAGATCAGTTTTATTCGGTGTTCCACAAGGATCTATTCTTGGACCAGTTTTTTTAAATATATTTATTACAGACATCTCGAGACTTCCACTAAATTCAAAAGTATACATGTACGCTGACGATATTCAGCTAATATATATTTTTTTCCGTCCGAATTTCAAATGGTAGAATTTTACATCAATAATGACTTAAGCCTTATATAATAATGGACACTCCAATATACTCTTGTATTAATGGTAGCAAAAGTCAAATGATTGCTTTTGGAATTTCCCAACAGTTACATAATTTTACAGAGCGGAATATTCAAATCAATTATGAGATCATTACATCAACTAATAGCATAAACAATTTTGGTGTTAACTTTGATGCTTTACTAAGCTTTTCTGGTCACGTTAGTATTATTTGTAAAAAAGCTTTCTATTGTTTAAAAAAGTATCTGGACACAAATACTAAAATACTGCTTTCGGAGACTATGATTCTATCGCACTTAAATTGCGCAGAAATTGTATATGGTCCCTCTCTTACTCAAGAAGATAAATGTCGTCTACAAAAAATTAAAAACTGCTGTGTAAGATATTTTACAACTGCGCTCCAATATGATAATATTACTTACGCGATTTAAAACTATTAAATATGTGTGAAAGGGGAGATCCATACACGTAGTATGATTCGTTTTAAATATTTTGGGAACAGGTAAACCTAGTTATTTATTTCATAAAATACAAAGACGAACTGATATTCATAGCAGAGAAAATTTGAAACATATTGAATATAAAGTTTGTATTACCCCCCATAAAACTTCTCTTTTTAAATCGTCCTTTTCCTCCATAGCCGCTTACATTGTTAATAATCTGCCTATTCAATATCACAATATGTCAGTGGTTACGGTTAAACGTAAACTAAAGGAAGACATAAACCTCTTAACATTAGAAAATGTTGATGTACTTGTATCTATATGTAGGTACGTATTTGTATACATTATATCATATCATATCATATCATATATCATATCATATCATATCATATCACATCACATCACGTCACATCACATCACATAACATCACATCACAGCACAGCACACCACACACCACACCATATCATATATTAAATATATAATTTGTTTTGTATATGTACATGTTATATCTTTTTTTTATTTCTATACTCAAGAAATGTTGAAAAACAACATTGTTGACACAGTTCCCTTTGAGGAAATTTGTAGTTGTACTGCTTATTTTCTCAGTAATTGCATTGTTGTATTGTACATTAACTGGGAGTTGCGTTTAGAGCGTCCAGATGCACACCTGCATCTTGGAGCTCCATGTTATACTGCAATTAAAGATATTACATCCACTCTCTAATGCAAGTAGCAGCCCAAATTCAGGGCGTACCGCAGAACCATTAAACATTTTTTGGATGTTAAATCAAATGTCGTTCGAGCTGCTCTAACTATATCAGATATTCGTTAATGATAGCCGAGTCCTGAATAAATAAATATGGTGTTGGTATAATAACAAATAAGTTTTTGTACAATATCCTTAGCAATTTCAACTTTTCTCTTAAATGAATAATTCATGTTATATTTCATGATAAGTTATTACCACTGTAATTTACACAATACAACAATTATCCTAAAAAGTTCGGGGATTGAACGAAATGTATTTTATGGAACAGATGTGCGTGTTTAATATAACCCAATTTCGCAGAGAAAAAAGTTGTCGTTCAGTTCATTGTGTCCCTGCACACAAAAAAAATGAAAGGAACTTTTTCTTTTCCATTTAGTTTTCTATCGAACTACACATATAAAAATAAAATATAGTCAACAATCTTACACTCAGACCAATGAAACATTGCACCTCAGGATTTAGAATACGTTTCTGACCCCGTGGCATAAAAGCAGGGTGGGACAATACTTGATTTTTATTTAAAAAAATCAAAAATCACTGATTTCAATAAAAAAAATCATGATTTTTTTTATTTTTATGATTTTTTTCTTAGTGCACGGTGGTATAAATTTTTAATTGCAACTTCATGTCTATGTTTTTTAACCATTTTAATTTTACATATTTCACAAATTTGAGTATTATAGAATTAAAATAAAATAGAATTCACAAAAACGCCTTTCTCAGCAGGATATTGCGTGCCGGTACTGTCGTCCGACATGTCTATGCAAGAAAATAACCTGTAGCTACTTGTTTCCTACCGCTCGTATAAAAGTAGGCACACACGCGGGCAAGCACCATTGTTCTTAGTTCATTCGCGCATTGAAGTAAACAGTGTAAGGCAAGGAAACGAAAATTTGTGGTGTTTTTGAATTGTATAAAGGCGGCTGAGGCAATTAGTAAAGTCAAAAACTGGCTAGACACAGATTTGTTAAAACTAAATATAGCATAGACTAAATTTATGGCCTTTTCTTCAATGATGGTAGGACAACCCCAAACGGTGCAACCTATTCTTATAGATAGGGAAACGAATAGTTACATACTAAATACCACTACTATCAAATATTTCGGCGTTATTTTCAATAATCACCTAAAATGGGATAACCATATTAAATATTTAAACGGGAAAAGACTCTCTTAGTGACATATAACAATCTAGCGGAATCCCTAATTAGGTATGGTATTAGGGTCTGGGGCTCAGCCTACAATACAACTCTACAGCCTCTCCAGATAACACAAAATTATATACTACGGACAATTTTTAACAGGAAAAGTCAAGACAGCTGTAGAAATATATTTATTGATAATAAATTACTGAGTGCGAAAGGATTGTATATGCGTGCGGCTATAGTTTATATTCACAACAAGAAACATACATTTGGATCGCCCGTAAACCATCAATATGAAACAAGAAATAGATCTAAAAACGCTTATCAAACTCCAAAATACAACAAAACGATCTGCCAGAAACAAATCAATTTCAATGCAATTAAATTATACAACCAGCTACATTACATTACTACATTAAAGTTGATAATAAAAAACACATTACAAAAAACGTCAGTAATTCAGTGGTGGTTATCGCAAGCTGATGATGATCCAGGAATCAAATAACAGATACCTAGGTTGAAAGAAATAGACTAGGGATTGAAAAAGCATGAAATAGTACATTATACACTAAGGGAGAGAAACGTCTTATTTTTCCTGAGGTGTAATTTGAGGCCCGAGGGCAACAAATACATCGAGGGAAGAATGGCGGTCTCTCACGAGGTGTATATACTATTTTTTCCACGATCAGAAGTAGAAACATTTATTTCATAAATAAAGAATTATAATAAATTGGAGCGAAATTACAATATTTAGAAGCCTTTGGGATATTTCCATTCAACGTATCATGGCAACAGATACTTGTTTATAAATGAAATAAAATAAAAACTCCCCTAGGGAAATTATTGTCTTATTTCGTCCCTAGGGAGTAAATGCTTTACTTCTGTCACAATTTTGATGTCATAGAAATCGATTTCTACTCCCGGTCGTAGAAAAATTTGTATTATTGTTCAAGTATTAATAGTTTTTATTTTCCATCGTAGCATTTGTTTGTGAAAGTTTGTTTCTTATTTTAGTAATTAAAAAAGACTAAGTTATTTATTTTCGTTCAATAAGTCTTCTCAAAATTATCATCGGCATTGATTTAAAAAAAAATCAGAAAATGTTGAAACACATTTCAGTGAGGCACAAAATTGCCTCAAAAGCCTGATGGCAAATATTCCGGTTACTAATTCGCAATGTTTATCATACCAATAATTAGTTTTGAAAAATCGTTGGCATTATATCGAGGTATAGGTTCAATTTTTTACGCCATCTACCGGCAAGATTTTCGGTGATTTGAAGTTTCGCCAAAGAAATTTATTTTCACAGCAACTTGGACAACAATATATCAAAAATTCATGCGGCTGCCAATTTTTCTATATAACGTGCGGTATCCTGTACCTATTTTACTTCAGATAAAGCTTAACAACCTAAAATGTTGATGTCATTTTACAACTTTTACATTAGCAAACAGATAGGGTTTAAATTAGTTTTTAGCATCTCGCTCGAATTTACCCACACATATTTTTTATTAGTGTTTCGTCGGTGCCGTGACACTTTTGCACTCTACACAACATTTTCTAGCATGACTGGAGAAATAGGGAGCTCCCTAAGGTGCGTTATTACTTTATTAACTGACACCGTCCGGAGTACTTTCGAGTTATCTCAGCTGTCGCACTCGCAATCCTTAATATTTACGTCTCCACAGTCCTATTACTACGAGAAAGTCGGAAATTTTCTGCAACTCGCTGGCAAACATGTGTAGGTAATACGAATGCAAATTATACTCGTATCTAATTTATAATATGGTATGCACACAGTAGGAGTTCTTGTGATAAATACTTCTATGTAGCGTATTGCTGATAAGCATGGCACATAGTCACGTAAACGGGTATGTTTTATTAGTGAATTTTAAATTTTTCATAATGTCGTAACTTTAATGAAAACACATTATGGTAATGAGTCGTTTTCATTAACCAGCTCTTAAGTTTAACATTAGTAAACACCGGAGCCAAGATGCCTTGTATTGCCCATCAGAGATATATCAAAAACTGAAGACACAAACAGTAATAATAATAACAATAATAATAATAAACATCATCGAGTTTTCGACAACTGCTGAGACAAACGTCACCTTGGAGAAGGCGAAAATCTAACCAAATACCGAGAGCTCCGGTGTGAGCTCCAAGAACTATACTCAGGCGTCAAGATGTACCAATACCAAAAATTCCAAATATTAAATTAACGAGTATTTGAGTCATTTAAATATGCTTCCCTTTTGCGAAAAATTATTTGAATACTAGTGTCCAATCAAGTAATCCAATATATAAATTCAAATAACATATCGCGTACTTATTAATCCGGTTTTCGAGCTAAACATTCCTGAGAAACAGCTTTACAATTCATAATATCTAAAATAGAAAAACTAAACAAACCGGGAACAGGAATATGTGTAGTATTTGTATATCTTAAAAGGGTTTTCGAAACGAATGATAGGTAAACACTATTATTAAAATTAAAAGGGGCGAGCGTAGGTGCGTCTTTACTATGTACATACTTCGGTATGCGATGTAAAGCAACGACAGGCGCAGTTAGTACTTGGATGGTGACCATTCCAACGGAAACCGCGTTCTCGTCTCACACATCTTCCAGCGGCTTGTATATCAGTGTATGCGCGGAAGCTATACAACCTTAGGCGAGGGTTGTATAGGAGATATAACATCCTTCGGAGGGGATGTAAAGCCGTCGGTCCCTTGTCTATTAAATGTTAGGCAAGTAAAAGATCCCTACTCTTCTTAAGGGAAGAGGTTCGGCAAAATTCCTGGTTGGGGGTAGCTCGTCTACAGGCGTCGGTGTTAGGCCTCAGTAGCGGAAATAGGCCGACGTTAAATAAATGTATAAAAAAAAAAATTAAAATTAAAAGCATATGGCTTTTCAAATACGGCGCTGCATTGGTTTGAGAGTTATCTTTCAAATCGTAAACAAATAATTAAACTAAATAATAATAAATCCTGACCTATTGTAAATAACTTTGGAGTGTCCCAAGGACACGTTCTTGGGCCACCATTACCATTACCATTAAAACTGTCTTTATTTATTATATTTTCATATCATTGTTCAGTATTTTATCTCAACATTATACAATTTACAATATTATAAATCCGACATACTATGTCGCAACAGCGACGGACGGCAGGTGTTATGCCAGGAGATTTTGTACTGAACTTTCAATTAGCTCTGGTTTAGTTACGGCTTTTTCCAATGGTGAAGCGTGTTGTCTGTTAGCGATTCTATGCAGATCATGATCATTGAATTTTTATATTCTTGTTGGATTAATTTTTGTTGTATATTTGTAGGAAAATATACGAGAACTTACTTAAATGTAAAAGAATTTACAATTAATAATACACCGATGGTATAAGGGTAGATTTCTTGTTTTTGTTTATGTTTTTAAAATTTTTATAAAGGGGTAGGTGTGGAAAGGGACGGGAGGGAACCCTCTTAGTCTGTGTAGTCAAATTTTATGTGTTAAGTCTATTGTCATAATCTTTCGTCATATAGAGGTAGAGTTTGATGTATGAGTTTGTGTGTATGTCTGCTGTTATCGTGTATACGTACGTTAGTCATGTCTCTAGTCAGTGCCGATTGCTGTATTTTTGTTTTAAAAAATTTTTGAGCTGTTTCTATAATCTATTCTTTTATCATCAGAAATTTGCAATCTCTGTGTAATACAGCAATCGGCATGTATCTATTAGCGCCTGTAAGAAGTCTTAGTATTTTGTTTTGCGTGGTCTGAAGTCTTTTGTATTGCGCGTCCGAGATCGTGTTCCAGGACGCGCAAGCATATGTCATAATTGGTCTTAGTATTACTTTGTATATAATCAGTTTGTTGTCCTTCGTCAGTTTGCTGCGTCTATTTATCAACGGGTAAAGTCTACTTAATGTCGCGTATGTACAGTTAATGGTTCTTGTAACGTGTGGTCCAAAGCGCAGTCTCGTATCTAGGGTTACCCCTAGATATTTAACTGCGCTTTTGTCTGTTATTGTTTTATTGTCAATTTTAAGTTTAGTAAATGTCTTAGTATTAGTAAATTTCTTATGTAAAGTTATTGTCTCCGTTTTGTCCGCGTTAATCTGTATTTTCCATTTGTCGTAGTATTCTGTCAGTTTCGTAAGATGATACCGGATCTTCTGGGCCGCCGTTTGTACGTAAAACGACCACCCATCTACCGCTGTTATATAAATGACCTCGGAAATGTCTTGAAAAAATGTATAATCCACCTTTTTGCAGATGACACGTTGATATATTACAATGATTTCAATCAGTTGGTGCAGACAGTAAACCTGGAATTAAACAAGGTCCTATATAAATTCAAAATGGATGCTTATTGGTTCAAACTGTTTATGCAAGCCTTTTAAAGAGCTAAACATAAATGTCATTTTAAATAATGGAAATTTGGAACACGTTAAAAATATAAAACACTTAGGACTTGTTACTGATAGGGAACTAAAACTGAATAATCACGTTGATTATATGTCTATAAAAATAGGTAATAAATTTGATTTATTTAGAAGGGTCAGTGAGTGTTTATGAGTTGGAAGTAAAATGACAGCAATAACTCTTTAATCTTGCCACACCTTACATACTGCTGTTCACTAATCAAACGCTAACGTGGAAAGACTACAAAATAATCGAAATAAAATTCATTTTTTTTAAATTTAAAACTACAAATTATGAAGATTGGCACTACTTTTTAGTTTTTTAAACATATATTTAACGTCTGTCTATTTCCGCTACTGAGACCTATCACCGACGCCTGTAAACGAGTTACCCCCAACCAGGAATTTTGCCGAACCTCTTCCCTTAAGAAGAGTAGGGATCTTTTACTTGCCTAACATTTAATAGACAAGGGACCGATGACTTTACATCCCCTCCGAAGGATGGTATATCCCCTATATAACCCTCGCCTAAGGTTGTATAGCTTCCGCGCATACACTGATATACAAGCCGCTGGAAGATGTGTGAGGCGAGGACGCGGTCTTCGTTGGAACGGTCGCCCATCCAAGTACTAACCGCGTCTAACGTTACTTTATATCGCATATCGAAGTATGTACATAGTAAAGACGCATCTATGCTCGCCCATAATTTTTAGTTTAAATTTATCGATTTTGCAAACAACTGAAATTATTGCGTGGAAATTCATATCACTACACCTGTCATAGTTCCACTTCTCTCTCTCTTGGATATGCCCACTTTAAAAACTTAGTAAAACTACTTTTCTTACGAGATTTGTTTATACTATTTTAAGTATGCATTTGGGGCGAGCGTGGGTGCGTCTTTACTATGTACATACTTCGATATGCAACGTAAGGCGCGATTAGTAGTTGGAAAACCTTAGGTGACGGTTGTATAGGGGATATACCATCCTTCGGAAAGGATGTAAAGCCGTCGGTCCCTTGTCTATTAAATGTTAGGCAAGTAAAAGATCCCTACTCTTCTTAAGGGAAGAGGTTCGGCACAATTCCTGGTTGGGGGTAGTTCGTCTACAGGCGTCGGTGTTAGGCCTCAGTGGCGGAAATAAACCGACGTTAAATAAATGTATATAAGAAAAAAAGTATGCATTTTTCACATTCGTATCATAAATAGCTATTAAAACAAACCTCTAAAACTACCTAGTTAGTTCTACTAATGTAGACTGTAGACATACGTATGTAATATTAAACTTATCTGTATTTTTTTAATATACGAGATAATATATGAGATAAATAAACTTCATTCAATTATGTATTATTGATGGTCGTTCTGCTAATCGGTGAACCCGGTGGGATGAGGCCTACACTGTTCTCAGAATTGAAGACTATACCGGCCTGCCTAAAGTCAGCTGAATGGTTATAAAACCAAATGCAGAAGGCAGTCATCCTCAAGTCCCTTAGATTACTCAAGAAAACGGCTTGGGAATTTACAATCACCAACCAAGCGGGATGCAGGGAGTGGTTACAGATAATTTGCTGGCCCTTCTGTCGTGATAATGTCGGAGATAAGGTAGAACTTTCCAGCATCGTTCTCGCGAAAAAAATTATTCATCTTTGTTTGATTCACAAAAAAGGCAAAGGCGGAGGATTAAGGAAAACACCTGATGTGATTTTTTTTGGAACTGCCATAAAATTCATGGTTACGGACGTATAACGTCGAATAACGCATTTGAAAGCCGGAAGTGCACTAGAAATTGACTTGCAGTAAAAAATTATACCCTAAGATGTTAAAGGCTTCTCGGACGTTTCAAAGTAAAACTACCTCGAAAGTTAACAGATAGGAACTGCAACGAAAATAATCTTTCGTTATTTCGAAAAAATTAAACATTTCTTTTTTAGGATGACGTTCTACATGCGATAAATATTTAGTTTCTATTGAGTCGATGATGAATGTATGGGTTTCAATCTACTTTGAAAAATGTTGGCTCTACATGTCTTTATTTATAATAACATCATATACATAGCAAACAAGAAAATTATAAAATTTACCTGCAGGATATGGTTGTATGTCCGCGTTTTTCAATGTGTAACCCCTTCCCGCACAAGCCTCTGGCTTCTGGAATTGGGGGTTGTCTAATTTCTGTGGTGCATGTAATAGTTGATGGATAAATTGAATGATCAATTGATACTTTGTGATATTGTATCAGATGCATTGGCTAAATTAAGGAATACAGCTTTTTACTTTCATTAAGTGAAATTGTATATTGTTTCATATACTTATACATTGCATCTTCGATGCACACGAAAGTTAAGATTTTGTGACTTTTAAGCAAAAGGATATAAATAAAAAAAGTATATAAACATTTGAAAGAAATATTTTAATACAACTTTTCATCACGTATTTACTACTTCGAATAATCTTCTCGAAGTAAAATATCATTACTCATTCAGGGTTTATGATATTTATGTGGCAGTTTAGGGCTTACGTGATACATTTGCAGAAGTGTAACAAAAAATATGAATGCAGGTTGTACAATAAAACTTCAAAGGCGAATTTGTATTCCACACCGAGAAGAGAAACATTATTGTTGCTGATCTTGATACGAAAGGTTGCAGAGGTAGACTGTTTTGCATTTATATGCTCGTGACATCAAAAACAATATACTTGAAAGTATACAGTATACTGTTTGACTATATCTACTTCTCTTCAATTACCAATTTGTTTGTATGTGTTAACAAAAGCAACAAATCAAATAACTTCTTGCAATTCCTAGAAAATATTAACCATTTAGTTCATTCTCGTTTGAGTATCAGTTTTAGAAGTTGTAGTTCGTCAGCAACTTACCGAATTTATAAACAATAATAAATTATTAGACGAAAACTAATCCGGATTTAAAAAAAATCATTCATGTGAGACGTGTTTGCAAATAATAATTAATAATTTAAAATATTCAATAGATAAAGGTGACGTGATAACTGTTTTTATCGATTTAAAAGGATTTAAAAATTCGAAATTGTCAACAGAGAGCTTTTACTAAAAACAAATTATCAGTATTTCAGGATTGTTGACGCAGCATATCAAGGTTTTTATATATATAACAAGGAAACAAATCAAAATAAATAATATTGTCTGAAAATTTTTTGAATAATGACGGTATTCTACAAGGTAGCGTACTGGGACCTATGCTCTTCACGCTCTTTATTAATAATATATTCCCAATCGATTCCGAAGAGTGTAACCTTTTTGCTGACGATAGTATAATATATTTATCTGAATATGGTGTGAAGCAAGTTGTTCAAAAACTTACAGCACACTAGAAATAAACAATGGATGGTTTGCGACGAATAGATAAGTAATAAACACTAAAAAGTCCAAATATATGATAATAGGTTCCAACAATTACTTAAACCAAAATATTGATGACGCATGTGTAAAGTATAACGGAGAATCCTTTGAGAATGTTATAACTATGAGATATCTAGGGATTATAATAGATAACAAACTATCATTTAATGACCATATAAACTATATATGTAAAGAAATATCAAAGTATCT